>OU342743.1:30572913-30999320 GCA_910589775.1 Avena eriantha | reverse complement strand
AACACACCATGGCCAATTTCTTTGAGAATGAACTCATTATCTGACCTGCAAAACAACTAGTAATATCTTTTGTGTAGGGTAACAGGTAGGCTACACGTTCCAAAAAATCAAAAAAATTCTACCGCGTCACCAGGAATACTATGGTCATAGATCACGGGATTACCGCTAGACGCGTAGGTGCGGAACTCGATGAAGCACGTTGCGGCAGTGTAGATGTTCTACGTCTCCTCCTCGTCCTCGTCCCACGAGCAGCTCCCCTTTGCGCGGCTCGTCCAAGTGCTACAGATGCAGCACCTCCGAGGTATCCACACGTCCGGAGTGGAAGCCGTCACACGCCAGACTGCTAGGTCTGCGCGTGCAACACGCGGAAGAGGAGTGGCGGCTGGGTGGAATGCTCTCTTCTTTTCAGCTCGCCTCACTCCCTCTTATATAGGCATCCCTGGTGGGCTTCTACATTAGCAGCCCATTAGCAGCCTAAGCCTGGTCTAATTCGGATCCAATCCTCATTAGGCTTCCAGCCCCTAAAGTGTGTGACCCTATAGGTTCATACACGTATAGACATGACGCGAGTACACTTACTCCGTCAATAGTTGGTAGCGGCCTCTAGCAAGACGTGCCAACTCCTAAACGCATATAAAGATCATTCGGACGAACCATCACAAGGTTGAGTACATGTCTTTCCTTTGCCTCACGATATTTGGTCTAGCTCTAAGCTGACCTCTCTTTCTCGATACTGTGATTCAGAATCCCTTTACTAGGTTAACTCTTAACCATATGTAGCACGGCCATGCATTTCTGGATCCGATCACTCGAGGGCCCAGAGATATCTCTCTCAAGTAGAGAGGGGCAAATCCCATCTTGATTGACCGATGCCTTGCAGCATGTATCAGGATAAACCCGAAAGCTACCTTATAACTACCCAGTTACGAAGTAGTGTTTGATAGCCCCAAAGTAGGTCGATCCACATCTCAAGTACATGCGACAATCTCAGGTCTAAGGACAAAACGTACACGATGTGTAGAGAGAGCTGCAAGTATTATTGCTAGTCTCATGTTGGGTCAGTCCAACCCCATGTTCATAACATGTGTCCACATCATTGGTTTGACATCTCATGTCAATGACTTGCGAAACATAGTCATTAACCAATCGATGTGCTAGTCTAATATTCACGTGTGTCCTCGCATGAACTCCGACTAGGGACAATTATTAGATAACCATACAAGTAAAGAGTTTTACAAACAATTCACATAATTGCCAATCAATACAAGTTGCCTGGTATATGGATATTTAAGGAACATTATAATACCTCATGGATACACATGAAATACAATCATCTCTATGATTTCCTCTAGGGCATATTTCCTTCAGTCTCCCACTTGCACTAGAGTCAATCTAGACAGTATCTAATACCTATTGCTCTTGTGTGCGCTTCATGCGCAGGCTGCGGGAGTGGCTTGTCAAGGGATCAGCAACATTTGAGTCCGTATGTATTTTGCATAACATGACACTACCTTCATCAATGAACTCACGAATCAGATGGTAGCGCATGCGAATATGTTTGTTCTTCTGGTGCTGTCTAGGTTCTTGGCTTGTGCAATAGCACCATTGTTGTCACAATAAACGTCCAAGGGATTGGACGAGCCCTGAACCACACCAAGAGCGATCAGGAAATTCCTAATCCAAACAGCTTCCTTTGCAGCCTCCGAGGCAGCAATATATTCAGCTTCTGTTGAAGAGGAGGCCACTGTATCTTGCTTGGAACTTTTCCAGCTCACAGCACCACCATTCATGACAAACACATAACCTGATTGCGATTTCGAGTCGTCTGAGTCATTAAGGTAACTCGCATCTGTGTAACCCTTTACACTGAGTTCAACCTCACCTCCATAAACTAGGAACATATCCTTAGTCCTTCTCAAGTACTTAAGGATATTCTTTACCGCTGTCCAGTGATCTCACCTGGATCAGCCTGGTATCTGCTCGTAACACTTAGAGCATAGGAAAATCTGGGCGAGTACATGTCATTGCATACATGATGGATCCAATAGCCGAAGCATATGGAACCCTACTCATGCGTTCTCGCTCATCAGTGGTCGAAGGACACTGAGTCTTGCTGAGTTTAATGCCGTGAGACATGGGCAAGAACCCCTTCTTAGCCTCTTCCATGCTGAACCGTTTCAACACTTTGTCAATGTACGTACTCTGGCTTAATCCAATTAGCCTCCTTGATCTATCTCTATAGATCTTGATACCCAGAATATATGCCGCTTCTCCCAAGTCCTTCATAGAAAAACTATTTTTCAATGAGGTCTTAATAGACTCGAGCATAGGAATGTCATTTCCAATCAATAATATGTCATCCACATATAAGATTAGAAACACAAGTGATTTCCCATTTTCTTTCTTATACACACAAGGTTCTTGTTCGTTTTTGGTGAAGCCAAACTCCTTTACAACTTCATCAAATCGAATGTTCCAACTCCGAGATGCTTGCTTCAGCCCATAAATAGACTTTTGAAGTTTGCATACCTTTCCAGCATTGTTTGGATCGACAAAACCTTCGGGCTGCATCATATACACGTCCTCAGAAAGGATTCCATTTAAGAAAGCCGTCTTGACATCCATCTGCCATATCTCATAATCGAAATGTGCAGCAATGGCTAGAATGATCCGTATAGATTTAAGCATCGCTACGGGCGAGAAAGTCTCGTCGTAGTCAACTCCTTGAACTTGTCGAAAACTTTTGCAACAAGTAAGCTTTATGGATGTGAAAATTCCATCCATATCAATCATCTTCTTATAGATCCACTTGCACTCGATGGCTTTAAAACAATCAGGCAGGTCAACCAAGTTCCAAACTTGATTGTCTCCCATGGACTCTAATCGTCAGATCTCATGGCAAATCACCATTTCTCAAGTCTGGGTCCACCATCGCTTCTGCATAGGTCGCAGGCTCATCATTGTCTACAATAAATAACTCTCGCGCTTCGCGGAGCCTCGCCGACCTTCGTGGTTGTGGTGCTTCTATGCCACGGGTTCCTCAACTTGTTCTGCTACAATAGCATCACTCGTAGAAGCATCCCCGACTGGCTCATCTTGAACTTCTTCAAGTCGCACCCGAGCCTTACCAACTCGTTCCCTTTGTGAGAAAACTCTTTCTCTAGGAAAACCCGCTACGAGCGACAAACACTTGGCCCTCTTCTCGTTGTAGAAGTAATAACTACCTAAGGTTTCCCTTGGGTATCCCACAAAAATGCACTTATCCGATTTGGGTGTTAGCTTGTCCGACTGAAAGTCGCTTTGACAAATGCATCACAACCCCAAATCTTTAGAAAAGACAACTGGGATTTCTTTCCAGTCCACATCTCATATGGTGTCTTAACTACGGATTTAGATGGTACCCTATTTAGTGTGAAAGCTGCTGTTTCTAGCGCGTAACCCCAAAATGATAATGGTAAATCCGACTGGCTCATCATTGATCGAACCATGTCCAACAAAGTTCGATTACGCCGTTCAAGACCCCGTTTCTTTGAGGCGTTCCGGGCGGCGTGAGCTGTAGGAACAATTCCGCAACTCTTAAATGATTGCTAAAACTCCGTGACTCAAAATATCACCTCCGCGATCAGATCGCAGGCCTTTAGTTTCTTGCCACGTTGATTCTCTACCTCATTTTGAACTCTTTGAACTTTTCAAAAAGTTTCAGACTTATGCTTCATAAGTAGACATAGCCATATCTACTGAAATCATCAGTGAAGTAATGAAGTAGTGATATCCTCCTCTGGCTGTCGTGCTCATTGGTCCACATACATCAGTATGTATGAGTTCCAACAAGTCTGTCGCTCTCTCCGGGAAACCCCTTGAAAGGCGTCTTGGTCATCTTTCCAAGTAAACAAGCTTGACATGTCTCGTATGATTCAAAATCAAACGAAGTTAGAAGACCATCACCATGGAGCTTCTTCATGCGCTTTTCACTTATATGCCCCCAAACGACAATGCCATAGATAGGTAGGACTCAAATCATTTGGCCGAAGCCTTTTAGCACTAACATTGTAAACACATGCATTATCAAGATTTAAAATAAATAACCCATTCATAATGGGAGCATCAGCCCAAACATAGCATTCTTAGAGATTACACAACCATTGTTTTGTACTCGCGAGATGAATAACCATCCCTCATCAAACATGAAGGTGATAAAATGTTTCCGACCCAATACTAGGAATGTAATAACAATTATTCAACTCCATGATAAATCCTGACGGAAGGTGAAAGTTGCATGACGCCGACGAACAATGCAGCAACCCTTGCTTTATTTCCGACGCGAAAATCCACTTCGCCTTTCTGCACTTCTCTAGTCCTTATTAGCCCCTGCATCGAATGCAAATATGAGCAACCGATCCGGTATCAAATACCCAAGAGTTAACATAAGAATCTGCCGAGAAAAATGTCCACAACATTTACACAAGTGTACCTGAGTGGGAAGTACTCTTACTTCCACATTTCTTCAAAGAAGCCTGGTACTTGCTGCAGTTTCTCTTCCAGTGGCCATATTCGTGACAAAAAAACACTCAGTGTCTCCTGCAGGACCAGCCTTTTGCTTGGGTGCAGGGTTGGCCTTAGGGATCGTATCCTTAGCCCTTGCCCTTTCTTCTTCTGCCAAGAAGTGCCTTTTCTTGAAGCTAGGCTTGTTCTGCACAGCCATCCATGGCTATGCCCTGCACACTTCTTAATGTCACATTCTGCTGTTTTCAGCATCCCACATAATTCATTAAGGCCCCTCTCCACCCCATGCATATGGTATGTTCGAAATGAAATGCCCATAGCTAGATGGAAGAGATGCCAAAATGAAGTCAGGTGGCCAACTCTTGGCCTAATTGGAAAACCAAGCTTTTCCAAAGTCTGACTGTAACCAACCATTTTGATCACATGGGGGCCTACAGCTGCTCCCTCTGCCAGCTTGCATTCCACAAAGGACTTAGCGGACATTGTACCTCTCAGTCCTAGCCTGAGTCTGGAACATGTCCTTAAGCGCAACGATCATATCGTACGCTTCCTGATCCTCAAACTGTTTTTGAAGATCAGGTTCCATGCATGCAAGCGTAAGACAACCGACCTCAAGAGATTCATCACATGCTTTCTTGTAGGCATTCTTAAGGGTAGCAGTTGCATTATCAGCAGGTTCATCCGGGATTGGGGGTATCCAGAACAGTTTCCTTTTTCTCAGCCCTGAGAACAATTCTCAGGTTATGGACCCAGTCCGAATAGTTTGTTCCATTTAGTTATCCTTTTCAAGAATCGAACGCAAAGCAAAAGGTGATGAATTGTTCGGTGCCATTGATCTACAACAAAAAAATATGCAAAATACTAAGCCATGTAACCATGAAAGAGTAAAACATATTAAACAATTTAATAGCATATACTCCCACTTAAATCAACATCCCTCTATTGATACTAAGTGATTCAAGATCCCCAATTAACAAGTCGACTAGTGAGCTTTAGCATCACTGCTAGAAGACAAGGTAAATCGGTAAGCAACCTTTGCTAATCATATCACATATGACTCTTGTTGTTGGGTGACATCTCTATGTCAAAACTAGGCGTCCAACCTTTATGCCCAAGGTCCTTAACTGTTAAGATGACCTTGTTAAGCTCACCAACCCTTATGCGTGTAGGTATCCGATACAAACCCATCCAGCCAAGGAAAACCGTGGCACCCTAATTTCATAGACCCACCAACGATTGTACAGGGCATAGGATGGTGCAAGGTTTGGTTGGGAGGGCATGGTTTAACTTAAACTTTGTGAGGGATCGTTCTACTTCTATCATCTAAGCATGCATAGTAGTAAACGTATAAGAATAGCATTCACATAGATGTGATACAGTATGGCCCATTTTCTCATGGTGATCTCCATCGCCATAGAACCTGTCCACCATGATGATTTCCATCTTCATGCTCTATGCGAGCCATCCTCCAAGTGATGAGTTTCTCCAAGAAATAATACAAGCTATTACTCCTAACATCTAGTAATCAAAATTACATTGTATTGGGATCATCACAAGTTGGCACGCAGGCCATTACAATAATTGACAACACATATGGCTCCAGCCGTGTTGCCCAACTCACGACACGCAGGTCATGAAAAATACATACATGCATCACATACATTTTTGGGCCATACTGATCACATAAATCCTGCAAAAACAAGTTGTGCATAGAATCGCATTCTACCGGATCATGTGAAATCGTACCACCTATGAACCTTAATGAGATACAAACAGGGGGGCTACGACTAAGGGGGTCTAGGGGGTCTCCCCCTGCGGGGTTCGAAGGGGCAAGCGCCCCTCGCGGTACCTCTCAACGATAAATGAGAGATCAAATCTATACAATTTTCTTTAAGGATTTTGATCGGCAAATCCAATTTGCCATAAACCGACCATAGTTCCGATTTGACCAAACTCCTTTGATCACGGTACGTCGATTCAGATCTAATTCCCGATTCGATCAATCATATTGATCTTCGCGTGATTCAGAAGGATTTATGTGTCACTGTCTACCCCGATGGCGGAAACCGACCGGTAGGGGTAAGTCGTTCGACGACCTTAGAATCACGATCACGAAAAGTAAGATCATAGATCAATCCAGAAACAACACCGCCATACAAACGATCATATCATTCATGTCAATCTACATATCACCATATGCAAACTTCCCGAACCTATGACTGAATAGCATCGGCTCTGATAACCACTGTAGGGTAACGGGTAGGCTACACTAGCGTAAATCAAAAATTTCTACCGCGTCAACCAGGAATACTATGGTCATAGATCACGGGATTACCGCTAGACGCGCAGGTGCGGAACTCGATGAAGCACGTTGCGGCAGTGTAGATGTTCTACGTCTCCTCCTCGTCCTCGTCCCACGAGCAGCTCCCCTTTGCGCGGCTCGTCCAAGTGCTACAGATGCAGCACCTCCGAGGTATCCACACGTCCGGAGTGGAAGCCGTCACACGCCAGACTGCTAGGTCTGCGCGTGCAACACAGGCGGAAGAGGAGTGGCGGCTGGGTGGAATGCTCTCTTCTTTTCAGCTCGCCTCACTCCCTCTTATATAGGCATCCCTGGTGGGCTTCTACATTAGCAGCCCATTAGCAGCCTAAGCCTGGTCTAATTCGGATCCAATCCTCATTAGGCTTCCAGCCCCTAAAGTGTGTGACCCTATAGGTTCATACACGTATAGACATGACGCGAGTACACTTACTCCGTCAATAGTTGGTAGCGGCCTCTAGCAAGACGTGCCAACTCCTAAACGCATATAAAGATCATTCGGACGAACCATCACAAGGTTGAGTACATGTCTTTCCCTTTGCCTCACGATATTTGGTCTAGCTCTAAGTTGACCTCTCTTTCTCGATACTGTGATTCAGAATCCCTTTACTAGGTTAACTCTTAACCATATGTAGCACGGCCATGCATTTCTGGATCCGATCACTCGAGGGGCCCAGAGATATCTCTCTCAAGTAGAGAGGGGCAAATCCCATCTTGATTGACCGATGCCTTGCAGCATGTATCAGGACAAACCCGAAAGCTACCTTTATAACTACCCAGTTACGGAGTAGTGTTTGATAGCCCCAAAGTAGGTCGATCCACATCTCAAGTACATGCGACAATCTCAGGTCTAAGGACAAAACGTACACGATGTGTAGAGAGAGCTGCAAGTATTATTGCTAGTCTCATGTTGGGTCAGTCCAACCCCATGTTCATAACATGTGTCCACATCATTGGTTTGACATCTCTATGTCAATGACTTGCGAAACATAGTCATTAACCAATCGATGTGCTAGTCTAATATTCACGTGTGTCCTCGCATGAACTCCGACTAGGGACAATTATTAGATAACCATACAAGTAAAGAGTTTCACAAACAATTCACATAATTGCCAATCAATACAAGTTGCCTGGTATATGGATATTCAAGGAACATTATAATAACTCATGGATACACATGAAATACAATCATCTATATGATTGCCTCTAGGGCATATTTCCTTCATTTTGGACCTCAGGGGACACCATAACAGAATTACGCATCTTGGCCCAGTGCCTTGCCATAAGCGGGATTATGCTCTGCTAGGACATCACGAACTTCCCTGAAGTTCCCTTTATTGAGTGAATCTTTTGACTCATCATGGCCTCAGAACGGAAATCCTTGTTTCAGTAACAATCTAGCTGTGTTAATTGAAGAATTTAGTGAAATGGTACAACCCGCAAGGATTGCACCTCTATGTATCACGCCAATCCCTGGATCGGTTCATTGGCATACATAGTATCGATAGACATCAAAGAATTAACAGTGCATTATTATTACAACGGTATGATCCAGAATATTGCATTTATTACAAAGTTTGCAAAGCATAACGCTCGCACAACGAGCAAGTAGCAAATAGATAGTATAAATAAAGTAGCCCCAGTCTCCATTAGACGCCACAGGCGAACAAAATGTTGAGTGGAGGGTCGCAACCAACACTACTACTCAGAGTAACCGGAAGAGTAACCTGCAACATGAAACGTAACAGCCCCGAAGGGTCAGCACATGGAATGCACTGGCAAGTGGAACAATGGGAGAAACAACAAGGCTAATAACTATATGCATATCTGGCTTGTGGGGTTCATGCTTAGTTGCAGCAGCAAAATATTTTATCCTAACATTTGTAAATCATTTGTAAAACATTTAATCTTCAACAAACAACCCAATTAAGTTTCAACCACAATTTTTAGCAATTACAAGTTAGAATGATTGAGAACATGTCATAGCACCCACAATTCAGCAACTCAATCGTCCATTACCGGGGACACGGCTAAGCACTTAGTTTTACACCCTGCAGGGGTTGCACACTTTACCCATATGACTTGGTCGACCCGCTCGTACCACGACACGCATATTGAGTCATGATAGGGAGAAGTCCAAGCAAAGACAATTCGGGAAGTAGCTCCCCAAGCCCATCCACGCACCGTACCAACCTATCACATTCACTACATCTCTGGATACGAAGAGCTCGGGTCGCCACAACCTACTAAGTCCATCCAGCCACCCATAACTCACTGGCATATGGTTGCACACGGAAGCTACCAAATCAAGACACTAATCATTTCTCAGAAACCTGGGTGGCCATCCACAAGTGAGCTACTCGGGTAAACCATAGACATGGGCCCGGCATTCACGAACCAAGCAATTACCAATCCACCCAGAGAGTTCATTAACTAAGTTGTTTTCAAACTTTCCAAACATGTTATTTCAAAACAATCTTTGCCAAGGTGTATCCCACCCTCGTCTACATAAGCACAACTACTTACAACGGCTCACCTAACGAGAAAGGCTACGACGTAATAGGATATAGCATAGCAATAGATAAACTTGTAAGAACAAAACAAGCTACAATGCATATAGAAAGTAAATAGGACATTTATGAAGCTCCACTTGCCTTGGTAGTTGCCGGAGTCAAAAGCACAGTCCGGACAGTCACACGGATTACAATCCTCACAATCTACACGAAAGCAATTCAAACAATAAACAAACCACACATAGAGATCAACAGATGCAACACAATGCATGCATGGTACTTTAACAAAGTTTGAGTAGCTTGCTCAAGTTCTCTGATCAATTCTACTACCGGATGATGCATGAGAAAACATTTAATGCAAAGAAAACAATTTATGCATAAAAGAGGTCTAGTTAATAGGTCTTTAGCCAAAACAGTGCACCAAATATGTAAACAGTGCTATACGGGTTTGACAAAAATTCTACTGGATAGGTAACCCCAAATAGAGCCTAGACCAAAAGGAAATACGCCAAAAAGGTTTACAGAACTTTTTCTGTGATTTAAATACTACTTTAAGCCTTTCTATAATCTCAGGAAAATACATAGAGTAAACCTGGGATATTATTGCAGAATAAAATTCTACACAATTTTGTGAATCCAACGATACCTTATTTGCAATTTTTGGCCAAGTAGATCTTTTCCTATGAATTTTTGAAGTTAGACTTATTTCTGGAAAATAATTAAACTCTGAAAAATTGACGGGGAATATTCCGGGGAATATTCCGGGGAATATTCCCATTGACGAGCGGGACCCAGCTATCGGCGGTTGACCGGCCCCTTTGACCAGTCAGCGGTTGACCGGCCAGTCAACGGCCGATCTGAGCCGTTGGCTCGGGATCTGGCGGTCGGGAGGGGGTCGGCGGTGCTCACCTGACCGGCGGCGGCGGTGGTCGGCAACGACGGGGGGGGGGGGGGGGGGGGGGTGCAGTCGCGGTGGCGGGGTCGGCGCGACCGGCGGCGAGCTCCGGCGGCGGCGGCGAGCAGATCGGGCGGCGGCGGCGGCGGATTCCGGCGAGCAATCGCCGGAGCTTGGCGGCGGCTTAGGTGGTGTTTTTGGGGGGTTTCGACGAGGAAGACGTGGGATAAAAGGGGGTAGCGGAGAGGGGTCGTGGGGCGGTGTGTATCCCGCGGAAATCGGTATTCCGGCGGCGGCGGTTGGAGTCCGGGTCGGACCCGGCCGGCGGCGCGCTGACAGGTGGGGCCCACCTGTCGGCGGCACTGTGCGGGCGGCGGCGGATGGTTATGCGCCGAGCGGGCGGCGGCATACGGCGGCGGGAGTTGGGCCCGGGCGGGCCTTCTTGGCTGGGCCGGCTCGGCTGCCGCGGCCGAACTTTTTTTTTCTTTTTTTTCTGACTGTCAGCTAACTGAACTGACTGTTTTTTTTCTGAATTTCCTGAATCTGAAAATTCAGTAAAGACTAAAATAGGCCTAACTTTTGATCCGCAGCTCCGAATTGAGTGAAACAAATTCCTACGGGTTCGTAGGAACGAGCTCTACGCAACCATGCATCTGGAATGACCAAAAAGAGTCTCTATTGCAGATGCAAGGCAAAAGTCCTAGTAGGCTTGAAAAAAAAGATGAGCTAGCAAAAGAGAGGTGTTTTGGCAAAACTTTTAAAACTGAAACTTTTTGCAAAGATGTTCATGATGCAATGACATGTATGTATGCAATGCCAAATCTAAAATTTGGGATGTGACAAGACTAACCCCCTTAAGATGAATCTCGTCCCCGAGATTCGACGTGGCTAGCAAATAGGTGCGGGTGGTCCTCTCGGAGGTCATCCTCTCGCTCCCAAGTGGCTTCCTCTTCGGTGTGATGGCTCCATTGCACCTTGCAAAACCTGATCGTCTTGCTGCGTGTAAACCTCTCCGCTGTTTCCAAGATCTTGACCGGTTTCTCCTCATAGGTCAGGTCACTCTCTAGCTGAACCTCATCTAATGGCACGGTATCTCTCAACGGTGTACCTACCATCTCCGGGTGACATTTCTTCAGTTGAGACACATGGAACACGTCGTGAACAGCGGATAGAACCTCTGGCATCTCCAGCTGGTACGCAACCTCTCCTTTGCGTGCCAGGATCTTGTAGGGCCCTATAAACCGAGGTGCCAGCTTGCCTTTAATCCCAAATCGCTTAATTCCACGTAGTGGCGATACTCTGAGATATGCTCGATCTCAAGTCTCATATGCCACTTCCTTGCGCTTAGAATCAGCATAACTCTTCTGTCTCGATTGTGCTACCTTCAGCCTGTCCCGAACCAAACTAACCTTCTCTTCAGCATCCTTGATCAAATCTGGTCCAAACAGTTGACGTTCACCTACACCATCCCATAACAATGGTGTTCTGCACCTCTTACCATATAGTACATCAAATGGCGACGTCTTGATGCTGGATTGGTAGCTGTTGTTGTAGGAGAACTCGGCATAAGGCAAATTTTCATCCCAACTAGCGCCATGAGCCAAGGCACAGGCTCTCAACATGTCCTCCAAAATCTGATTCACCCTCTCGGTCTGACCATCCGTCTGGGGGTGGAAAGCTGTGCTAAACTCTAACCTCGTTCCCAACGATTCATGTAGCTGGCGCCAAAAGTGAGAAGTAAATTGGGTGCCTCTATCTGACACAATGCTCTGAGGGACTCCATGCAGGCACACAATTCTGTTCATGTAGATCTTGGCTAACTTAGCACTGGTATAAGTGGTCTTCACGGGTATAAAGTGAGCTACCTTGGTCAAATGATCCACCACTACCCAAATGGAATCATATCCTGACTTGGTCCTGGGTAATCCTGTGATGAAGTCCATTCCAACTCTATCCCACTTCCATTCAGGTACCGGTAACGGCTGTAGTAGCCCTGCTGGCTTCTGGTGCTCGCCCTTCACTCTACTACAGACATCACATAGAGCAATATATTCTGCAATCTCCCGCTTCATGTTAACCCACCAAAACCTTTCCTTCAAATCCATGTACATCTTTGTGTTACCTGGATGTATAGAGTATGGCGAATTATGAGCTTCCTGGAATATCATCTTCCTAATCTCCGGATCGTTGGGCACACACAAGCGGTCCTTGTACCATAGCGTCCCTTGATCATCCTCGCGAAATCCTTCAGCCTTGCCTTTGGGTATGTTTTCTCTTATCTCCTCCAGGTCACTATCCTTCTTTTGGGCTTCTCTAATCTCATCCAGGAGCGTTGGCTTAACTTCCATTGTTGCCAAGTATCCCTCGGATACTACTTCCAACCTGAGATCCTTGAGTTGTTCACACAAATCCTTGGGTAACTCCCCCGCTGTCAGGCCATTTGCATAAACCTTGCGACTCAGCGCATCCGCTACAACATTGGCCTTCCCTGGGTGATATTGCAAACTCATGTCGTAGTCCTTTATGAGCTTCAGCCATCTCCTCTGCCTCATATTCAACTCCTTCTGAGTGAATATGTATTTCAGACTCTTGTGATCCGTAAACACATCACAATGCTTACCCATCAAGTAGTGCCTCCATACCTTGAGCGCGTGCACAACCGACGCTAATTCCAAATCATGCGTGGGGTAATTCCTCTCGTGATGTTTGAGTTGGCGCGAGGCATAGGATACTACTCTCCCATCCTGCATTAATACACTACCCAGTCCTTGACGAGAGGCATCACAATACACTTGGAAATCCTTCTGAATATCTGGCAAACACAGGATAGGTGCGGTCACTAGGCGTTGCTTCAGTTCCTGGAAGCTAGTTTCGCACTCCTTGGTCCATTCGAACTTCTTCTCCTTCTTCAGTAGTTCAGTCATTGGCTTCGCAATCTTGGAGAAGTTCTCTATAAACCTCCTGTAATATCCAGCAAGTCCCAAGAAGCTCCTAATATCACCCACATTCTTGGGTGACTCCCATTCTGTAACTGACACCACCTTGCTTGGATCAACTGCGACTCCTTTGCTTGACACCACGTGCCCAAGAAATCCAACAGTGTTTAGCCAGAATTCACACTTGCTAAACTTGGCATATAATTTATGCTCCCTCAGCTTTTCCATAATTAGTCGCAGGTGTTTCTCATGCTCCGCATCATCCTTGGAGTATACCAATATGTCATCAATGAATACCACCACGAACTTATCCAAGTACTCCATGAATACCTTGTTCATCATGGTCATAAAATATGCCGGGGCATTTGTTAGTCCAAAAGACATAACTGTATACTCATATAACCCATACCTACTGGTGAAGGCGGTCTTGGGTACGTCTTCCTCACGGATCTTCAATTAAAAATACCCCGACCTTAAATCAATCTTGGAAAACACCTTTGCTCCTTTCAATTGATCAAACAACTCATTTATATTGGGCAACGGGTATTTATTCTTGATAGTTACTTCATTAAGTGAGCGGTAGTCAACCACCAATCTCTTACTACTGTCCTTCTTCTCCACGAATAGAACAGGCGCGCCCCAGGATGATGAACTGGGCTGAATAAATCCCTTGTCCAATTGCTCCCTAAGCTGCTTCTTTAACTCCTTCAGTTCCTCCACATCCATCTTATATGGCCTTTTGGCTATCGGTCCTGTTCCCGGCATCAAGTCAATAAGAAACTCCACGTCCCTGTCAGGTGGCATCCCTGGCAGCTCATCTAGAAACACATCGGGGTACTCCTTTACTACGGCCACATCCTCTAGGCTACCCCCCTTAAGAGAATTCAACTTGGCCACTCCAGCACTGAAAGGCGACTTATATCTGATCCTTACTCCCTTTGGTGTGGTGAGTGAAATCGCTCGTTGAGTGCAATCTATCTGACCCTGATGCTCCGACATCCAATCCATGCCCAATATGACATCTAGACCCTGGGATTCTAGTATAACCGGGTGTGCTGGGAATGCATAGGCACCAATTTCTAGTGTCAATCCTCGACATGCTGCACTAGCTATCATCTCTCCCCCAGGGAAACTTACTCTAATAGATCCTCTAAGAGCCTCGGTAGGTAACTTATACTTATCCACAAATGCCCTTGATATGAATGTATGCGATGCACCAGTATCGAAAAGAACAAATGCGATGTGGGTATTGATTGGGAACTTACCAACCACTAGCTCCGGTTCACTCCGAATCTCCTCGACATTCACATGGTTGACCGTCGCCTTCTGGTTTGCATTGGGCTTGCTTCCTGCTTCAATCCTCTTCTCTGGGCAATTATCAGCATAGTGCCCCATCTTCTTGCACTTGAAGCATTCCACTTCACTGAGATCCCTCCTGCCAGAGCGGTTGTGTCCGTTGTTCCTTCCAGAGTTGCTGCTGTAGCTCTTGTGGCCATTTTGGTGGTGGCCATTATGGTGGTGACCATTTCCTCCACGGTGGCGGTTGTCACTCCTGTGACCCTCGTGGCGATGTCCACTACTACCACGATGGTTACGGTCATCTCCCCCATGCTTAGAGTATCCAGAGTGTCCTTCATAAGAGGTGCGAGCACGGTGGTGTGATCCTGAGGAGTGATGGTTGTTCTTCCTCTTGCGTCGCTCCACCTGCTGTTATTTCCCTTCCAGAATTCTGGCCTTGTCCATCAGCTCCTGAAAAGTCGGACACTAAACCACGGATAGTTGAAGTGAGAGCTCATCACTGAGACCATCCAGGAACCTCTCCCTCCTCTTGGCATCAGTGTCCACATCCTCAGGGGCATAGCGGGAGAGATTGTTGAATTCCTTTATGTAATCCGCCACAGTACGGTTGGTCTGGCACAGGTTGCGGAACTCCTTCCTCTTCAGGCTCATGGTCCCGGCAGATACGTGGTTTGTCCTGAATCCTTCCTCAAACATAGCCCAGGTAACTGTCTCCAGTGGGTGAGTAATCTGGAAAGCATCCCACCACGAGACGGCTGATCCCTCCAGCAAGTGAGCAGCAAACCTCACCTTCTCAGCATCAGTGCATCCAACGGTCACCAGGTCCTTGTTCACAGAACGAAGCCAGTCGAGAGCAATCATGGGCTCGGGTGCAGAGGAGAACTTAGTTGGCCTCAGCCTCAAAAACCTAGTGAGAGCATCCCCCTGCGGCGGATTGTTCCCGTTGTTGTTATTGTTGTTGTTGTTGTTCGGGGTTGCCAGGAATTGCGTCATCACTTGGGTCAGCTGTGCTTGAGCAGCCATGAGCTGAGCCATCTCATCTGGTCGGCGGTGTGACATCTGCGGTTCAACATGGGTAAGATTAGAGAGAAATAACTACAGATAAACGATAGCCCTCTACCCATGCAACAAGCTCAAGCCACAACAATCATAAGCAATCACCACATAATCAAACACACACAGACATCGTTCCAGGTTTTTGCTAACAGTATATAGATACAAAAAATAGTTTAGGAATGCTGACAACAGCGTTTGGCAAAGCAAAAAAGGCAAAATAAGCAAAACCAGAAAATTTGGCAGAACAGTTTTTGTCCTGTTCACAAATTTTTCTGGGCACCTTAAACTCATCAGGAATTTTAGCCAATTTTTTTGCAGATACTACAGGTAATTACGCTCCAGATCCTAAAATATGAGCGCAATCCGAGTTACCAGTAAAGAATTAAAAATCGCGCGGTAAAACTGGTCAGGCAGAAAACTGCAGCAGTAAAGACACGAAATTTACCAAAACTTGTTCAAAAATCATTTAATAAATCTCACGAAAATTCCTGGAACCTCAAGGTACCTAACTGAGCGATCGAAACACAATAAGCTAATAGTACAAAAGTTTACATTGATCGATGTCTAAGACTAACAAATATCCCTAACGAAGACTAGTTTTTGGAGGACCATCTCTAGCTATTTGATGAATAGGTTGCAGTAGGTTCTGGAGTCCATGCGCCGATGCTACGCTCCTGGTGCATGCCACGGTGGTGGTGTGTACACCTCTCCCGAGTCCTCTTCACTTGAGTCCTCGAATTCCACCTCTTCGGGGTCCTCCTCATCACTTCCTTCAGCAAAAGCGCCCGCTGCATCTCCTCCATCATCGTCATCGCTTCCCCCACCATCACTGCCTCCACCATTATCATTGTTACCTCCTCCACCATTGTCAGCATCATCATCATCACTATCATCACCATCACCGTCATCGTTCCCATCATCACCGTTACCATTGTTTGGTGGAGGATTCTGCTGTGCTTGAAGGGCAACAATCTGGGCAGCCATGTCCACAATGGTTTGATCACGTTCAGCCACAACTTGATTCCTCTGCTCAATGGTTTGGTTCAGCGCTGCAATGGTGGCATCTCTTTCAATGAGGTCTTGCTCCATTGTATTCACAGCAGTGTGCAAGGTTTCCATCTCATACCCTTGCAGGTGCACTATGCCTTGAAAGTAGTCCAGCTGCTCTCTTTGCTGCATCAACTTCTCTTCCCTCTCCCAAGCTTTAATCTCCAAGTCTTCTAATTGCTTCACTTGGAGTGGCATGTTGTTCCGATCACCTGTGGTAATCATCACAAGCCCTTGTTCATTCCGACCTCCAAATGCAAGGAAGGGTGAACCTGCTGGTAGTCGGTGTCGGTGGAGGTAGCACAGGCGTGACAGGGTTTCGTGCATGGTCAACTCCACTCCTTGCTCCCAGGTAAGATACTTCTTGGTGAGGTTCAGGTTCTCAATACCAGGCACAGTGGGGCCTGCAAGAACAATCGCGGTGATCTCCCACACGCGATCTCCAGGCACATAGGTGTTCATCCTTCTCCCTTTGAACATCGGCATTAGCATGCCCAGTGTCTTGCAAAGCTCCGCCAGCTGTCTTGCGAAGGGCCTTGGTGATTGAAGCTCAACGTACTCAACTCTGGTAGCATCTCCCATCTATCAATTGTAAAGAGGAAAGAGTGAGAATAGCAAAAGAAAGAACTTACTAGAGTGAATGGCATAAGAATAAAGACAGAATTTGAAATAGGCTTAAGTAAACATAAGGCTTTCCTATTCCAATCCTAGGTCACGATCCTACAGTCAACACACTGCTCTGATACCATTTGAAACGGTACAACCCGCAAGGATTGCACCTCTATGTATCACGCCAATCCCTGGATCGGTTCATTGGCATACATAGTATCGATAGACATCAAAGAATTAACAGTGCATTATTATTACAACGGTATGATCTAGAATATTGCATTTATTACAAAGTTTGAAAAGCATAACGCTCGCACAACGAGCAAGTAGCAAATAGATAGCATAAATAAAGTAGCTCCAGTCTCCATTAGACGCCACAGGCGAACAAAATGTTGAGTGGAGGGTCGCAACCAACACTACTACTCAGAGTAACCGGAAGAGTAACCTGCAACATGAAACGTAACAGCCCCGAAGGGTCAGCACTTGAAATGCACTGGCAAGTGGAACAATGGGAGAAACAACAAGGCTAATAACTATATGCATATCTGGCTTGTGGGGTTCATGCTTAGTTGCAGCAGCAAAATATTTTATCCTAACATTTGTAAATCATTTGTAAAACATTTAATCTTCAACAAACAACCCAATTAAGTTTCAACCACAATTTTTAGCAATTACAAGTTAGAATGATTGAGAACATGTCATAGCACCCACAATTCAGCAACTCAATCGTCCATTACCGGGGACACGGCTAAGCACTTAGTTTTACACCCTGCAGGGGTTGCACACTTTACCCATATGACTTGGTCGACCCGCTCGTACCACGACACGCATATTGAGTCATGATAGGGAGAAGTCCAAGCAAAGACAATTCGGGAAGTAGCTCCCCAAGCCCATCCACGCACCGTACCAACCTATCACATTCACTACATCTCTGGATACGAAGAGCTCGGGTCGCCACAACCTACTAAGTCCATCCAGCCACCCATAACTCACTGGCATATGGTTGCACACGGAAGCTACCAAATCAAGACACTAATCATTTCTCAGAAACCTGGGTGGCCATCCACAAGTGAGCTACTCGGGTAAACCATAGACATGGGCCCGGCATTCACGAACCAAGCAATTACCAATCCACCCAGAGAGTTCATTAACTAAGTTGTTTTCAAACTTTCCAAACATGTTATTTCAAAACAATCTTTGCCAAGGTGTATCCCACCCTCGTCTACATAAGCACAACTACTTACAACGGCTCACCTAACGAGAAAGGCTACGACGTAATAGGATATAGCATAGCAATAGATAAACTTGTAAGAACAAAACAAGCTACAATGCATATAGAAAGTAAATAGGACATTTATGAAGCTCCACTTGCCTTGGTAGTTGCCGGAGTCAAAAGCACAGTCCGGACAGTCACACGGATTACAATCCTCACAATCTACACGAAAGCAATTCAAACAATAAACAAACCACACATAGAGATCAACAGATGCAACACAATGCATGCATGGTACTTTAACAAAGTTTCAGTAGCTTGCTCAAGTTCTCTGATCAATTCTACTACTGGATGATGCATGAGAAAACATTTAATGCAAAGAAAACAATTTATGCATAAAAGAGGTCTAGTTAATAGGTCTTTAGCCAAAACAGTGCACCAAATATGTAAACAGTGCTATACGGGTTTGACAAAAATTCTACTGGATAGGTAACCCCAAATAGAGCCTAGACCAAAAGGAAATACGCCAAAAAGGTTTACAGAACTTTTTCTGTGATTTAAATACTACTTTAAGCCTTTCTATAATCTCAGGAAAATACATAGAGTAAACCTGGGATATTATTGCAGAATAAAATTCTACACAATTTTGTGAATCCAACGATACCTTATTTGCAATTTTTGGCCAAGTAGATCTTTTCCTATGAATTTTTGAAGTTAGACTTATTTCTGGAAAATAATTAAACTCTGAAAAATTGACGGGGAATATTCCCACTGACGAGTGGGACCCAGCTGTCGGCGGTTGACCGGCCAGTCAACGGCCGATCTGAGCCGTTGGCTCGGGATCTGGCGGTCGGGAGGGGGTCGGCGGTGCTCACCTGACCGGCGGCGGCGGTGGTCGGCGACGACCGGGGGAGGGGGGCGGCGCTCCGGCGGGGGTGGCGGGTCGGCGAGGGGCGGCGGGGGTGCGGTCGCGGTGGCGTGGTCGGCGCGACCGGCGGCGAGCTCCGGCAGCGGCGGCGAGTAGATCGGGCGGCGGCGGCGGCGGATTCCGGCGAGCAATCGCCGGAGCTTGGCGGCGGCTTAGGTGGTGTTTTTGGGGGGTTTCGACGAGGAAGATGTGGGCTAAAAGGGGGTAGCGGAGAGGGGTCGTGGGGCGGTGTGTATCCCGCGGAAATCGGGATTCCGGCGGCGGCGGTTGGAGTCCGGGTCGGACCCGGCCGGCGGCGCGCTGACAGGTGGGGCCCACCTGTCGGCGGCACTGTGTGGGCGGCGGCGGATGGTTATGCGCCGGGCGGGCGGAGGCATACGGCGGCGGGAGTTGGGCCCAGGCGGGCCTTCTCGGCTGGGCTGGCTCGGCTGCCGCGGCCGAACTTTTTTTTTCTTTTTTTTTCTGACTGTCACCTAACTGAACTGATTGTTTTTTTTTTCTGAATTTCCTGAATCTCCAGTAAAGACTAAAATAGGCCTAACTTTTGATCCGCAGCTCCAAATTGAGTAAAACAAATTCCTACGGGTTCGTAGGAACGAGCTCTACGCAACCATGCATCTGGAATGACCAAAAAGAGTCTCTGTTGCAGATGCAAGGCAAAAGTCTTAGTAGGCTTTAAAAAAAGATGAGCTAGCAAAAGGGAGGTGTTTTGGCAAAACTTTTAAAACTGAAACTTTTTGCAAAGATGTTCATGATGCAATGACATGTATGTAAAAATTTGGGATGTGACATTTAGTCGCGTAAAATAAGCAATATTTGCAGCTTCACTTTGCACCTGTATAGCAACATCAATGTGTTCATCTCTTCTCAACAATGCATCACAATTTTTTAGGACTTGATTGTGGACACTGCCAACTTCACCAATATGATCTTTCAGCCTATTTTTATTGTTCCATGCATTCTAGCCATTAACGACAAATGATTCGTACCCAGCTTCTTTTTTACTGTCGCGGTCCCTAAATAAAAAGCAACAAAAGCAATACGCCTTGTCTTTGGACTCGCTGTACTACAGCCAACTACGAAACTCATCAAACCATTCAGGATTAAACCTTCTCTTCCTACCTCCAACCAGTGTATATGGAAATTGGTAAGTGCGAGGTTGACAAGGTCCATTAATTAAGTACTTTCTTCTCACCAAGTCCTTGAGGTTAGGATGATAATCTTCTATTTTTTTCCTTTGTCCCGGATCATACTTAATCTCCTCTTCCCAATTTAAATCTTCTGAATTTTGAGACGGCGCTTTTCTCTTCAGAAGAAACCTATCTATCGACATATCTGTAATTGATAAAGACCAATTAAATAAGCTGACTTGCCTACTTCGTAACTATCTTGTATAAGAAAATTGAAAACTAGATGATAGAGTTAGGGCGTGGCAGTCCTGTACCTTATCTTTGGACCGTGAATTTGTGATTGAATTATTGAAAGCGGAGGGCGAGAGGGCAGTTGTTGATTGGGTGGGTTGCAGATGGTCGGCGAATGTCTGATACTCGGTACCAAGCCCTGTGTTGGCCTGGCCGTCGGTGAGGAGTCCAGAGCGACCAAGCGAGTCGCGTCTGGGAAGAGGATCAGAGGATTCTTCGACGTCACCACCACGGGCGCAACAACCGCCGAACCGCGTGCGACCGTGCATGATTATCTCGTCTAATCGATCAGTTAATGAATTTGTTTCTTGCCCGGTCGACTCAGGCCTCCCGTACGCCTCCGATAGTAGATTAGACATTGCCTATTGGGCCTTGATTCCTAACAGGCCACATAGCAGTCACGTTGTGGAGCACAACATCCAGATTAAAATTGGCCGGACATGGTGCACGACCACCGCTAGAACCTGGTGCATAGTCATTACCGCAAGCCTAATAGCTACTAAGATATTTTTTCAACCCTGGTGCATGTGCACCAGGCTAGCTTTACGTAGCTCCGCCCCTGCCTGCCTATCAGCGAGAAAGCTTCGTCGTCCTCATCTCCTCGGCTCCTGTGTGCGAGTTAGTCGGTCACCGGACAACTTTTACTTAGCCTTCCCGCGCAATCCTGTCCCATCTCCGCGCGCGCCTCGTCCCCTCCCGCGCAATAAAACTGGCGCCCTTTCGTCACCGTCCTCATACCTCCATACTCCGACGATAGTGAAGCCTCTCCCCTCCAAAGCCCCAACTTCCTCAACTCGCCTCAGCGTAGCAATGGCGGAGCGCTTCCTGGCAACGATGCGGTGGCGAATGGGTTTGGCCGGCGCTTTCTCAACGACGGCGTCGTTAGCTGTCACCACCGTGCTGCCACCTCTGCATGGTCCGACTGAAGGAGACGAGTTCTGGTGAGCTGCAGAAGCCGAAGAAGCAGCCTGTGCCGGGGCTCAGTGCGACTACGTCGAGACGACCCTCAAGATGCGGGCATGAGACGACCCCGACGGATGCTACAGCCTCAAGATGGCGATAGCTATGTTGCCGAAGAGCCTTCGCAAAGGAGCGTTGCTTGGCCTGGCCTCATCGTCGTCGTTGTCGAGGATGATGATGTCCCGGTTGAGCCGGGCAACTCGACAACGCGTCGCACGATGCAAAAGGTGTTGCTGGCGCTCAGCCTCCTCACGCACCACCTCGGCCCTGGACCAGGCGAGCGCCCTCTCTAGGGACATCGACGGGACATCGTCTAGCGACGCTTGTACGACCATCCTCTAGCTGGGGGTGTCCTCGGGGTCCTCCGACGCCTCCACCTTGAGTACGCTTCGGAGGTACTCGCGCGACGATGACCATTCTGGTAGTGGCATCGGACTCTTGGCCGACAAACCGTCAGCGTCATGCTCCCTCTTTGGCCTGACGAGGCAAGGCTCCCGCGTGATGGCGTGCTGGCCTCGTTGATACTGATGTCGCCGGAGGGTGCTCGTGTGCGAGGCAATGATCGATGCGGCAGCTCCTCGGGCACGTCCTCCACGGGGGTGAGCCGGACTGCAAAGCGCGACGACGGCGTCGTCGGCGCAGACACAGACAAACTTGACGCCGATGCCAAAGAGGAAGAAGATGGCGGAGCCATCCGCTATGGCACCCAGGAGCTTCACCGACGGCAAGAGATCGATGGCGGAAGCGGCAGGTAGGCGTGGCGCGGCTGGTTACCGGCCTCTGTGTAGGCGAGGATGGCCTCGAGCGTGTGCCCAGGCGCTCCCCACCACAGAGTTTGGCCGGTAGAGTTCCCCCTCGCCAGCTAAGGGTCTTCTCCTATGTAGGCGGCGAGCTCCTAGGCTCGTTGTTTGGTGAATTACGCGATCCATGGGAGGTTGCTGGTGTCCCAGGCCGGGTCGGCGCGCTGCTCGTCGGTGAGCTCGCCTCGGTATACCTCCTGGATCTGGATGCAGCCGAGCAGCTCGTGGCCAACGGGAACGGGAGGCACCGGCACATCGCCGGCGCCGAGCTTTCACGCCGGCGGGCACCGGAAGTCTGGCAGCGCCTGATACCTGGCTGACGTCGGCGACGGGCACCGAAAGTCCGACAGCTTCGGATAGCCAGCCGAGTAGAGGAGGCGCGCCTCCACTCCACCTGTCCCTCTAGCCAGTACTTTGGCAAGGCTTCTTCATCTTTGGCAAATAAACTAACTAATGAACTAATTTCCTAATACTACCGAGGCAGCTAGCTCGCGTTTCTCCTGCCTGCGACCTGCAGGGGCGGAGTACAGCCACCCTGGCGTTGTAGGATAGTCGGATGATCCGGTGATGAGTTGAATGCATTTGGTTTGGAGGCTAGACACTTACTGGACTGCAGTATTATTTCCTGTTTGCGTCGAACCATTCTAATCAAATATTGATCTTCCCGATCTTGATCAAATATATTCTTTTTTTTTCAAAATCATAAACCACTCAAAAGATATCTTAACACGTTATACACAAATATGGAAAACCATAATGTCTAAAGTGCATAATGGTTATGCATTGTTATTCAAATCATAACTTACAAAATATATGAAATCTAATAAAACTAAACTTGTTTGCATTATGTTAAAGAGATCAAACAATTTTAATAAAATTAACTATGAGTGTTTAGCAACTCAAATAATCATGACTTAATGAAATCAAATATAGCCGTTGAAACAAAAGCCATTATTAGATCCTTATTGACATCCAAATTGTTAATTAAGTCTTAACTTAATTATTATGAAGGCCAATAATGATTAGTCCATATTTGCAATTTAAATTTTAACTTAAATATGCAAATCAACCTACATGTCTAATCCAGCCCAAAACCCGTCTGGTGATAAAATGCCACTTGTTATGATTCAAAATAAAGACTTGCATGTTGATAATCTTGCCTTTGCCCACTAGAAAATATCTTCTAAAACTCCGAGATTAAGTTACTTCTAGACTAAGTTATTTACACATTATGCCACTTCATACTTAAAGGGTCGCTATGGATTAGAGCATGACACATAGTCACCCTAATGGCCGGAGATTGCCACCCCAAGCGATGACTGAATCGCTGCCCGTCTCATAGAGACGTCTCCAATGCATCGCTTTTTGAGGCCATTGCCTCGGCACGCATCAGCCACCCATGGCCGTTGCATTCTCTAGACTTGACATGGGCAAAAACCTCACGCGACAAGCGCAAGATAGCCCTCCAAGGTACAGTACACCCCAAGAGGGAAGCGACAAAATCATGTCGCTCGCTCTAGAAACCATTTGGAGTTTAGGTTTTCCCGGAGAGAGCCCCAACCTACATAGGAAGAGGAAGACATGAACCTACAAATCTAGAGCACACGAGAGCCTGCAGATCAGCCGTGTCCGTTGCGTCCCGCGCCTCCATCATCGATCACCAAGCTCAACGCGCATGACGACTTTATGCAGCACCTCACACCACAAGAGACGCTGACACGCACGTCAAGACTAGAACCACATGGGAGCAGCCCGTCCCGGTCACCACTCACCAAGATGACCAAGCTGTCGCTGCCTTCATTACAAGATCGTCGTCCGGCATCCTCTTCATGCCCCAAGAAGAACCCACCGAGTAGGAGCAAGATGTGACACCCCTGGCGCAAGCACCGTAGATTCACGTTGTTCCTTCTAGCCTTATTTGCCAGCCGAAACTGCCACCTCTGCTACACCAAGGAAGGCCTCTTGCCGCTACCGTCCCGCCAAGCATCACACTACAACCTCCCTAGGAGAACCACCACCCTCAGCGCCGCGAGGGCTTTGCTCGGCGAAACCCTCCAGCGGCGGCAAGGGCGGGAGGGGAGGGAGAGGAGCGACTGTGATAGTGTGTCTAGGGTTCTGTAACTACCTCGATGAATTACGCTCTTAGTTAATGCCTGGATGAACGAAAGTGGTTAAAATAGTACGGTGGGGCCCAGGGCCACTCACGGTAGACCTTTCGGCCGTCCTAACCACTTTCAGACAACGGGACAAGAACGAGCGGCGTAATCGGCAGGCGAAGGGATCAACTACATACACAAATGAGTATGTATGCAAGCCACATACAACAGTCCTCAGAGCCATTCCATCTAAAAGAAATAGAAATATTACAACGCCATACGGCAAGATCCAAATATCCTAGATAGATATAATAATTTAGGATAGCTCCTCATACATCACACATCAGAGTATCAAGCGGAAGCGGAAAACAAGATCCGAGTACGGATAAGAAGCAAATTGGCATAAGATGCCCCACAAATAAACACATCCCGCCCACAGATCTCACGGATCCCCGTTCCCGGAATCTCTACACCGAATGATCGTTTCCAACATCATCTGTCTTTTCCACCCAGTATCCATCTTGCGGGTACCCCTGTTCATCTGAATCAAATAATTTATCGTGTGAGACCCTAGGGGTACTCAGCAAGTCTTTATGCCGCTAAAGGGGACAAAACCTGGGGTGACGCAATTGCAGCAAAGGATAATACCTAACAATTCTACAGATACTCACTAACCTTCCGCCTAACAAATGATAGACGGAAGTCCGTGAATTAAGAACAACAGTTATAACAGTATAATTAACAGATCCATCCTCCTTCTCGCTTACCAACGGGGAAGCGGGCGAACAACCCCCATCATCCGTTGGCAGTTTTATTAACCATTCCATTAGTTTTGCACTATTTACTAGTCAAGTACTTAGTCAAATTAAAAGTGGTACTTTAGTTATACTTGTCTATGATCGAGAAACTGTGCTCCAAGTCGTCCATAACCGCGGACACGGCTTTCAGAAAGATTTACCCTGCAGGGGTGCACGAATAGCAACACACTCGATCAACCTCGGAAAAACCAAATCAAAACCCAACGAGGCATTCACGACAAAGCAATCACAGGATTCAGAAATATTTCAGGGGGCCACCCCATTAAGCTACCCGCAACGAAGTTGGCCGGCTCCGAGACGGACCCAAGGTTTGCGCCAATGGCTGTAAACGACTGGGAACCCGAAAATGTGACTGGGCTTGTCGATACCGCGAAAACACTCCGCAATTCTTAAACAGTACAGGTGCTCCTCGCACAATCTTAATAAAACAGTAACATGGCATAAGTACAGGATAGTAATAAAACCCCAAACTACTTTGTGGCCCCAAGAAATAAGAATGAATCAAGCTCTGGCTCAGGGGGGTCCATAAGGCCTCCCGGATGTGGATAATGCGAATAGTCGAGGAACAGGAATCAAGTACTCGGGGTCCTACGGGACACAAGTGAGCAGGAAAAACCAAATAGCAGATATTGCTCACCGGTGCCTCTTTCATTAGTTATCCCATTACTACTCAGGTTAAGTTGTTTAGGTACCTCGTTATTCATTAGACACTCACATACCCTACACATGCTTTTCTACGACTCGCATGGCTCAAACAACTCCTGTAGTAATGGCTCATGGGATGGAGGAACAAGCTTCGGTGGGGTTTAAAAGTAAAGGCTATGCAGTACTTGAGATTCAATTTAATGCAATCGTGACTCAATGATGCAAGAAGATAGAGGCAATAGGTACTGTATGTATGCAAGCATGTGGTAGTGCTTGCCTGACAGCTCAGTTGAAGCGAGAGATGGATCTGGGTAGTACTCCTGTGATTCCTGGTAATTCTCCTGCTGGGCGTCTATTCGAAGAAGAACCAAACAAACAAGGGCCAACATAAATAAAGTGCGCAAGCATATGAATTAAAATGCGACAAGCAAACAAGCATGCCATGATGAATGGTGCACAATTTACATGGCATTAAAGTAGCATGGCAAAAGTGAGGCGTGGATACAAGAAATAAGGCATTTTACTATTTGTTTAACCAAGTTTTATTGTCATAAACAGTTCAGATTTTTAATAATGACATGATGCATGCTTCAATTCAGAACAAGGACTGCATAAATAGAACGGGCTCGATTTAGACATATTATTTGCCCAATTTGGAGTTATAGAATTAAAGTTATTAATTAATTAAGGAAAAGGGCATTGTTATTGTAATTTTAATCATTTCGAAATTTTAAAGTGTTCAAACATTATTTTGAATGGCATATTTGAATTCCTCACATTTTTATTCAAAATCATATATTATTTGTATTATTTGGATTTGTATTTTAAAAATTATTTGAATCTGATTTGAATTTGAATTAAATCAATTTGAAAAAGGTTTAATTAAAAACAGACAGCCAGGAAAACTTTTTGCACTCAGACAGATTCAGCCACCGTCACTGACGGGTGGGCCTTGCGCGGACTGGGGCCACGCGCGCGGAAAAACTTTTGTTACCGGGCTCTGGCTAGCCCACTGAGGCTGACAAGCGGAGCCAGCGGCTGGAGGCCCACGTGCCAGGGGTGGGGGGCTGCAGCGACTGACAGGTGGGGCTAGAGCTGGAGCGCGGGTTACGGCCGGAGAAAACTGGGGGGCTTTTCTGCAAGATGCTAGTGCGGCTGACTAGTGGGGTCTCTAGGAGCACGGGTTAAGAGCGAAATAAAAAGGGGGGCTTAATGTAAATCTACCACGGCCCTGGTACTGTTCTTCTTCTCCTCGGTCTGACGAGAAATCGGCGCGCGGCGCGGGGCGGGGGATCGAACCCAGGTCGCGGGCGTGCACGCTGAGGGGGCTAACCCGTGCGGTAGGGCGAGGGGAGTTGACAGGGGAGGGTCTGGGGCCTAGTTAGGGTTCTGCGCGGCGCGGGGAGGTTGCAGACGCCGGCGAGCTGCGGCGCACTGAGACCGTTCGACGGTTTAAGCGGCCGCGCTAGACGGTGACGGAGAAGCAGAGGTTGTCAGGGAGAGAGAGGGGCTCACCGCGGGCTCGACGGCGGGCTCGGATCGGAGCGAGGAGCTGCGGAGCGGCGAGATCGCTGGCGCTCTGGCGGGCTAGGGTTTCATCGGGACGGCGCAGTACTGGCGCATCTGGGGCTTCTCGTCCAAGTCGACGCGTGCAGGGCGACGTAGAGGATCGTCCTCGGTCTTCCTGGCCACCTCCACGTCACGCTGACCGGCTGGAACGACGGGGGCGAGGTGGTGCTGGCGGCGAACGGCGGCAGGTGCTGGCGTCGGAGAGGAAGAAGGAGGAGAGGAGGGCTGGCTAGGGGCAGATCTGGCGATACTGGAGAGCTGTGTGGGCGAGGGAAAACGAGAGGAAGAGAGGAGGAAGGCAGGCGTGGCAGGGGTAGATAAAGTGGCCTCGGTTGCCACTTTTTCCTCCTCCTCACATGGCGAGCTGGGGCTTGTCCTGGGGCTGGGTAGCGCAGAGGGGAGGCTGCAGGTGGACCAGGGACGGCGTGGTGGCTGTAGGGTGGGGCTAGCACGCGGCGAAGAAAGAGAGAAAGAAGAGGGGTAGCGCGGGCTAGGTAGATGGGGCTCGGGTTAGATAGAGGGTTAGGGTTAGCTGAGGTGGGCCAGGGAGAGAGAGAGGATCAGGTGGTGCTCATGGGAGAGAGAGATAGAGAGAGAGAGGAGAGATCAATGTTAGGGTTTAGTAGAATTAGGTTAGGGGAAGAATAGAGAGAGGAGCTAGGTTTAGATTTTTATTAGGTATTTAGATTTTAATTTTCTTTATGAGGCCATACCAAGAAGGAACATGGAGCTTGATGTAGCTTGAGCTAATGTGGAAAACAAACAAGAAAGAAAGAGGAAGAAAAGAAATAGGTGGAAAGAGTCTCATATGATCATGCATGTAGAAAAATAAAATAAAAGAAAGGAATGTGGGTGAGGATATGGGAATGGTGGAATGGGATGAGATGGTTCACAAAGAAATAACCACTAAAGTCAAAGGCAAAAACCCATGGGATAAAAGGTGGTGGTACTTTTGCATGGCCCATGCAAAATAATAATGTCATGATTTATTTTGTGAAAATAATAATAATATTATGGCATTATTGTTATGCATTTCCATGAAGTGGAGAGAAAGCCAAGCACAAGAATTTAGAGGATTTAATCCACCCCAAACTACATGAGCTAGAATTAAAATATCAAAAGAAAAAGAAATACAAGCTCATGGTTAATGGGATGGTGGAATTATAAGGTGGTGGAAGAGAAAGGTGGTGGAATGGAAATAAAAGATATGCCCCCAACTCAACTTGGGCATTTGAACAATATATCAATAACCCAGTACAATAGCAAGAGGCAAATACAATTAATAATGCATATGAGAGAAAACCAAAAGAAAAAGGGTTTTATATGATGCTCAAATGCAAGGTGGCATGATGACATGAGCATGATATAATTATGATACAACAATAAATATATGAAGTAGCCAATATCTTACTAGGACAAGTAGCATTACAATTGTTAGACAATTGGGATGCTACAGGTTCCGCCTGTATCGCTGTGCGAGGAGCGACACGGGGAGTTTCATAAGGAAAACGTGTCAATGCCATTGGCGCCGTTTTT
This sequence comes from Avena eriantha, assembly GCA_910589775.1. Lineage (NCBI taxonomy): Eukaryota > Viridiplantae > Streptophyta > Magnoliopsida > Poales > Poaceae > Avena > Avena eriantha. Next base: position 30,970,156 of record OU342743.1, on the reverse strand, counting down.
GTTTGCTCTAAACTGAATTGGTTGCCTTTAAAAAAACATTGGATCGATCGAGAAGGCCGAACAATGCATATTTGAAGGGAAATGATACATATCACCCGAGGGATCGAACGAAACGATCCCCCGGGGTCGCTCGCCCGCGTCTCCTCCTATCGCTGCCCCCGTTGGACTGGATTCCCGCCGCGCTCGCGCCTCCACGTCACTCTCGACCTACATCTCCTGCCGGCAACCACGCCGCCCCTCCACGCCAGAGGTCCCGTCGGCGACCGGGCGCCCTCCACCGTCAGAGATCCCGCCAACCGCGTAGCCCCTCTCCGCTTGAGTTCCTGCCGACGACCGTGCCGCCCCTCCACGCCGGAGTCCCCATGGGCAACCGCGCGCCCTCCGCCGCCAGAGCTCCCGCCAACCGCGTTGCGCCTCTACGTCGCCGTCCCTCCGTGTTGGAGTTCCCGCCGGTGACTTTGCGCCGGAGCTCCCACCAACCATGTCGTCCCTCTGCGCCTGAGTTCCCGCCGACGACCGTGTCGTCCCTCCGCAGCTGGAGGTCCCACCGCCACACCTCTATGCCATGGACGACCACCCTCGATGTTCCTCCCTTGCGGAACATCGCTCTGTTGCTGCTCATGTGACTGAGGCGACCAACGGTGATGCTAGCAACCAAAGGGTCGCGGGTGATGCTACAATTGCTGTATGAAGATGCTACGATGGGCACATGGTGATGCTACCATGGCCGCCGATGAGGCTACCCTTGGCGCCGGGCTAGGCTGATTTTGCTATTTGCCCGTTTCAGTTTTGCTACATACTTGTATTTTTTTAGCTACAATCATTTTGTTATTTTGCTACAATAGAACAAAGTTTCTACTACGAGGTTCTGGTGAGAGTCTCCGGTGATGTCTCTGGCGAAGTCTATTTTGCTGCATAGGACATCTTTTTGTTATGATGCTACATTAGCACAAATATTTTGCTACAACCGTTATGTGACTTTGCTATACTGTCAAGTTTTTGCTACAAGGTCTTCGGTGAAAGTCTCCAGCGATTTCTCTGGCGAAGTTAGTTTTCTGCTACAATAGCAAAATTCATTTTGCTACAATCGTTCCGTAGGTTTGCGACAAATAGTATAATTTGTTTGCTACGAGGTTGCCGGTGAGGTCTCTCCCGAGTCGGTCTATTTCTTCGTGTGTCGAGAACGGACCGTTTTCTACTACATAGGAGCAAAAGCGGGGTGTAAATCTGCTCCCGTGTAGCAAAAGCGGGAGGGGGAGGTACCGGATCACGAATGGACGGACATGATCTGCCGAATCGGACGGCTGCGGACCCGGGAGGGTCGCTGGGTTGGACCCCAGGGGACGCGTAGCACTACCCATATTTGAAGGTTGATGCCACGGTATGTGCATACCATAACCTTTTGCTCGGCCCCAGTGGTTAGCCAGGCAGGTGACAGACCATCAAGAGCGATGAACATAGTCCTATCGTCCTCGATCCGGCGCGTGTGGACCACGCCCTTGCTCCAGAGGTTTGCACTTTACACCACTTGTTGGGGCCTTTTTTCACAGAACCACAACCATAACTTATTTTTTCACAGAACACCACTTTTTGCGGTAATCGCTGCGCAAAACACAAATGGGGTGCTTAACATCGTTAACAACCTTGTTGGCCCCACTATTAGGCACCAAAATCAAGGACCAACCCGTGTTCTATGCATAAAGAACATGATTGGCATTCGGTTCATGCCACGGCAGGCGTCGTTCCCTCTGCCACGGCCAACGAGCATGCCGTCTTTCCAGGCCATGTCTAGTAGCCCCGCCTCGCCCTCCCGGCCGTCCCAGTCAAGGAATCGAGTCCTGAGCTCCTTGTCATCGACCTCGCCTTCGTCTTCCTCGTCTCCGGTTAGCCACCGCCACGTGTCGCTGACAAGACCGGCGGCGGAGTCACCGTTGCTGCTATGTTATCCGGACACCCAGGACCGCGGGGTGCGAGCCCGAGCAGAACCTGCCACGTTTGGCTCAGTGTCAGCGACATGGCCATTACCCGGTAGTGTCCACTTGGCTGATTAATTAACATGGCCTCCTAATTAACGAGCTATCTAGGGTAGTTTTGTGTTTTGCGGCAAAAACTCTGTGCAAAAATAAGTTATGTTTGTGGTTCTGTAAAAAAAGAGGCCCTAACCAGTGGTGTAAAGTGCAAAAATCTCCTTGCTCCGTGACCACCGTCGTGGTAGGAAGGACACTCACCTACTCTCCCCGCCGCGCGACCCAGTCCTTTTCTCGTCCTCCTCGCACGACCACGCCCCCATCCGTGCCCCGTCGCGTGACACGCCCACTAGGATCTATCCCGCCCCCGCCCCCGCGGGTAGGTAGCCCGGCTGCTCCGCGCAACCAACCCGCCCGGCTGGCCATTTCCCACACCCCAAAACCCGCCCTCCTCCTCCGCCTCCATCACCTCCACTCCCCACCCACCTCTCCCCTCACCCCCAGTCCACCTCCGAGCGCACATTCTTTTTCCACCCGCGGCGGCACGCATGGAGGCGGCCGCGGCGCTCCGCCCCTTCCCCTCGCCGGGAGCGCCCCTCAACGCCGCGAGGGCGGGCTGGCGGTGCGCGCCCTCCCGGCGGCGGGGGCTGTCCGTGCTGGCCAGGCTGGAGGGGGGCCTGGGGAAGGGGGTGCCCACCACCAACTACGTCGTGCCGCTCGACAAGGCCACCGGGATGACCCGCCCGCTCGTCGAGATCCTCAGGGACCTCAACAAGCGCGTCCCCGACAAGATCATCGACCCCGACACCAACACCGTCCCCTGGTGAGTCAACCACCCGCTCCCTGGCCCCGGTGCCCATTCTATTGTCTCCCCGATTCGATCTGTTCCGCCTTGAGATACTGCTCTTGCCGTCAGCTACCAGTCCGTCATGGCTGTAGGGGCCAACCGTAATCCTTCTTGAGTCACCGCCCTGGGACAATTCCCGCCTAATTATCTATCGTTCTACTTACATACTCAAAATGTGCTCTGGAGATTAGTCGGAACTTGGCGGACGACACACAGAGTTTTGCTAGATTAGCTGTTGTGGCTTGCCATAATTCTGCAGCTGCCGTCTCTTCCTTCTCTGGTTGGTTTGCCTCTGAATTGAATTGGTCGGATTGGACAAAAGAAAAGGCCCTCACCAATGCATTTTGGTCGTGGCATAGCCTTTTGTATTGCTTTGATACCGTGGTAGCTCATCGAAATTCCACTGCTCACAATTCTCATCGAAAGTCCAACTAGAAGCACTTCTTATTTGTTAGATTCGATAGGAATAGGATGGTTGTGAAGTTGACGTGGTCTGCAGTGATTTCACCTATCCAAGTCGATAACTTGTTGGGCTAAAATAAAATAAGCTTAGGCACTAGCTTATGCACTAATAGTTTAAAGTTTTGCAACCCAGGTTGTTCGGTAGGTCCGGAACATTCGGTAGGTGGAGAAGTTACTTGAGCAGCTTGTCTTTTGCTTCACTTTTATGATTTGGTTGATAAGATATCCAAAAGTCAATGGTCTATCATTGGGTGTTGTTGGTTAATTTATGCATTTTAGACAAGGACAGGTTGGTGGACAATTCTTTTTAGTTAAAAAGATGAAGAGTTCTGGTACTCTGGACTTTGTGAACGGATATTAGTGGCAGTGCATGCTGTCATATCATCCTGTTTTAAAACCGTCGTACCTATGCTGCTTTAAGATGAAGCGTGGGGATCTGGTTTTATCTCTACAAAGTATTGTATACTTGTAGCATAAAACAATCAAGTAAATGTACAGTCCTTTTAGCTATTAAATTACACAGCAAGTTTAAATCATTTCCTGAACGTTAAATTGGACCTTAGCAGTGATCTGAACTACTTCATTTCTGTCTCCTTTTTCATAACAAGAAATAATATAGTGGTATGCATACTTTTAGTTATGGCGAAACAAATAAATCACCTTGATATATCAGTTATCCTAGCCAATGGAGAAAATATCGTGAGCTTAAATAATATACGAGAGTAGAATGCAACTCAAGTATAAGTTACACATGGCATCTACCTCTTATCAGGAGAAAGTGACATGCCTAGCCTATATGCAGATCTCTTAAGCTAAAAGTACAACCAAGTTTACATCACTTAATCTTGAAGCTTGTCCTGTCCACTAATTAACATTACTTTATAACATTTTCTTTCGCCATGGGTGGACTTCTGGATGAAGAGTGGAATAACTAACACTGCCTCTAGCCTTTTGACAAGAAAGGCTGTAGCTACATATCCTTTGTTAAGCTAGCAATGAATTACTTGGATTCAGTGAAACCTTTATTCTAATAGATACAGTGGAAGTAAGCCTGAGAAACATTAACATACAATAGTAGTCATTTGGTAATATTTTGTAATGACATACACTGAGCTTCTACTATGACTGCTCTTAGGTGATACTTTTTCCCTAACAAAATTCTTTGTTATCTCTGAATGCGCAGGTACCATGCCAACAGAATGCTGAGTTTTTATGCACCAGGTGATTTCTTGAACTTACAAACTTCCCTGTGATCAAAATTTTCTCTTCTGGTGGATTACAAGTCTATTCACCCTGGTGCTTCCATTTGTTAGATACAACTTTTGTTCCAAGTGTGCATTTTGATGCATGTATTTGTGTCCTCATAAATTTCATATTGAGCAATACCAACTTATCAAGTACACATGACAAGCTTATACCATGCTGTATCTGTAGTTTCTATACAGAACCAGAATGATGGCTCATTGTGCTCTGCAGAGATAGTGCTTGGAAAAGGTGTCATGTTATTTATTACATCGGATAATGAACTATTGTGATCGCACATCAACACTAGGAGATACCCACGTAGAAAAATAGAAGGAAAAAATTGTGTAACATCGAACACAGAAAGCACCATACAGAGTAAAGAAAAGTGATCAACGATTCCTATTTTTTCAGGTTGGTGTGGTGAAGTTCGCGATGTTATTTATTCCAACAATGGAACCGTGACTGTGGTCTATCGGGTGATTCTGAAAGGAACGGATGGCGAGGTATTTATTCTCCCTTTTCTGCAGAACATCTATCACCATATATGCTGCACTAATCACTTTTGAATGGAATAAATATAGAGTAGAAATTGTTGAAGTAATACATGGACTCATGTCTCATGGAGAGTCGAACCAACTGTACAAATTCGTTTTAGTTGAGCATCATAGCGTAAATGAGGACTGTCTTCACTTTCCTTGTCCCATTTTCTTCCATTTCAACTTAGACACTCGTATCTGTGTGGTATAGGCTTTCAGAGATGCCACAGGCACAGCAAAGGTGCTCGAGGGACGTAGCGACGACGCCATCGTGGCTGCGGAGGAAACAGCTTTCAGCAAGGCCTGCGCACGGTTTGGTTTTGGCCTGTACCTGTACCACCAGGATGAGATTCTGTAGGGAGGACGTCAACTTTCAGGCACGTTGGTAGGAACTCTGAGTCTGGAATAATTTGTTTGCGTCTCCCGAGGAAATTTCAGACCATGAAGCGTACTATCCCTGGTGCTTATGCAAGAAGCCTGTAAATTGTTCCTCTGTTACCGTCTCTGGTGTTGTCGGTCTCCCCTGGCAGAATTTATCCAGTTAGGGATACACCAGAAAGAACTTGAAAGACGTGTTCATCACTTTGCTGCTGTATTTCCTGCCTCTTGCTGGTATATTAGTTTCTGAGATGTATTTTTTTCTTTTTTTAGAAACTTTCCCTTCTAATAACATTCTGCCTGGCTTGGCTTGGGTGGCAATCTTGAGTCGCTAGGGTGGTGAGATTGTCGGTCGACGCGTCTCAGCGGAGGAGGTCTTGACTTTTAGGCCGGGGCGGTGGCCCTGGATGCGGTGCGACGGCCGTGGTCTACGAGCGGCTTGCCCTGTGTAGCTTGGGCCGCGGGTGGCTGCGTCGTGCGGTGTTGTGGCTCGAGTGCGAGTGGTGGCAAGTCGGGATGGCGGTCCTGGAAGGTGGTGCTCTTGAGGGTGGTGATTTTGGGTCGTGCGGGCGACGAGGTTACTCTTGGTGTTGATCGTTGGCATCCCTTTGGCACAGTTCCTTGGAGGATGGACTTCTTCAGCGTTCGAGAATCCTGTGTCTGCTCCTCCCATAGCGGTCACGGCGTTTTCTCTCGGCGGGTGTGAAGGGTCATCGGGGCTTTGTGGAGTGATGTTTCTAGTTCGTGGTTGGTTGTTCTAGGTTGTGGGTGGGCTTGGCCCCGTGTTGTTGTTGTTGTTGTTGTTGTTGTATGGTTCTCGCCCGGTTTTTCCTAATTAACTCGGCACCCTTCTTCTTAGTTAATGTAAAAGGCAAGGCTCTTTGCCTTCGTTTCAAAAAAAAAAAAACTTCAGCACATTTCACCAGCCAAATAGTAGTTGCAAGACTGTCCATGTGCAAAATCTTTCTAAAGACTGGAGGGAATATATCACTTCTTATAAACAGTGGTCAAAATGGCCAAGTAATCTCTCTATTCTTTCCTCTCCTTGCTGCATTTTCAAAGAATAGTTCACTGGAAGAGTAAGTCACGTGCATTTGCACAAGTTCAGAAAAGATATGGCCACTTCCCACTTGTGATCTAGACAAAAAATAGACTTGACATGAAGAAATAAAGCTCGAATTATATACCAGGCACATGAATATGATATAAATTTATCCTTTTGCAGTAGGTCTCAACTTGCTAGAAGCCTATATAACATGCTTACACGTGCGGATCATTTCATATTTTTTTGGAACTTACAAAAGGAAGATTAGTAGAGATAATATAAGTTGCGTAGATAAGAGCATCTCTAATAAATGATGTAAAATCTGGTACCCGTATAGGGCACAAAAAATTGGGATACATGGCATCAAAACAGTTTGTGCCTTTCTGGTGTATTTTAGAGCACAAGTGCAATGTAAAATAGGGCATTACTCACATAATTTTTTTTAACTATGCAAGATCACCACAAGCATATCAACAACAGATGAAATTTAAACTTTGCAAGATCACCACACACATATGGAATTATACTACTTCAAATCCACATAGCATAGTTCAAAGAATACCATGATTCAAGACACAAAAGAAAGGTATTATGCATAGTTCAAAGCATAGAATGGTTCAAACTAAACACAAACACATATCATAACCGCTCATCATTGCCATCCTTTGCATCTCCTTTTTGTTCACCATTGCCATTAAAAAAAACATGGGTGTTGTTGGAAGCATCTCCCACACCACCTTCCATGGCCCCCATGCCACCTTCATTGGTCAAAAATTGAAATAACATTTTTTTTCATACTCTACCTTTGTAACATATCGTCGATCACGTTGAAGGCGGTCGATGATGCAAACGATGACAGAGACACATCTTCCGTGGCGAAAGGCGGGGCGGCGCGCTCAGCGGGAAGGTTCACCGTGTCGGCTGGGATAGCGCTTGTGATTTGTTTTACGGCAACAACACACTAAGGGAGGAAATTTGGGGCTACTCCAATTTTTTTGCATCACCAAATACATATAGGGCATCTGTTTTAAGTGGTCAAAACAAGTGTTTTAAGTGGTCACAAATCTATTTACATCATTTGATAGAGATGATCTAATAAGTGCATGTTGTGAGCGTCTAAGTCTGTTTCTAAGAAAATCTATAGTTGCCTAACTGTTTTGTTTTCTGTGAACAAACTATTTTTCTTGAACAGAGGATAAACACAATTATTCAGGAAGCGGCAGGCCCTCGTTTGGGCCCATCTGGAACAATCTGCCCTATTCGCAGACAATCCAGCAGCGCACACAGCGCGTACATAGACCGATAGACGCCACCACACGGCCGTCGTCCCTACAACACACACACGGCCACGCCCGACCCCGCGAGAGTTGCAACGAAATAACCCGACCGCTTCGAGAAGCCTCGTCAAGGCGCGACCCCGGAACCGGAATCGCGTCCCAGACCCGCCTACCCCATTCTCTCCTCTCCTCTTCTCCGATCCCCCGTTCGGCGACGCGGCGGAGGAGTCGAGGACCAGAAGGAGCCCGGCCCGGAAGAGATGGCGGAGAACCCGCAGCTGTTCGGGAACGGGATGCCCGTGCCCTTCAACGGCGAGATGTTCGTCCTCGCCCGCGACGGCGTCGAGTTCCACGTCGACAAGATCCCCTCGTACGTCACTAACCCCCTCTCCCTTCTCCCCGCCCCGCGATCGTCTCTGCCCGCGCCGAGACGGATCAGGGTTCGCGATCTCGCCGGGAGATTCACGCTGTCTGGACGAGGATTTTGTCTAGGGATTAGGTTAGGTTTGGATGGGGAGAAAGCGTGTGGGGGGATTGGCTTCAGAATTATCAGTTCATTCCGAAATTCCAGGCGGGTTGCCCGGGCAACCGGAATTTAGCAGGGGATTTTTTTTTTGCCGGTCAGTAGAGCTAGCGCTGTCGCGTGTTCATCCTTGTAAAACATGGAGGATCGCAGGCCAGATTGCTGTGGTGTGTAGTTGCCCTCTATAGCTTGTTGTGCACTAGTATAGATAGAACTCGGACGAGAGGAAGGAAAACAATTCTGAATTTTGGATGGGTTGGGATTCGGGAACGAATTTTATGGTGACTTTGCAGAGCAATTCGTAGCTGCGAATATGTGCAATTTTCTTATCATGTTGAGCACCAGAGCTAGACGAGGACTGCTTTCTTTGTTGTAGTCATTTAGAAGGCTTTTGTCAGTTATGTTTATCTTGAGATTTGTTGTAGCCACTTAGAAGGCTTTTGTCAGTTATGTTCATCTTGAGATTTTGTCTTTCTATAAAGGCTCCTCCGGGCAAAACATAACTAACCAAATACCATTGGCCTGTTCTCAGAGCGCCTGGCGGTCACGCAAAAACAAAGGGCACCATTTACCTGTCCAACATAAGGATGGTGTTTGTTGCCTCAAAGCCTGTTGGGAACTTCTTTGCTTTCGATATGCCCCTGGTGAGTAATTTGCATCCTGGAAGTTGTTTCTTTCCGTCCCCTGTGAATTCCGTTATGTCATGAGTTCAGGAACAAAGTGTAAATTGTCTTGCATGACAAACTGTTTATGGTAAAACTTTGGAAGGAACAATTGTTGTTTCTCCCTTGATTATTTCATTGTTACATCATGAGTTCAAGACAAAGTGTAAATCGTCTGACATGGGAAACTTGCTCGCAGTTGTATGTGCATGGTGAGAAATTTAATCAGCCGATATTCCACTGCAACAATATCTCCGGATTCGTTGAGCCGGTGAGTTATCATAGAACATTTTATGGTAAAACTGGAGCATACTTGTGCATCCTAGATCCAATCCACAAGGTACTAACCTTGTTTTTTCTAATGCAGGTTGTTGCAGATAGCCAGAACAGGGCTCTGTACTCAACCCACACCTTCAAGATCCTGTTCAAGGAAGGCGGCTGTGGTACCTTTGTCCCTCTCTTCCTCAACCTGATCACATCGGTGCGGCGCTACAATCAGTTTGAAGCTCAGTCCGCTGCTGCTCCCCGTATGGACCCTCTGCAAGCGGCGCAGATTCCTGTCGACGATATGATGCGCCACGCGTGAGTGCAGAACCTCATATTTCCATTATCTCCCTGTTCCAGCAATTTCTCTGCTGTAAACTCACAAGCTTGGCATTTACTGCAGGTACGTTGATCCAAATGATCCTACCAAGATTTTCCTTCAGCAGCCCGCTGCAGAATCCCAGCTGAGGAGGAGAAACTACCATGGCCCTGCTGATAACGCGTACTAGTGTCTTGGCCTAATAGCGAAGTGGATGCGTCCTCGATATCTGTGGTTCGTATGAGCATGCGTGTTTACTGTCTTTCTGGTGATTGTCACGAAGGAATGCGATTAAGTATAGTTTGTTCTTGGACAACTGTGTGTTCCGCTGTCGGATTCTGTCCAATTCCCAGTAATAATGTACATATGATGTGATCTGCTCAACTGTTTCTGACGATGGATGTTTCCCCTTGTGTATGTGATCTGGTTGTTAGTGACGAGGGTTCCCCCGAGACTGGTCTGAGTTCGAAGTGAACTTGTCCTGACATTTCATTGGAACTATTTCGTTGATTGTATCTCCAGAATCCAGATGTGTCTATTGTCACTTTGCTCCATTAGGGCAGTCAGAAGATATGGAACTGTATTATCTTGTTTACTGTTCAGTCCTTGCGTGTGGTCAGTTCTATCTGTTTATTGGCAATTCCAGAAATTGTTCAACTTTAAGTTGAGGGTGACTCCGCGAGGATGTGTCGAGCCAGTTGATAACGTAATCTGCAATGAAGAACACATCGAATGTGCAAACATTGGTGTACCAGCGGCGATCATTTGAAAGTGTTGTATTGTACTGTAATACAGATCCGAAAGTGTTGTACAATACCGATCATTTGAAAGTAGATACATATCCTTGTCGATCTTAATGCGCCGGCGTTCAGTAGCCAGTAGAAGACTAAGACGGGTTTCAGAAAAGATGATAAGACTATCATGACACCCTAGACTAGGAAAACATGTGATTTGGATTTGTCTAAATTTGCATATATCTAGGACGTATTTTGAAACCCAAATCATTTTAAGAGGGAGGGAGTATTATCTATTAGTGAAACTGATTTGTTCGGCTACATGCCTGACATCTTTTTCTGATAAATTCTAAGTATGTGCAATTGAGGATGCAGACAAAGTGGAATTTTGTAGTATAAAAAATACAGAATTGTGCCATAAAATACTTTCTTGTTAGAGGGGAAAGGTACAAAAAAAAAAAACGTCTACTTGGTCCGATTTGTCCCGATCAGCAACCTCCCCTCTTCTTTTGTCCCCAAGCCCTCGAGGGTTTTCCTCTCTGAGCCTTCGCCGCTGCTGCCTTACCTTCCCCGCAAGTCTCCCTCCGCCTCCGCGTTGCCGCCGCCCGCGGCCCGCCGTCCGATCCGCCATGGCTTCCGGTAACTAGCTCCAGACGCTCCTCGCTATCGGTCTCCCCCGCCGCTCAAAGGGTTTTCACAGGATTTTTAGGCGCTCTTCCTTCCTACCCGTACCCGCTCTGCTCCGTGATCCCTTCGTCCGCTAGTGGCCAGCCGCTAGATCCGCGATAGGGGCTGTTGTTTGGGGAGTTCTAGTGGTCGCGGCGTGGGAATCGGAGTGTTTGGTGCGCGCGGCTTAGATCGATTTTGGGGATGCGGCTGAGGGTAAGGGGAACTAGTGTGGAATGGTGGTTTCGGAGTTCGCTTTGTTCGTGCTACGTGTCAGTTGGAGTTAATTCTGTAGCTTATGGATCGATTATGCTATAACATAGTAGTAACACCGTTGCCCTGTTGTGTCGTTTGTTAATTGTGAACATAAAGAGCAGTGTGCTTACAGTGCCTAGCTAGATGTGATCTTCTACCTTGATCTTCATGCTGCTGTGCCATGATGGTGAGCGAGACATGTGTAGGTGGAGAACATGAAACCATCTGATGCTGATATATGGTGTAGCTTGGAGCCTTGGAGTTTGCTGTTTTTAAGTAAATTGTTATCCTACTTGGAACTGTCTTGAGCATGAAATCGACACTCAGTTAAAGATACTTAAGAAACACTTGTGACTTCAGTTATGTTATTAAGACAGAAGGCAAGCAATGGTAGTCTGGCCTTTATATTTCTAATAATGCATAATTCTATATAGCCTCTGATGTACTCCTTTTTCTGTCTGCCAATTGCATTTCAGACCAGAACAAAAGCCCAAAGTCGGATGGGTCGTCTGAGGCACAAAAAGGCTCTTCACCGACAGCTAGTACAGGCCTTCCCAGCCCTTTTGATTTTTCCAACATGAGCAGCTTGCTCAACGTATGTTTTCTCCTTATGCCTTTGCTATGTTCTGTTAAGTACGGACTTGAAATGTTCTTTTCCCCTGGTGTTCTGGATTCATGAGATATATTCTCTTCTGTGCATTGCAGCAGTTCTACTCTGTTTTTTGTTGTATATGTCCAACTTTTTGGTTGTCACGTGCAGGATCCGTCCATAAGGGAGATGGCTGAGCAAATTGCGAGCGACCCTGTGTTCAACCAGATGGCCGAGCAGCTTCAGAAAAGCGCCCAGGCTACTGGGGAACAGGGTCTTCCGAATTTGGATCCTCAAGCGTACATGGAAACCATGACACAAGTTATGCAGAACCCTCAGTTTATGTCAATGGCAGAGCGTCTTGGGAATACTCTTATGCAGGTATGACATCTTATTTTCTCATTTGTCAACCTAGTGTTATGCTCCATGGTATTTTGCCTGAAGTGTTTTTGTATGTACGACAGGATCCTGCAATGTCAAGTATGCTTGAGAACATGACCAGTCCAGCTCACAAAGAGCAGCTTGAAGAGCGAATGGCCCGTATCAAGGATGATCCATCTTTGAAGCCTATTCTTGAGGAGATAGAGAGTGGTGGTCCATCTGCAATGGTGAAGTAGGTATCGGATGCGTGTATTGATACCTCATTACAGCTGAAAGTTGCTGAGATAGTTTTCTTTACTCAATCTAGGTACTGGAATGACCCTGAGATTCTTCAAAAGATTGGCCAGGCTATGTCATTGAACTTCCCAGGGGATGATGCTACTTCCACTGTACTATCTGGACCTCAAGAAACCGAGGAGGAAGGCGAGTATGATGATGAGTCTGTTGTCCATCATACCGCAAGTGTTGGTGATGCAGAGGTAATTGCGTTAATTAGTTAACGCTGCTAGTTGATTTGCTCATTGGTATTTTATCCATGCAAGCATCTCCACAAGAACGCTCACTTGTGCTACATAGTAGTTAACCTGTAGTGTTTACTATATATATCAGTATCTAACCACTTTTTGGTTAATTCAATGCACGTATCTCCACCCAAGTACGCAAACTAATTTATATGACCAAGGAATGCTCCCTCCCTCAGTGGTTTTACATCATAATCAGGCTTTCTGGCTTATAGCTTACAGGTAGTGTGCTTATTAAGTGAGCCATCTAAACTGTTTGTTTAAAAGAAAGCTTGCAAATTAGCTTACAATTGGTGTCCATTCTGAAAATGGGTTCATTCTGGATGATTGTTTTTCCTTGCAGTAGACCTCTATGGGGTTGATCTTTGAGCGCATTTCTCTCTGGATACCGCTGTTTTTGTTTCTTCCCTTTTAAATGAACATTTCCCTGAACTTTGGTTTAGATATAGTCTCTACCATCTTTGATCTTTTATTTGCGTTTTCGTTGTACTTATTTACTATTAAGTGCTGCGTTGACAAGTTGAATAAGACAACAGGGTCTGAAGAAAGCATTAGATGGTGGAGCAAACAAGGATGAAGATGATGCAGAGGGAAGGAGGGCCTTACATTTTGCATGTGGATATGGCGAGGTGCGTGATGTGCTGAACTTTTGTAAACTTAAACCAATGACGCACTGTTCAGACTAATGTGAATATCCCCTTATACCGTACTATGTTTCCACATTTTGATTTTTCTTGTTCTGTCATGCTTGTAAGTTTTAAATTTCATCAGTTGGTAAACAGACCTAACTTGGTTGACTTGTTTCCAGCCGTGGCGTATTTCTTTGCAGCCAGTTTGGGTAATCCAGTTTGGCAACAAAGTTCTTCTAAAACTTAAGTTTACAAAACTACAGTATCTAAGGCCCTGTTTGGCATCAAAGTATTTTTAAAGTATTGAGAGAATACTTTGGTTTCTGAAATAACTGAAGTATTAAATACTTTGAGGTGTTTGGATCCAACAAATAATGTGGTTTCAAAACTGAAGTATTCTCTAAAACTATGGTTTTTTTGAAGTATTTGAGAAAGAGGTCTGACCCTCTTTTTTCTAAAACTGAGAAAAGAGAAAAACTGAAGTATTGTTTTGCTAGGCACTAAAATACTATGGTATTGATATACTTCAGTTTTAGAAATAAGAGTTTCGAGGTTGTTTTTCCAATAGTTCAAAAATAGCACGTTTTGAGAGATACTGAAGTATTAATACCACAGTTTTTATTCACAGTCAAAACACATCAAAGTATTTTCAACTGTGGTATTTTGAGATACACAGTATTGCTGGAATACTTCGAAATACTTTGCTACAAAACAGAGTATGTTTTGCAGATACATCAAAAATACTTTGCTACAAAACAGAGTATGTTTGCAGATACTTCAAAAATACTTTGCTACCAAACATAGTAAGGCCCCGTTTGACAACAAAGTATTTTTTAAGTATTAAGGGAAGACTTTGGTTTCTGAAAAAACTGAAGTATTAAATACTTTGAGGTGTTTGGATCCAACAAATAATGTGGTTTTAAAACTGAAGTATTCTCTAAAACTATGTTTTTTTTTAAGTATTTGAGAAAGAGGTTGGACCCTCTTTTTTCTAAAACTGAGAAAAGAGAAAAACTGAAGTATTGCTTGGCACTAAAATAGTATGTTTGTAGATACTTTATTTACAAGGTGTTTCTTAACAATCACTAGACCTTAGTTACATGACATATACACTAACCCGAGTTCCGAATTGAGAGGGCAGCTGTGCTGTATGGCTATTTGTATCTGTTAGATATCTTCTAGGGGGTCGCCCATAATAATCTAGAAAAAGAGAGTTGTTTGTCCGCAACTAATTGGATGAACTTTTGTATTTTTCAGTTCAAGTGTGCAGAAATCCTTCTGGAGGCAGGTGCTGCAGTGGACGCACTGGATAAGAACAAGAACACCCCACTGCATTACGCTGCCGGGTATGGCCGGAAGGAATGCGTGGATCTCCTCTTGAAGCATGGTGCTGCTGTGTAAGTTAAACCAGCTGTTTTTTTAATCAACTTTGTTAAATCGTGGGTCCCTTGGTTTTGATTCAACCTTCTGAATGTTTGCAGCACGCTCCAAAACATGGATGGGAAGACCGCCATCGAGGTTGCCAAGCTCAACAGCCAGGACGAGGTGGTCAAGCTGCTCGAGCAGGACGTGTTCCTATGAACTGAATCCTCGGACGAGACTCTGATCGAGCCATAAAAAACTCCCTTTGGTTATAGACTCTCGGTAGTGTGTCCTCTGGTGGCGTGTTGGTTGGTGGTGTCTGCTTCCCGTTGGTAGCTCTTTGCCTGTAAAACCTGTGTGGCCCTTTGGTTGCTTCTTGACACGCATGCTCTTGGGTTCTTCTTGCTCGACGTTGGTTTGATCCTGCTGTGTAAGTTGAAGAAGTGCCTTTTCCGGAACCCTGTGGGCAGTGGTGACTGATGAGCCTGTTCTTGCTATTTGCCGTGGGAACTGTCTGGGCTGATGTTGGGTCGTGAATATTTCTCTGTGTTTTTCATGATACGACAGATTGGATATTCCTTTATCTGAATCTTTGGACTCGCCTTCTGCTTCCTTCTTGGAATCTTTGGTCTTGCATCGTGCTTCCTTCTTGGAAGCCCTAACATGCAGCGTGCTGGTGCTGATACTGGCGGGGCATCTTCAGCTTCAACCTATCAGAGTTAAGCTTGCAGTACGCTAGTACAGTTTTTGTCCATGGAGAAGAATGAGAACTGGAGGACAAATTCAGAAGCATTCGAGGTCATATTCCACCTTACGAGTTTTTTTTTTTGAAATGGCCGCTTTATTATTATCCATAATGTTTACACCCGGCCTTTGCATATCTAGGATGCACACAGCCGATCAAGCTCAGAGAAAAAACCGGAAGAAAAGAAACAACGTTACAAAAGTGATACATAACGACGGCACACGTCGACTTAAGGCATGTCTATCCGCAGGTCACGCTGCCATCCATGTCGGGAGAAAATATCCCTCGCTTGGCCTCTAATCGCGTACACCCCATCGCAAATAAGTCGCGAAACTCCATACGTTGGAGAGTAGTCCACGATCATAGGATAGCCGTGGCACGATAGATCACCTGAAGAGAAGAAGACACAATGTTATTAAAAATCTTGTCATTTCTACATAGCCAAAGCGACCAAATAATGGGAAACGCTCCCACTCTAAATAGAGTCCCATATTTATCGTGTATCCCGTGCAACCAATTACCAAATATATTGGTAACCGAACGTGAGGAGATAAACCAGAGGCTACATGGATGATTGACCATATAGTACGAGCAAATTTGCTTTGGAAGAATAAATGCCGAATTGTCTCATTATGATGACAAAAAACACATTGTGTACTTCCTTGCCAATTCCTCTTAACAAGATTATCCTTTGTGAGAATAATCCCTTTACGAAGGTACCAAGCGAAAATCTTCGTTTTAAGTGGTATTTTCATGTTCCAAATTTTAGAATTATCAACCGCTGGAATATCCGGTTGGATCAATGCTCTATATAATGAGTCAACCGAAAATTTACCACTTTTCAGTAGTTTCCATTTGAACTCGTCCGTCCCCTCAGACAACTGTATCGTGGATAATCGTAAAAGAAGGTTATTCCAGGATACGAGTCTAGGGCCTAAGAGACTTCGTCTGAAAGACACATTAGGAGGGCCAGATCCCAATACTGTCGAGAGGGTATCTCCTTTGTGCCTAACAATCGAGTATAGAGCTGGGTATTGTTCACAAAGAGAAGTTTGGCCGAGCCATTTATCTTCTCAGAACCTAACCTGTGATCCATCCTTAATATTGAAGACACCAAAGCGGAAGAAATGTTTTTTGGACGCCATTAGTCCAGCCCAAAAATGTGAATCACCGGGTTTCCAAACCATTTGAGACATAGCTTTGGAGCCAACATATTTCCTCCATAGAATGGTTTGCCAAACACCATCTTCTGATAGAAGTTTGAAAAGCCATTTACCAAGAAGTGCAGTGTTTTTGACTTGCAAATCATGTATGCCTAGTCCACCATATTCTTTTGGTCGGCAAAGCACATTCCATCTAGTCAGTCGATATTTCTTTTTTCACTATCCCCTTGCCAAAAGAATCTTGATCGGAAATAATCCACTTTCTTCAAGACACCTTTTGGCAATTGGAAAAACGAGATCATATACAATACCATGTTGGTGAGTACTGAGTTTATGAGGACCAGTCTTCCACCAAGGGATAGCAATTTACCTTTCCAACTATTAAGACGATTTTGGAGTCTTTCCTCAACGATTTTCCATTCAGCAATAGTGAGACGCCGATAGTGGATCGGTATTCCCAGATAGTTGATTGGAAATTGCCCCTGACTATAGCCGAAAAGTTCAGCATATAGGTGGGACTCGTTCAGAGCCTCGCCAAAACAATACAAATCACTTTTATGGAAGTTAATTTTCAATATAAAGAGTTGCTCAAACACTGATAGTATTAACTTCAGATTCTTCGCTTTCTCCAAGTCGTGTTTCATAAATAATATTGTATTGTCTGCATATTGAAGAATGGATAGACCACCATCAACCAGATGTGGAACCAATCCTTCAATTTGGCCATCAGCCTTAGCTCTCTCGATGAGGATAGCCAACATATCAGCCACTATGTTAAATAGTATAGGCGATAGTGGATCTCCTTGTCTTAGACCTTTTTTAGTCTGGAAGTTTTTGACAGTGTCATCATTAACATTGATGGCAACGCTACCACTAGCCACAAAAGACCGTACGAGAGCACACCACTCCTCAGAAAAACCTTTCATACGAAGTGTTTGCTGAAGGAAAGACCAATTAACCTTATCACAAGCCTTCTCAAAGTCAATTTTGAACAATACACCATTCAACTTCTTTGAGTGTAGTTCATAAATTGTTTCATGCAAGATTACTACCTCATCTAGGATATTCCTTCCTTGCATGAAAGCAGTTTGAGATGGGCTTACAACATGGTCAGCGACCGAATTTAGTCTAATCGTAGCAACTTTGGTGAAAATTTTAAAACTAACGTTAAGAAGGCAGATTGGACGATATTGTTGTATCCGTTCTGCGTTGTTAACCTTAGGTAGTAAAATTATGTTGCTAAAATTGAGTCTAAAAAGGTCAAGCTGCCTGGCATGTAGGAACACAAACAAGTGCATGAGGTCCTCTTTGATAACTTCCCAGAATTTTTGGTAGAATTCCGCCGGAAATCCATCCGGTCCTGGTGCCCTGTTATGTTCCATCTGAAAAACGGCTTTCTTAACCTCATCCTCCGTATACGGAGCAGTTAGAAAGTCGTTTTTCAGAACAGAAACCTGAGGAATATCCGCCGTTTGGGACTCATCCAGCGAGAAGGAGTTCTCTGGTGGTGTCCCAAACAAAGATTTATAATAACTAGTAATATACGATTTAAGTTGCTCCTGCCCCTCAATCATACCTTCATCCTGGATAAGAGAGTGAATAAGTTTCTTCTTATGCTTGCCATTAGCCACAGCATGGAAGTATCTTGTGTTCGCATCTCCTTTCAGAATGAATTTCGCTTTAGAGCGTTGATACCACTTGAGTTCCTCCTCTCGGAGCAGTCTGGCAATTTCTGCATTTGATTGGTTTTTAAGCTCAATCTCTTGTGCAGTTAAGAGCCTGACTTCCGCAGAAGCCTCTAAATCATTAATAATAGATGAAAGGCGTATTTTCTCTTTTTTAAGGATACCAGCAGTATGTCTAGCCCAACCACGAAGGAATTTGCATAACGCACGCATTTTGTTATTCCATTGCTGTAAAGGTGTTTGACCGCTAACAAGTTTCTCCCAAATAGCCTTTATGAGATCAGGAAAACCCTCACGTTCCATCCATCCAAGTTCAAATTTGAAGCTATTTTTGGATTTTCGTGGTGGTGTTCCAACAGACAATAAAATAGGAGCATGATCCGATAAAGTCTCAATACGTTTTAGGGCCCGAACAGTTACCATAGGAAATTTATCTTCCCATTCGGTATCCGTAAGCACTCTATCCAATTTTTCATATGTAGGCTCAGGAAGACTATTGGCCCAAATGAACTGTCTTCCAATCATTGTAACCTCTCGTAAATCCAAGCTTTTCTATGACAGCATTGAACATGAAAGGCCAATGATCATCGAAACGACCCTGACTTTTTTCATGAGGGAATCTGAGCAAGTTGAAATCTCCACCTATGAGAATAGGATACGGATTGTCCTTAGTCAGATTGACCAACTCACGTAAAAAGTCCGCCTTAAAAACCTCCTGGGCAACCCCGTATACAGCGACTAGAGACCATAGAAAATCATCAACCTTGTTACGGATATGGAGTTTAATAAAAAAATCTCCAACCGAACTGGCCAAGACTTCCATAGTCTCATTTCGGACGCCTAACAGGATTCCCCCGGATCGACCCTGCGGCAGACGTGATACCCACGTGAACTCCACTCCACCGGAAAGGCGATTGAGTTGAGTTTGTGAGAAATCACGTCTACCAGTCTCAGAAATACCCAAGAAATCCAAATTGTGATCTCTCACGCAATCGGCAAAGAACAAATATTTAGCCAAGTCACGAAGACCTCTGCTATTTGAGAATATGCCATTCATTGAGAAATAATGGGAGATTTGGATACCCGAGACCTTTTACGAGATTTATGGCCCTTCGATTTTTGACCAGAAGCTGTAAGCTCAAACAATGAACCCAACTATGTCTCATCAAAGCCCACCTCTGATACTTCACCAACTAAGTGAGAGAGGAGTTGACCATCTACTGTGGCATGCAACTCTTCCTCCTCAATCGGTGAAGGATCAGGAACAATATGAGTCTTAGGAGTAACCGTTAAACGGTCAACCTCCATTCGTCTCAACACAGAAGTAGAAAAAACGGTCAGGAACAATCGGTCTTACGAGTATAATAGGATGATGTAAACGAGAGATACCACATCACATCTGTGAAATGTTTTGTGAGAGAGTGAGGTTGGGTAAGGTATTGATGATTTAGTGTGCATCTATATCCATCTATAATATGGGTGGACTATGAGGTAGACTGTATGTGATGTGGCAATGAGATAAAGCCCTGTCTATATCATTAACTTGCTCTAAGCTTGATCGTGATGGCTGGCCACGTAAGCTTTACCCTTCGCTGCCTGTTAGCACTTCCTCCATCCGCGCGTAAGGAAAATCAGCAGCAATGGCGTGCCCTGCCTTCTTCCTGGATCCGAGCGGCAACGAAATCTCCTCTACCTGTGCGTGCGTCGTGAGGACGGACGATAGATGTGTGGAGCCGATCTCGCTCTCATACCGATGTAGAAAATTGGGATTTGTAGCTAAACAATATATGCTGTTTCTCTTGGATGTGTAGCCAAATCTAGTTCTAAGTTGATTTTTTTGGCTTTTAGACGGTTTCCTACACTGTGGGAGTGGTTCCAAACAGAGGAAAACTGGCAACCGGCGCACCTTCGTGCTCCGATGCTAAGATCTATCCATGCAATATTTTATTGTATCTCTCCTACTAAATGCATTCTTGTGCATGCGTTGTGTTGAGCAAGACAGGCAGAAAACAAGCACTATGTGTCATGCACAAAAGAGAATAGCCATTTATTACTCAATGGTGGAACCACGTAGGACAGACATTTGGAACCACTACATTGTGGTGTTCTGGCCAAATTTCATGCAGTAGCCAAATTCTACTTTTTTGCATATTTAGCGATGGCAACGATGTGGCTTCCCTTATTTGTGAGACGCTCACAATGCATATTGCATGGTAGAATTCTTTATATAGATCTAAATTTTCGATGTTAACATATGTTTCTAAATTTGACTTGTGACTTGTTAAACCAACTATACTCGTTATCAGTCACTTAACCAGCCCAAATAATGTTAATCAAGTTAGGTATCAAACATCGCATGTGTGAGGGTGCGTGAGTTTGAATTCAAATTGAAACTCCTAGACTTTACCAATCCATAGAACCAATCCAATCTGACAACCCGACATTCCTATTCACATGTATAACTCTAGCATATATAAATATAGTTGTATCGTTTTTCTTAAGTATATATTTGAAATATAATTCCACATAGAGACGGAGCTTCCTTAGTGATGTTGGGGTCTGCTGACCTGAATGAAAAGCACAAAAACTTTGCTTGATTAGTACTCCCTCCTTCTTGAATTACACTAGATACAACTTGCACTCCACTCCACTCCCCCGGTCAAGTCCTCCCAAACCCTAGCCCTAGCTAGCTCTTTTTTAATGGGGACCGCGTCATCCCCATCCACTTCCATTCCACTCCAGTCCCCTAGTCAAACCCTCCCAAACCCTAGCCCAAGCCAGCTCCCTCGCCACCGGACACCTCGATGACGAAGATGTCATTCCTTCTCTCGCTCCCCGGCTCGCTTCTCCTTCTCCCGCTCCCCGTCGGCCTGCATCCCAAGCATGCCACCACTTCCTCGCTTCGAGCGGCGGGTGAACGTGAGCCTCAAGGTGCCCCGCACACCGACGAAGGCGGGAATGCCCTACCTGTAGCCGGACATGCACCTGCAGGCTGGCTGGAACCTCAACTAGGCATGTGTGCCCATCCCGGCCATTCCAGCTTCAAGACCAGCACGCCAACGTGAGACCTGCCATCGCCGTGCCCACCACTCCCATACATCTATGCTACAACCAGACCTGCGCCATCCACTCCCAGTTGTGAGACAGGTGGTTAGAGGTTGAGCACCAGGCTTGCAGCGAGGCCATTGAGGCCCATCTCGAGAACCTAGACGACAACAACAAGAAGTACTGGGAGTACTCCCGGGCGGAGAAGGAGGAGGAAGGGGACGACAAAAGGTGAAGTCCTTGATTTCTTCGGCCCGCCCTAGCCAGCGTTGCTGGATTGGTCATGGTATAGGGGTGTCGACACCGTGGAGGCCGAGGTCTTCCCGCCATCGATCGCGTCAAGGTCGAGCAGCGGGGGCGTCCCATGATGACGAGGAGGAGCTTGAGGCCACCATCTTGGTCTCTCAGCTGCAGGAGAGAAGTAGTGGGACAGCATGGGGAAGGCCCTCCACGATCCATGGGTGGCTGCTCAGGTGGCCACCGCAGCACCCCCGGAGCCTATTCCCACGGATACCCCTGCTCCTCATGTCGCTAGGCTCGCGTGGCCACCTCCCCCGGCCTTCATCGAGATCGAGCATGGCGACTAGGCCTTGCGCAGCAGCCACACCAGCGTTGTCCGGTGTTTGCATCGCCTCGGTGGCCACCTCCCCCGCTTCGACCATCCAGTATATATATGGTGATTTTCCTTTTTTGCATTTTGGACGTGCAACAATGCCGTTTTAATATATATTATGTATTAATTATTATACTGTTCATTTTTCCATTGTTCGGTGCACACCGCAAACGGAATTTGTCCGGACGAGCTGTCCTCCCCTGCCCTCCCAAATGGAGGGTCCACCGTTGGAGATGCTCTTAAAGTGTGCGCTCGTCAACTGCAGGATCTCTAAATAAATCATCCGGCCTAGCCAGTATCTTGTGATGCATGTAAAATGCATCCATGGACTTTGTAGTTTATTGTGCCAAAATTCCCATTTCTTGCAACTTTATTATATTTATTGGGACTAACCTACTAATAGTTTTAAAAGTGCATAATTTCTTATTTCACACTTTGTTCTGCATGAAATACGTGAATATGGAAGAAAACCCGTCATGATGGTGAAATTCAAAGTTTTCTGAAATCTGTCCCTGCAGAAAAGTTTTCTAAGATTTCCACAACAGCCTCTGACTATGGCGTCAAACGTAAAAACTCAACACATGAAAGTTCTGGGTAATTTTACTATGATGATCCTAGACATAAAATTTGTCTCAATCGGAGTTCGTACGTGACTTTTAGCGCCGAATTACTGAAGGGTACAGAAACGGTTTCGGGATTCCGAGAGTTTGTGACGTGATTGACTCCAACTCTTCCCATACTTGATGAATTCGGCCAAGTCACGATCCAAGGAGCTCCCAAAATATAGAGGGGTAAGAAGGTTCTAGAGGTGCCAAAGATCCCTTGAATCAAAGGGGCATCCATCACATGGCATAGATTGCATCTCCACCTCTATACATTGAGAGGGATCCTATTTTTAGAGACATCCATCAAAAGCCACGAAATTTTTCCCTCTTGACAGCCGCCGAGGAGGGGAAGGATCTCCTCCACACCAGCACCATCTCCAAGGAAGAAGAGGGGGCAAGGGCCTCCATCCCCTAGGGAAGCCGCTGCCCTGCCCTACTGCCGGTGCCGCCTCTCATTCTTCACCAACGCCTCCTCATCACTCTCTATGATGAGAGGCGAGTAGTCCATCCTCTGGACTATGGGTTTGTGGTGGTAACTTGATCTAATATTTCTATGTATGATCATTGTTAAATTCCATATGATATGCCTTGCATGAGTATGGATTTATCTATGTAATTACTATGGTGGATATTGTGGTATTAGATGGGTATGAGCGCTTCGCTGTGTCGCCTTCAGAACGTTTAGGCATTGTGTGGTCACGTGGAGGATTAGCATGTGTGCTTGGATGCATTTCTCTCGGGTATAAAATGGGCTATCTGCACTTTGCCACCCTGGTACTACCAAGGATTGATGTATGCTTCCAAGCTAAAAAAACTTTGTGTTCATACAACTTATCCAGAATAGTTCTTCAGAAGCTTAGGCGAATAACAATTCTCTGATACCATGTAGATAGTCATCACTTTATCTTATAAATGGTAGGTCTTCTTGCTGGAGCTGCAACCTGATGCAATACATAAGGCGCTAGAATAGCATAAGCTGGATGTTGCCTTTCCTAGCAAATGATGCTACCTATACGTGGTGTAGGCAAGGAGACATGAGTATACCACTGATAACCCCCAAGTGTATGGTATCACCGTAGTACAATTCGATAAGTATTTGAGTGCCGAACTCATGAGAAGCTGAAGGTAAACTATCTATTCTCTAAAACCCAATAACCCTCTTATATGGCCTTCTATGCAGAGCTAGGATCTAAGTGTGTGTTTTGTTTTGATACTAGGTAGAAAATAAATAAAGTATGTGTTAGTGGAAACTATAAGTAAACTGGTGCATGTTAAATTGATCTAATAAAGTGGAGTGGAGTGGTGGCAAGTTTTCTCAAGTTCCTCGAGTAGCAAGTTTCTCTAAGGGAGTAAATGTTTAGGCAATTGTTATTTCATTCGTTTGTTTTGTTGTTTTGTAGCTAAATAAATGTGCATACACAACTATTATGATGGATCCTAAGGCCATGTTACTGAGCAAACATAGGAATTATTAACATAATTGTCCCACCATAGCTATAAACTCTAGGGTCCCCTATGTCCCCCCTAATGTACTTTATGGATTGGACCACGGTTTTCTGTCCTCCACGGTCCTCCCCACGCCATTACACTTCGGTGAGCACCTTACATGCATTTCCCAACATATGTGTGCACTAATATATTGTACAAGAAGACAATCATAAAAGATAACAACACTGTATGCAACAAATAAACAAACTATTTCACTTTTGCAATAATAATTCACTACTCAAACAAAGATATGGAGACACAATAGACCAAGGGAAAATAATATATTGCTTCACACATCATGTTTGATAAGAGATTACAGTAGGGAGATGGAGAGGATCTTGCTGTAGGTGTTGTTGATGAACACGTCGGAGGGGAGTGGAGCCCTTCGGAGGTGATTTTGGTGGTGTTTCCCCCACCGATCTTCTCTGATGGCAGCCTCTTGACTCTCTATTTCTGTGTTTTCGATCTCCGCCTCTGTCTGTGTCAAGGATCGCCGAAAGGGGGTATATATAGTAGGTTTTAGGTCAAGACAAGCCGTTTGGCGAAAGAATCAATGGCATCGGAGACTGGAGGGAGGAAACAGCATACCAACCGCGACCAGGGGGTAGGCCACGGCTGCTGTGCCCGTTCCCTTCTCGGTCTTCTTTTCTCGTGGATCTTTGGCCCATTGTTCTTCATTCTGATAAATGCTAGGTCCTGTGAAGTTTCAGGTCAATTGGAAGTCATTTGGGTACCTAAAAATCAAAACATTGAAATAGGGGTTTTCTGGCTCGGCAGGGTTAATTCCAAAGCAATGGAAGTGTGAATTATTCCCAGTAATCATTATAAAACATGAATATAACCCATATATGATGCAAATATGTTGGAATATCAAGTAATAAAGTGCAAAGTTCATGTATGCATTTTACATGCATCAACTTTCCCAAGCTTAACCTATACTCGTCCTCGAGTATGAAGGTGGTAAAACTAACATGGACTTTGTAATTTAATACTATTTTTGATATCAAAATTTATTACTATTTCTACACAAAGTCAAATGATTCATTATTCAAAGGAATAGAAATACGCAAGATAGATAATGAAGTGATATCTCATATACAATGAAAGGATGATCAATAGTAATTCACAAAGCGTAACATAGAAAAAAGAGCAATGGACCAAATGAATGCAAAATGCAAAAGCAAAAGTAAAGTAAAAAACATCCTATAGTGGTCATAGAGTATTCTTCTAAATTCTGAATATTAAAATGGACACTTTGGAAAGATAGATAATAAGCAGAGATTAATCATGAATAAGTTTCATACAGCTTTCAAACGCTTCCTCTTATGATTATGTTTGAACTATGGTATTCATTAGCTTTGAGTTCTCATTGCCCCTATCTTTAGCATCTTGAATGGTTAAGGTTAATGTGATGGCAAGTATGAGGTATATGCTTGACAAAATATGAGTTGAATGCGCCATGCCCCTTGAATACGAGTACATAAACCACATGATACTCAACTTAGGTCCCAAATAAGTTCTTGTCATTGTAAGAATATATGTATCATTGAGAACTCCAATGGGGTACCTCTTGTCCCATGATATAGGAGATTTCCCACATCAAAACAACAAGACAAATAGGCAATGAGCATCTCAACAATTCCTTTTATTTACTATGGCATAGCTTTTTATTGAAGATGCTTCATATAATGCTCACTATGGGTTGCTGTAAATTTCCACCATGATGTTGGGTCCACAGCATAGATAACAAAAAAATTCCTACAATTAGAACTATACGCCAAGATCTATCTACTAGATACAGAGCAACGGTGGACATACATCCATGGAGAACTTACCCTCGAAGACAACGAGTTTTGTTAACGAGTAGGAACTCGTGGTTGATGTAGTCGTACGCTTGCTGATCTCAAGATCGTGTGGAAGTCCGAGCGCCGCAAATCAGCAGCGCATCCGTCCTCGCACACACGTTCAAGCCACCGGACAACCTCCACCTCCTCGCTCCAGCGAATCAGCGGAAGCATCAACTCCTTCCAGACGCAAGGCCACCGGGAACATGTATCTCGCTAATCCGAGACCATGGGGAAATATCTAGAGGGGGAGAGAGATCCTTCACGAGGAGGTGTGTGGATGAAGGAGGGAATGGGTGGCCTTTTATAGGAGGAGGGGGTGCCCCCTCTCTCCATGGCCGACGCATGGGGGGGGTGACCCCTCACCTCCCCCATTCATGTGGTGGTAACCCCTCCACATTAAAATGCCCCATAACATTCTCTTTTAAAGTCTCCACTTTAAATGCATTAAATTTCTCCAAATTTAATGCTCTCTCATTTAATAAAACTCTTTTATTTATTTTATTCAGAATTTTGTTAATTACTTTAATTAACAAGCATTCACATAAAACCCCTTGCAACATTTCAATATTACATGCAGAACCACTTTCTGCAATTTCACCCGAAACAATTCCGGTTTCTATCGAAACAATTCCTGTTTCTATCAAAACATTTCCTGCGCTTTGCAAACCTTTTGTCTGGAACATATGTGCTCCTAAATGGTTTCCGGCAACCCTTAAGTGTGTCACCCTACGGTTCGCGAATAATGCAGACATGATTGAGACTCCTCTCAGATCAATAATCAGAAGCGGGACCTGGAGATCCATACTGACTCCTTCACATTCAACGATGACTTCTGTGATCGTGAGAACCTTTAACGTCAGCAATTTAATCCCTTTGTCTCATGATATAATACATGTCCGAAATTCGATCATCGCTATCCAAATACCTAGTTTGATCTCGTTACCGACATGCAGTCTTTTCTCGTTCCCGTGATATAACATTCTAGTGATCACATCACTTGCTTGCAAGCTATCTTAATGTGATATCACCGAGAGGGCCCAGAGTATATCTATCCGTCATCTGGATTGACAAATTCCACTCTTGATCCATGAGCCTCAACATAACACCTTCGTAGTACTGAACCCATCTTTATAGTCACCCTGTTACGGTGTGACGTTTGATGTTATCAAGATACTCTTCTGGTGTTAGCAATTAACATGATCTCATGGTCTAAGGACTAAGACTACTTTGTATGATGTTATAGCAATATAAACATAATGACTTGATCTTAATGCTATACTTCGGATGAATGTTCATCACATCATTTCACAAATGCTGTGACCTTGTTATTAACAACAATGTCCATGATCAGGAAACTTTGATCATCTTGCTAATCAACAAGCTAGTCTATAAGAGAGGCATAACTAGGAACCCTTTTTGTTTATTAAACACACATGTATTGATGTTTCCTATCAATACAATTATAGCATGCAAAATAAACATCTATCATATACAAGAAATATATAATAACAACTTTATTATTGCCTCTCAGGGTATATTTCCTTCAGTCTCCCACTTGCACTAGAGACAATAATCTAGTTCACATAGTGATAAATATAACACCCATGGAGTTCCGCTGTTGATCATGTTTTTCCCTAGGGAGTACTTTAGTCAGCGGATCTGCTACATTTAGGTCCGTGTGCACTTTACAAATCTTTATATCTCCATCCTTGACATGCTCGCGGATGGAGTGAAACCGGCGCTTAATATGTTTGGAATTCTTGTGAGACCTTGGTTCCTTTGCGTTGGCTATGGCTCCATTGTTGTCACAATAGATCACCATCGGGTCCAACGCACTGGGAACCACACCCAGTTCTGTAATGAACTCTTTCATCCAAACTGCCTCCTGCGCCGCTTCTGAAGCAGCAACATATTCCGCCTCCGTTGTTGATCCAGCCACCACAGTTTGTTTGGAACTCCTCCAACTAACTGCTGCTCCGTTCAAGAGAAATACGTATCCGGATTGAGACTTAGAGTCATCCGGATCGGTGTCAAAGCTAGCATCGACATAACACTTAGCGACTAGCTCTTCTTCACCTCCGTATATAAGAAACATATCCTTAGTTCTTCTCAAGTACTTGAGGATGTTCTTTACCGCTATCCAGTGTTCCGAACCTGGATCAGATTGGTACCTACTAGTCAAACTAATAGCATGTGCCACATCCGGTCTTGTACATAGCATGGCATACATAATAGAGCCTATGGCCGAGGCATAGGGGATCTTATCCATCATCTCTCTTTCTTCCGCCGTAGCCGGACTTTGAGTCTTACTCAATGTCTTGCCTTGCAACATAGGTAAGAACCCCTCCTTACTTTCGTCCATATTAAACTTCTTTAATATCTTATCAAGGTATGTACTCTGCGATAGCCCAATTAGGCGTCTTGATCTATCTCTATAGATTTTAATGCCTAATATATATGAAGCTTCACCAAGGTCCTTCATCGAAAATTTGTTGTTTAGATAACTTTTAACACTGTTTAAAAGATCTATATCATTTCCAATCAATAATATGTCATCCACATATAATATCAGAAATGCCACATTTCTCCCACTCACTTTCTTGTAAATACAAGCCTCTCCATAAGTTTGGACAAATCCAAACTCTTTGATCACCTCATCAAAGCGGAGATTCCAACTCCGTGATGCTTGCTTCAGTCCATAGATGGATCGATGAAGTTTGCACACCTTATTAGCATCCTTAGGATCGACAAGACCCTTTGGTTGTATCATATACAACTCTTCTTCAATATTACCATTGAGGAACGCAGTTTTGACATCCATCTGCCATATTTCATAATCGTGCAGCAATTTCTAACATAATCCTAACCGACTTAAGCATCGCTACGGGAGAGAATGTCTCATCGTAGTCAACTTCTTGAATTTGTCGAAACCCCTTTGCGATAAGTCGAGCCTTATAGATGGTTACATTACCATCAGCATCAGTTTTTCTTTTGAAAATTCATTTATTCTCAACGGCCTTTTGATCGTGAGGTAAGTCCACCAAGGTCCAAACCTGGTTTTCGTACATGGATTCCATCTCGGATTTCATGGCTTCTAGCCATTTGTTGGAATCAGGGCTCATCATCGCTTCTTCATACGTCACAGGGTCATCTATTTCATCAATCATGAAATTCATAACAGGATTGCCATACAGTTCAGGAGCTGCACGTGTCCTGCTTGACCTGTGAGGTTCGGTAGTGTCCTCTTTCGGAGTTTCATGATCAATATCATTAGCTCTCTCTTCATTAGGTGAAGTCAACTCCGAAACAACTTCTGGTGCTGCGCTACTCGCCATTTCATGAAGAGAAGGTTCAATAACCTCTTCGAGTTCTACCTTCCGACTACTCACACCTTTCTCGAGAAACTCCTTCTCAAGAAATGATCCATTCTTGGCAACAAAGACCATGCCCTCGGATCTGTGATAGAAGGTATACCCAATCGTTTCCTTAGGGTATCCTATGAAGACGCATTTTTCCGCTTTGGGTTCGAGTTTATCCGGTTGAAATTTCTTCACATAAACATCACATCCCCAAACTTTAAGAAATGACAGCTTAGGTTTGTTTCCAAACCATAATTCATAAGGTGTCTTTTCAACGGATTTAGATGGTGCCCTATTTAAAGTGAATGTAGCGGTTTCCAGTGCATAACCCCAAAATGACAGTGGCAAGTCAGTCAGAGACATCATAGATCGAACCATATCCAATAAAGTACGATTATGACGTTCTGACACACCATTATGTTGTGGTGTTCCGGCAGGCATGAGTTGTGAAACTATTCCACACTCTTTCAGGTGTGTGCTAAACTCGTAACTTAGATACTCTCCTCCACGGTCGGACTGCAGAAATTTGATCTTTCTGTTACGATGATTTTTCACTTCATTCTGAAATTCTTTAAACTTTTCAAAAGTTCCAGACTTGTGTTTCATCAAATAGATATACCCGTATCTACTCAAATCATCCGTGAAAGTAACAAAATAACGATATCCACCTCGCGCCGACACACTCATTGGGCCACACACATCAGTATGTATGATTTCCAATAAATCTGTCGCCCGTTCCATTGAACCGGAAAACGGCGTTCTAGTCATCTTGCCCATATGGCATGGCTCACATATATCAAATGATTCAAAATCAAGTGATTCCAAAAGTCCATCAGAATGGAGTTTCTTCATGCGTTTAGCGCCAATATGACCTAGACGGTAGTGCCACATATATGCAGATATATCATTATCAAGTTTAATCCTTTTAGCATCAACATTATGAATATGCGTAATACTACTATCGAGATCCAATAGAAATAAACCATTCAACACAGGTGCATGACCATAAAAGATATTATTCATATAAATCGAACAACCATTGTTTTCAGATTTAAACGAATAACCACTTTGCATCAAACATGATCCGGATACAATGTTCATGCTCAGTGCAGGCACCAAATAACAATTATTCAGGTTTATAACTAATCCCGAAGGCATATGGAGAGGCAGCGTTCCGACGGCGATCACATCAACTCTTGATCCATTGCCGACGCGCATCGTGACCTCATCCCTTGCTAGTTGTCGCTTGTTCCGCAGCCCCTGAACCGAGATACATATATTAGCAACCGATCCCGTATCAAATACCCAGGTGCTACTGCGAGTACTAGTCAAGTACACATCAATAACATGTATATCACATATACCTTTGTTTGCCTTGCCGGCCTTTTTGTCCGCCAAATACTTGGGGCAGTTGCGCTTCCAATGGCCAGTCCCCTTGCAATGGTAGCACTCGGTGTCAGACTTAGGTCCAGCTCGGGGTTTCTTTTCAGGCGTGGCAACAGATTTGCCGCCCTTCTTTCCCTTCTGCTTGCCTTTCTTGTCCTTCTTGAAACCGGTGGTCTTATTGATCATCAACACTTGATGTTCTTTCCTAATCTCCACTTCTGCAGTCTTAAGCATTGACAGAAGCTCGGGAAGAGACTTCTTCATGCCCTGCATATTATAGTTCATCACGAAGCTCTTGTAGCTAAGTGGCAGAGATTGGAGAACACGATGTATGCCTAAGTCAATGGGAATCGTTATTCCCAAGGACACAAGCTTATCGGCGTACCCCAGACATTTTGAGTACGTGCTCACTAACGGAGCTGTTCTCTTCCATCATGCAGCTAAAGAACTTTTCAGAAGCATTATAACTCTCTACGGCAGCATGGGTATCGAAAATCATTTTCAATTCTCCCATTGTATCAAAGGCATTGCCATTTTCGAAACGTTTTCGAAGTTCTGGTTCTAGCCCATACAGTATGCCGCAATGAACTAAGTTGTGGTCCTCCTGACGAGTTATATAGACGTTCTTTTCCTCGTCAGGGGCATCAGGAGCTGGTGGGGGGCCTAGCGGCAGCTCTAGCACATATTGTTTTTGTGCAGCAGTGAGGAGAATCCTCAAATTCATAGCCCAGTTGGTGAAGTTGCTACCATTCGCAGCAAGCTTCTCTTTCTCCATGAACACATTGAAATTAAAAGCAGGTGGTGCCATCTACAACAGAATTTGTAAAATATATTTAGACTAAGTTTATGATAGATTGAGTTCAACTAATCCAAATTACTAATGAACTCCCACTCAAAAACGACATCCCTTGTGTCCTTTTGGTGATTACATGAACCAAATCCACTACACCAAGTCCGATCATCACGTGAGTCGGTGTAGCTTCAAAGGCGAGTATCTATATAGGCATCATATCAACTATATGACTCATGCTTAACCTTTCGGTCCATGTTCCGAGGCCATGTCTGTACATGCTAGGCTCGTCAAGTAAGAACCTTAGTATTCGCGCGTGTAAAACTGTCTTACACCCGTTGTATGAAAGCGTAGAGTCGAGAACACCCGATCATCACGTGATGCCTCAAAACACGATCCACAAAACGGTGCATACTTAAGGAAGAACACATTTTATCTTGATATCTAAATGAGGGATCATCTTATAATGCTACCAAAAGTGCCAAACTAGCAATATAAGATGCTAACATCTAATGTGTGAAGTGAGGTGATATGGTCCATGCATTTGATCTCTATCATTTGCATCGTGGTATGATCTCTATCATTCCTTTGTGTGTAAGGCCAAGGTCTATGGAACTTACACGTTAAGTGAGTTGTAAGAGTATCTATCATACATCTACTTACAACAATACCATATCAAGACACTAGCCCAGCAACGATCTAAACTAGACGCCTCTAATTTATCAATTGCAAGTTTTACGTGGCTTAGGGCTTTCAGAGATAGAACCGGTCTTATCTACGAACATGAACCACAACGAGGATAACCAAGTTATTAGCAACTCGTTGTAAATCAGATATTGACTATAGTAGGAGAGACAGACACCCGCCAGCCACTTATGCAAAACAAGTTGCATGTCAGTCGTGGAACCGGTTTCACGTACGATGACATGTAAGGTTGGTCCGGGCCGCTTCATCCCACTATGCCATCAATATCCAAAGTACATAGAAGATGCAATAACATGATCATCATCGCCCACATATAAACATATGTGTACTATCCGTGCAAAGCACCTACGCATAGATCAGACTCTGATACCACCTGTTGGGTCCACAGCATAGAAAACAAAAAAATTCATACGATGAGAACTATACGCCAAGATCTATCTACTAGATACAGAGCAACGGGTGGACATACATCCATGGAGAACTTACCCTCAAAGACAACGAGTTTTGTTAACGAGTAGGAACTCGTGGTTGATGTAGTTGTACGCTTGCCGATCTCAAGATCGTGTGGAAGTCTGAGCGCCGCAAATCAGCAGCGCATCCGTCCTCACACACACGTTCAAGCCACCGGACAACCTCCACCTCCTCGCTCCAGCGAATCAGCGGAAGCAGCAACTCCTTCCAGACGCACGGCCACCGGGAACATGTATCTTGCTAATCCGAGACCATGGGGAAATATCTAGAGGGGGAGAGAGATCCTTCACGAGGAGGTGTGTGGATGAAGGAGGGAATGGGTGGCCTTTTATAGGAGGAGGGGGGTGCCTCCTCTCTCCATGGCCGGCGCATGGGGGGGTGACCCCTCACCTCCCCCATTCATGTGGTGGTAACCCCTCCACATTAAAATGCCCCATAACATTCTCTTTTAAAGTCTCCACTTTAAATGCATTAAATTTCTCCAAATTTAATGCTCTCTCATTTAATAAAACTCTTTTATTTATTTTATTCAGAATTTTGTTAATTACTTTAATTAACAAGAATTCACATAAAACCCCTTGCAACATTTCAATATTACATGCAGAACCACTTTCTGCAATTTCACCCGAAACAATTCCGGTTTCTATCGAAACAATTCCTGTTTCTATCAAAACATTTCCTGCGCTTTGCAAACCTTTTGTCTGGAACATATGTGCTCCTAAATGGTTTCCGGCAACCCTTAAGTGTGTCACCCTACGGTTCGCGAATAATGCAGACATGATTGAGACTCCTCTCAGATCAATAATCAGAAGCGGGACCTGGAGATCCATACTGACTCCTGCACATTCAACGATGACTTCTGTGATCGTGAGAACCTTTAACGTTAGCAATTTAATCCCTTTGTCTCATGATATAATACATGTCCGAGATTCGATCATCGGTATCCAAATACCTAGTTTGATCTCGTTACCGACATGCACTCTTTTCTTGTTCCCGTGATATAACATTCTAGTGATCACATCACTTGCTTGCAAGCTATCTTAATGTG
Source organism: Avena eriantha (assembly GCA_910589775.1). Taxonomy (NCBI): domain Eukaryota; kingdom Viridiplantae; phylum Streptophyta; class Magnoliopsida; order Poales; family Poaceae; genus Avena; species Avena eriantha. The sequence goes on along the minus strand of OU342743.1, from coordinate 30,936,544 downwards.
ATATCACCGAGAGGGCCCAGAGTATATCTATCCGTCATCTGGATTGACAAATTCCACTCTTGATCCATGAGCCTCAACATAACACCTTCGTAGTACTGAACCCATCTTTATAGTCACCCTGTTACGGTGTGACGTTTGATGTTATCAAGATACTCTTCCGGTGTTAGCAATTAACATGATCTCATGGTCTAAGGACTAAGACTACTTTGTATGATGCTATAGCAATATAAACATAATGACTTGATCGTAATGCTATACTTCGGATGAATGTTCATCACATCATTTCACAAATGCTGTGACCTTGTTATTAACAACATCCAGTGTCCATGATCAGGAAACTTTCATCTTGCTAATCAACAAGCTAGTCTATAAGAGAGGCATAACTAGGAACCCTTTTTGTTTATTAAACACACATGTATTGATGTTTCCTATTAATACAATTATAGCATGCAAAATAAACATCTATCATATACAAGAAATATATAATAACAACTTTATTATTGCCTCTCAGGGCATATTTCCTTCACATGAATGATGCATGGCTTGAGTTAGCGGCCCAGGCGTTTCTCCAATACATATACAAACTCCATGAACTTACAAGTTTCCAACTTATTTTACACCAATAGGCATCCATAACAAAAGGACATGATATCAACTATATATAAATAAGTGCAATGTTGAAAACATGCCCCATGAAAACATGGTTGTGCTAACTCCGAACCCATAATTTGATGAGCACATAGCCTCATAAGATAGTCACAATGGTTCAAGTTTATTATGTGCAGGAAAATAAGATACGCCATCAAGTTTGTGAGAGCTTTACTAACTAACTTTCTCATAGCAGACACAATCATAAGCATTTTAATTTGGAAACTAGATAAAATAATAAAGCATGAAAAATATACTTGGAATAGAAATTATGCTAATATGTAGGTACGGTGCACACTCTAGAAAAACTTTGTTCAAAGGGAGTTGGATAAACAAGTTTTAACTTGTTAGATTTATTTTTGGGTTAGCAAGAGGGAGAAAATTGACCGTCTACATGCATGAATAAGAGTGCATAATTCTAATCAATCCATGTCAAACAATTTAAACAAATATGAAGCATCAAAACATGAATAAAAGATGGCTTTACATAACTCACTTGCAAATTAATATTCATTCAAAGCATATGAATCATGCAACCATATGTATCCTTTTTGAATCAACTTCAACATCCCTATTCCAACTCTTTTATAACATCCAAATTAATTTATTTCTACAAAAAGTATATGTTTATAATGGTCTTGGCAACATGAATAAAATGAAAACTAAAAATAAAGGAAGTAAGATACTAACACTCCAAGTTTATGCGATAGTAATGTGTTGCTCGAAAAACAGAAAGTAGACGTGTGCAAACCGAGAGTGTTGTTGGTCCAGTGGGGTGCCTTGGGCATCCCCAAACTTATGGTTTTCACCATCCTTGGATAGCTCTTGATGCATATCGTCTAATCCCTGTGAAAATACTTCAACACAACATTTTCTCCCATCTATTTTCTGTGGGGTGACATTAGTAGGTACAAAAGACATAATGCTTCCTGTAAGAATTTCCTAAACATAAGTCCATATAAAGTGTCCAGTAGGTATATAATGTTGTAGGATTTCTCATAAACTCAAATTAATCAAAAATATTCAACTTAAAAGTTCAATGAATGCATCAAATAAAATGGGACAGAATCTGTCCAGAAAAATAGTAGCAGCAAAACACAGTTGGTTACCCTACTTAAGCATGTCCATTTTTTGACAATTTCCTATCATACATAGAATGCAATGTTGTAACTACAGTTAAAATTTTGATCTCAATTGAAGTTACAGAGAAGAAATGAAAAATCATATGGTAAATAGATTAGTACAGGAATATGCAACTTCATATATATGTTCAACTTTTTCAATCCAAAATGGGTAAAACTTGGTAGTTTACTGGAAATTCCATAACAAAAACAAAAACTAAGGTCTCTTGTTACAGAAATAGGACACAAAGAAAATAAAAAAAATCGGTTTGCCTCCCGCAAAGCGCTTTCTTTATAGCCTTATAGCTAGGCTTCCTTACTTGATATCAAGATGGTTTGAGTTTATGAGGTATCTTGGACATCCCTAATCTTGAATTCTTGTATTCCTTTGATACATGTGGGGTGCTCCCAGGGATAACATCCCCAAACTTGAGGATTTTTCCCTCTTAATCTTCATTCATCATCCTCAACTCTTTCACTTGAAAACTCTTTGCACATAGAACTCATCATAAAACTTGATTAGAGTGGTTAGTGCCTCCATAAATTAAATCCCAATAGGTACAATGAATAAATATCATGAAATAAACATTAGCTACTGTTACGTATGGTTTTGTATTGCTCTTCGATAAAAGTAACCGCACAAAACAAAGGTAACAAGACTAATGCATAATAGAAATAAAATATGTCAAAAACTGGACAGTCTGGAAATAGCGAATTTTCAGAGGCACTTATATTGCTCAAACAAAAAAACTTTTAACTAATGAAATGTGGGTAAAGAGCTAAGTATTGCTGACGTGAAATTTTAGGTCCAAATTCCTCTTCTGTGAGTTTTAACATTTTTTGCAGTCAAGTTCAGAAATCCGTTTTCTGGACAACAAGTTACAATTGTTTGATCTTACCCCTCAAAAGAGTTTATTCTTCGCACAAAAATGAGAAAGTAAGATACAAATGTGATATTTCAGTAGTAATAAACACTCTTTTTATTTATTTTTTATAATTGGAGAAGTTTTAATGATAATTATTTTGCAATGGTTCCATTGGCATGAACAACACATGTTCAATGTCGACCCGAACTTCTCCATTGCTCATCTTTCTCATTTACTTCCCAAAAATTTATAAAAATTTAAAATCTTAAACTAATTGTTAGAAATCAGTAGGTAAAGTTATTTTACATGTTACATGGATATCAAGGTGTGCTCAAATTTAATAGTATTTGAAAGCATGTAGAGCACATCACAAAGCACATAAACATTAACTTTTAAGTCTAACTCTCTTTCCTATGCATTGGCATTTTATATGTGAATAAATAGCAGCAAGGTTGTGGTATCCAATGCATATAATGATCAGTAGCTTGTATTTTAAATAACATAGAAATATAAAGAGGGCTATTATCTCTTCCTCTCTCATAATAGTTGCAAGCATCAAAAGCAAACTTAATCTCATAGTTTTGAATAGATTCACCATATAAAGACAAGTCATATAATGAGCATATTGGATCATCTAACTCAATTATATCACTTTCATCCTCTCATATATTAGTCATAATTGTTCCACATGAAGGACTACTAGACAATGAAAGATCATCATCATTAATAAGAATGTGTTTATTACCATTGTTGGGTGTAGGAGATGGGTAGCTACTCCATTATTCCTCCACTTGTTCTTCCTTTTCCTCTTCTTATTGGGATGGCATGGACATCCCCAAGCTTAGGCTTTTGTCATCTCCTTCCTTGGCACTTTCATCATTATCTCTTGCATCCAAAAGGTTAGTGCCCAAAAGAATATATTTGACATAAAAATCATATATCTCATGGTTAATCTTGGAAAAAGGATCCATCTATTTTTTTGGGTTTTAATTTTATATAAAAGAAAAGGTACTAAAAATAAACTAGCAATGCAAGCAAGAATAGAAGCCTAGCGCTATGCTCCCCGGCAATGGCGCCAGAAAAGTACCTTGATAACCCCCAAGTGCAGGGGATCACCGTAGTACAATTCGATAAGTATTTGAGTGTAGAACCCACAAGGAGCTGAAGGTTAACTACCTATTCTCTAAAGCCCTATAACCCTCTGATACATTGCAAATGTATCTATAATTTTTGATGCTCCATGCTTGGTTTTATCTACTTTCTTATGTTTTGTCCACACTTTGGAGTACTTTTCATATGATTTCTTGGACTAGCCTATTAACAAGAGCCACAGTGCTAGTTGCTTGTTTTCTGCTGTTTTTGGTTCCAGGAAAGTCAGAAAATGAATATCCTCAGAATTGGACCAGACAAAAGCCAAAGTTGTTATTTTCCCGGAAGACTCACAGAGCCAAAAGGAGAGTCGGAGAGGAGCTAGGGGCTAGCCACACCATAGGGTGGCGCGGATCCCCCTTCGCCGTGCCACCAGGTGGTGTGGGCCCCTCCAGCCTCCACCGACCTTGCCCCTTCACCTATATTTTCCTCCCGATGCGAAAACCCTAAGTCGTCAATCAGAAATCCACGAAAAGTTCCGCAACGCCGCCGCCACCGAAGGGGAGATTCGGGGGACAGAAAGTCTCTGTTCCGGCACCTGCCGGGACAGGGAAGTGCCCCCAGAGCCATCACCATCGATCTCCACCGCTATCTACATCACTATTGCTGATTCCCATGATGAGGAGGGAGTAGTTCTCTCTCGAGGCTAAGGGCTCTACCGGTAGCTATGTGTTCATCTCTCTCTCTCTATGCATGATCATATTGTGATCATGAGCTTTGTAATCAAGTAGATCTACCTTGATACTCAAGTGCTTTATTAGATCTCTACTCTCCCCATGTGTGTGAAAGTGACAGCGTGCACACCATGGTGGCACTTAGGCTAGAAATTACAAATACTTGTTATGAGTTATATTTGGAGTTGGATGTCTTTATGAAATTGTGGTGTTTGTTGGACTCATCTAGTACTCAAGGTGCCAGTGTGGGGTTTTCTAGATGGGGAAGGCTTACTTTGAGGTGTGTTGTTATAGTCCTACCATCGATTAGAGTGTTCAACCGGAGAGTAGTTAAGAGTAGTATCATAAAGAGAAGATATTTATATGAGAGTGTTCACTAGTGAAAGTATGATCCCTAGGCCTTGTTTCTAAGCATTGATACACCATTTGCAATTAGATATGTTACATGTTTGCTTGCTTCCATCTTTATTTCAGTTTGCCTTTAGTATTTTCCACGCCATCAAGCTATTTTCTTTCACCGTTACCACTTATAATTATCCATACCACTTGTATTTTACTATATCTTCGCCGAACTAGTGCACCTATACACCTAAAAAGTGTATTGGGTGTGTTGGGGACGCAAGAGACTTCTTGTATCTTGATTGCAGGGTTGCTTGAGAGGGGATACCTTTGAACCCTTCCTCCCTGAGTTCGATTAATCTTGGGTGATCCACTTAAGGGAAAACTTGCTGCTGTTCTACAAACCTCTTCACTTGGAGGCCCAACAACTGTCTACAAGAATAGAAGTGCGTAGACATCAAGATATTTTCTGGCGCTATTGCCGGGGAGGTAAGGTAAAAGGTATTCACACCGGAGGATTAAAGAAGAAGAACCTCCCACGGCAAACGCCTATTTTCTGGCGCCATTGCTGGGGAGGTAAGGTAAAATGTACTCACATCCTCTGGTGTTAGTGCTCGAAGTTATTTCCTTTATATTCTGCAATTTTGTATTTTTGTTTCTTGTTTTCACTAGTTAGTCTTAATGGAAAACAACAACAAAATTAGAGAGATTTTTAGTATTTTTCCTAATGTAGAACATGAATTCTTTGAAAAGAAAATTAAAAAACCCTTGGAACCTTCTTTGCATGCTAATAGCAATGTTATTAGTATGAATCTTTTGAACACCTTTGTTACGAATGCTATGGAAATGCCTAAGCTTGGGGAAGTTGGTTTTTATGAAAATGATCTTTTTAGTTCCCCAGCTTTAAAGAGGAAAATTTGCTCTGATGATACGTTATCTCCCATATGTGGTAATTCTAATGATACTTGTGATATTTTAAATCCACATATTGAAAGCATCCCTTTTAAAATAACTATAAAAATTGTTGAACATGTTATGAATAACTGCTATTATGGAGATGGAACTGTCCATCTTGGTGATCATTTACTCCTTATACATGAATTATGCGAGTTGTTCAAGTGTGCAGGTATTTCAGTGAACCAAGTTAAGATGAAGCTATTCCCTATTTCACTTAAGGGCAAAGCAAGGGAGTGGTATGAGCTACTAGATGATCCTCATCATTTGGAGTGGAAGGAACTTGAATCTCTCTTTTACTCTAAATTTTATCCTCCTCATGAAATTCATAAAGATAGGAATTACATTTATAATTTTCATCCTCATGATGGAGAAAGTATTTCCCAAGCATGGGGGAGACTAAAGTCACTAATGCTCAAATGTCCCATTCATGAGCTCCCTAGTAATATTTTTATTAATAATTTCTATGCAAGGCTTTCAGGACATTACAAGTACTATCTAGATACTTGTTTATATGGATCCTTCACAAGTAAGGAGGTCAAAGATAAGTGGGATCTTCTTGAAACAATTCAAAGCAATACTAAAGATTGGGATAACAAAAAAGGTAAAGAACCAGGTATAAACTATGAGTATGATTGCATTAAGTATTTTGCTGAAACTATTGATTTTCAAGAGCTTAGTGCTAAATATGGTCTTGATACATTGCAAATGTATCGATAATTTTTAATGTTCCATGCTTGGTTTTATCCACTTTCTTGTGTTTTGTTCCAACTTTGGAGTACTTTTCATATGATTTCTTGGACTAACCTATTAACAAGATCCACAGTGCCAGCTGCCTGTTTTCTGCTGTTTTTGGTTCCAGGAAAGTCAGAAAATGAATATTCTCGGAATTGGACGGGACAAAAGCCAAAGTGCCTATTTTTCTGGAAGTGATCAAGTGCCAGAATACGAGACGGAGAAGGGCCAGGGAGCCACCACACCACTTGGCCACGCGGCCAGGCCTGGCCCGCGCTGGGGGTGGTGTGGCCGCTCCCGGTACCCCCTCGGCCTCCCCTTCCGACTATAAGTTGCCCTCGGGACGAAAACCCTAAGGACCCGATCAAAAATCCACGAAAGAGTCTGTAGCCACCGTCGTCTCTCTCCCTAGATCGGGGGGGGGTCTGAAGCTCTTCCCGGCACCCTGCCGGAGAGCGGAATTCACCCTAGAGGCCTTCTTCATCACCATGCAAGCCTCCGGTGTGATGCGTGAGTAGTTCATCCTTGGACTACGGATCCATGTAGTAGCTAGATGGATGGTTTCTCCTCCTTTGTGCTTTCATGTTTAGATCTTGTGAGCTCCGTTCATGATCAAGATCATCTATTTGTAATCCATACATGTTGTGTTTGCAGGGATCCGATGGATATTGAGATGCTATTTCAGATTGATTATTGATTCTATCATGTCTTTGTTATTTGTGATCTTGCATGCTTTCCGTTGTTAGTAGCTATCTTGGCCAAGTAGATGCTAGCAACTCCAAGAGTTAGTATTTATGCTCGATAGTGGGTTCATGCCTCTGGTAATGTGGGGAAGTGACAGAAATCTCTAAGGTACTAGATGTGCTGTTGCTACTAGGGAGAAAACATCAATCCTTTGTTCATAGAACAATTGTATTGTTTACTTTACACGCAGTTTGTAAACTCTCCAAGAGTTTTAATTGAGTCTTGGAAGATATTACCTCTGTAATAAACTCTCCTTACCCTTTTTATTTGCTTTTTTTGCCAACAGTAACCTCTAATGAGAGTGAAGTAATGATTGGGAAAGTTGCTGTCCCGAAACAGATTTCTGTGCTTCACCGTAAAAATTCCTTAAAGAGATCTGTACATCGGATTGAGCTGGAATTTTTTGTGCTTCTGCCCCAGGTTGTTATATAACTTTCGTTACTTCAACACTTTTTGATTTGAGCAACAGAAGGTCTTCGCAAAAATTCATCTTTACCTGATGGTCTGTTTTGACAGATTTCTGCCATTTTCTCCATTTGCTTCTTGTTAGTTCCTTCTTGAGTTCCTTTGGGGAATTGAGCTTCTTGAGGGAAGTGCTACAGTATCTAGTGTTCTAATGGAAGTTTATTTGATGTAAGAACTGAAACTTAAGACTTATTTATCTTAAGTGCACTAATGTTGTTAATGAGATTGTGTGAAGTTTTGTATGAAGGAAAATTTTCAGGTGTATGGAAGGAATGAGTAATGAGATGAAGGATGGACTAAAGCTGAAGCTTGGGGATTCCACGTGTGTCACCCCAAGAAACATCCAAGAAGTACAAGCGTCAAAGCTTGGGGATGCCCAAGCTAGCCCCTTCTTCATCAATAAAAATTTCAGGTTTCTTCCAAACGCTTCATTTTTATTGTTTCATGCACAGTTGTGTTTTTCTTGGAGCGTCTTCTTTTTCATTTTTTTTTGGTTTTTTAGTTTGCTTGGTTTGCTTAGTGTTCTGAATAAGTTGGTTGGACCCCCTCTTTCACACTTTGGTTTGCAAATAGTTTGGTTTGGTTTGGAAAAGAGTAGGAAAGTTCATGCTTATGTGGTAAAAAGAGCTTGTTTTTGACTGTGGCCTATGCTTTCTCATGCCATGCTTGATATTGTTTTGGCTTTGTGCTTAGTATTCTTTGTTGTAGCATGACTTGTTATAAACAATTGAGATTGCTTAATGTGCCTTGGATGAATCATGCGTTGTTTTAGCATATTAAAGCATAGTATAGTGGTATTCTCCTTTGATGCTTTATTTGAGGTTACTTGGCACATGCTCACACCATGTTATGACTATCTCAAGTCACCATAGCCTTTATGATCCTTTAGTTTTCAACTTTTAGTATCACTTTATGCTTTGATCAATGATGTTTTGTCGCTCTGCATGATTATGGCCATCATTGCTCTCTTAGTTTGTCGCTCCCAGTCTTTTGCTAGCCTCCACGACAAAGTATGAGTTCCACTCATGCATCCAACTCCCTAAACCAAGTTATTCGAAAGAGTCCACCATACCTACCTACTAGCTTATGCTATTCCAAGTATATTCATGCTTTTGTTTACCTTCCACTTGTTATGAAAAAACTAGTGATTAAAGCTCTCACGAACTTGATGGCACACTTTACTTTACTTGCCCTTAATAAACTTGAACCATTGTGTCTTCTATGTTGTATATGCTTGTACTTATTTGGCAGGAATTAGCAGAACCATGCTTTCATGGGGAACGCTTTCAACATTGCACTTGGTACTTGTACCTAGTTGATATCATGTTCTTTTGTATATGGATGTCATCGGTGTGAAATGAAAGGGGAGCTTGTAAGTCCATGGAGTTATGTATATGTGTTAGAGAAACACCTGGGCCGCTGGTCTAATCCATGCTGACATGGTGGAAACCTGCAGCGTAACCATAATGAGCTGTCTATGAAGCATTCTTCTTATAAAAAAAGAGTCCTATGCTGAAAAAAAAGAGAAAAAGAGAAAAAAAAGATACTATGAAAAGAGGAAAGAGAGAAAAAAGCACCATATTCCCATGGTAAATAAGAATAATGCTGAGATGCTCGTTGTTTGCTTGCCTTGTCATTTTGATATGGGGATTCTTCCGTATCATCGGGCAAGGGGTACCCCGTTGGCGGTTCTCAATGATACACATGTACTTACGATGACAAGAACTTACTGGTGACCAAACTTGAGTAGCATGAGGAGCGGCCCTCGTATACAAGGGACATGAGTGACTTATACTTCGTCAAGCATGTACACCATAGTTTGTTCACTTTAACCTTAATCACTTCAAGATGCTTATGATAGGGGCAATGAGAGCTGAAAGCTATGAGTACCATAATCTTTGGAAGCTCTTTATGAGACTTGAATCCCTACTTCCTTTTACAAAAGGCTTTTCTTCCACCATTATATTGACTCTCCACCTTCTATCTTTATGCACCTACTTTGAGAGCATAGTGGCCATTTCTTAGTTCTATGTGCATTGTCCCAAGACTAGTTGATTGATGCATAACTTGTTATTGCTTGTTTGAAACTATTGTATCTAGTCACTCTTATGAACTTTGAAGGTGTCCTATGCATTTATATTTGCTACTCTATTGAGGGACAAGCTGAATACTATTATACTATGTTTTCTTTATGTGAAACAAACAAACGTCTTGCAAAGCATTGTTATTCATGAATCTTTTGTTTGTGCCTTTTCATGTTGCATCATAGTTTCTTTGCTTATTGCTAGAACTTTGACTTTCATGTTATGATTGAAGTACTATGATCCCAGCTTTGAATGTTTTGCAAATACTTTGATCAAGTCTTTGATGGTGCATGTCACCTCAAAAATTATTTCTTTTTATCACTTACCTACTCGAGGACGAGCAGGAGTTAAGCTTGGGGATGTTGATACATTGCAAATGTATCTATAATTTTTGATGTTCCATGCTTGGTTTTATCCACTTTCTTGTGTTTTGTTCCAACTTTGGAGTACTTTTCATATGATTTCTTGGACTAACCTATTAACAAGAGCCACAGTGCCAGCTGCCTGTTTTCTGCTGTTTTTGGTTCTAGGAAAGTCAGAAAATGAATATTCTCGGAATTGGACGGGACAAAAGCCAAAGTGCCTATTTTTTCGGAAGTGATCAAGTGCCAGAATACGAGACGGAGAAGGGCCAGGGAGCCACCACACCACCTGGCCGCGCGGCCAGGCCTGGCCCGCGCCAAGGGGTGGTGTGGCCGCTCCCGGCACCCCCCGGCCTCCCCTTCCGACTATAAGTTGCCCTCGGGACGAAAACCCTAAGGACCCGATAAAAAATCCACGAAAGAGTCTGTAGCCGCCGTCGTCTCTGTCCCTAGATCGGGGGGGTACGAAGCTCTTCTCGGCACCCTGCCGGAGAGCGGAATTCACCCTGGAGGCCTTCTTCATCACCATGCAAGCCTCCGGTGTGATGCGTGAGTAGTTCATCCTTGGACTACGGATCCATGTAGTAGGTAGATGGCTGGTTTATCCTCCTTTGTGCTTTCATGTTTAGATCTTGTGAGCTCTGTTCATGATCAAGATCATCTATTTGTAATCCATACATGTTGTGTTTGTGGGGATCCGATGGATATTGAGATGCTATTTCAGATTGATTATTGATTCTATCATGTCTTTGTTATTTGTGATCTTGCATGCTTTTCGCTGTTAGTAGATATCTTGGCCAAGTAGATGTGAGCAACTCCAAGAGTTAGTATTTATGCTTGATAGTGGGTTCATGCCTCTGGTAATCTAGGGAAGTGACAGAAATCTATAAGGTACTAGATGTGTTGTTGCTACTAGGGAGAAAACAACAATCCTTTGTTCATAGAACAGTCGTATTGTTTACTTTACACGTAGTTCGTAAAACAATAATCTGTTGCTTGCAACTTAATACTGGAGGGGGTTCGGATGATAACCTGAAGGTGGATTATTAGTCATAGATGCAGTTGGATGGCGGTCTATGTATTATGTTGTAATGCCCAATCAAGTCTTAGAGGAGTCAAGATGATTAGTATATGCATGTATTGCTTTCTCGGTGTTTGTCAATTGCCCCGCTGTAATTTGTTCACCCAGCATGTTATCTATCTAAGGAGGGCCACCTCTAGTGAACTATGGATCCCGGTCCTTTTTCTTTACATACAATCTACAACTGTTTATTCTTTTGTGTTTACTTTCTGCAAACTTTTACTTCTTTCCATTCGATACGTTTAATCCTTTGTTTTCCGCAAAACACGGTGAGATTGACAACCTCATCGCAAGTTGGGGACAAAGTTCTGTGGTTGTGTTGTGCAGGTCTCCACGTTGCTACTAGCACCGGTAGTGCGCCCTGCCAAAGCTCAACTAGTAACACCTTTGAGGTGTTTCCTTGCTCCTACTGGTTCGATTAAACCTTGGTTTCATAACTGAGGGAAACTTGCTGTCGTGGTCATCATATCTTCCTCTTGGGGTTCCCAACGAGCTCTACATCAACACCACGCACCAAGCACTTTTTTGGGCGCTGTGTATTGAGCCATCAGGTCTTGATCCTCAAATTCTTGTTGATTGTTATAGAACCTTTGCTTCTCATATTAATGCTCCTAAATAAAAAGGGACATGTATCATGAGCCTTTTAAAGACACTTGCATGGAAAATGAAATTGTTATTAATGATAGCAATAAACATGCTCAAACCTCTGAAAGTACTATTTCCTATAAGCATGTTAATTTTTGTGGAATACATAGACCTTGTGAGAATAATCAAATTGAAGAAGAATATTGTATCACCCATAGGAATGAAAAAACTACAATGTGGTATAGGGCTTTAAATGATCTTGGTAAAAAAGTTTGTGCCCTTTATCCTTTTATTTGTGAACTTTGCTTTGAAGTGGGTCATTTCAATTTTCAATGCTCAGGCCATAATAATAGCCCTTCAAATCCAATGAGTACTGCAAGTTTGTATTGTGATGACATGATCACTCCTAATCAGCATGATGAACTTACATTATTTTTGGGATGTGAAGAGTTATCAAGAAAAACCTATTTGGTAGATATGAGTGCTTTTGATATGAATAGTGTCCTGCATGGTTGTCATCTTTATTGTGTTGATAATTGCCACACAAACACTTACATACAAAATATTATAGAAGATGAGATTTTACCAAAATATGATAGGACTAATATGTGTTTCGATCTTATTAATGAAAAGAAGGAATCCTCCAAATTTTCTTCTATTGCCTCTAATAATAAACCAGGGTATATGGAGAAGCTTCCTTTCAAGCCTCTCCCTCCTAAAGAGAAGAAGATAAAGAAGAAAAGGAGGAGTAAAAGGAGGGAGGAAACAATATTTTCCCCTAAGCATGTAGCTCCTACTATAGTTTTTGATGAGTCTGAACTCGATGATGTTCCTATGCATGTGACCTATAGTAGTGATCATGATTGGGAAAACACACTTCTTTTGATATTGAAAATCTCCTTGGTACCAATTCTGAAAATGATGATATTAATGATTGATGTACTATTAGTGCTATCCATGATCCTTCCAATGATGATATGTTTACAAATGAACACACTTTGGAAGATAATTATTCTATTGCTTATGATGATACTACACCTCCAATATATGATGATTGCAATGATGAATATGATATTTTCAGTCCACCTACTATCGAGGAGGAAATTAATTATGATTACAATATGCCTCCTATATTTGATGATTATGGTGATGAGAATAATAATGATAGCTATTTTGTAGAATTTGCTCCCACTGCAATTAATAAGAATGACTATGTTTACGTGGGGAGTATTAATTCTTTTATGCATGTGGCTCATGATAAGAAATGTTTCATGTGATAGTTATATTGTTAATTTTATTCATGATGCTACTAAAAGTTATTATGAGAGAGGGAAACATGGTTTTATGCATCTCAACAATATTAAGTTTCCCCTCGTTATGTTGAAAGTCTTGAAGTTGCACTTGTTTTGCTTTACTATGCTTGTTGCTTTGTGCTTTCATGACTTGTTTATTTACAAGATTCCTATGCATAGGAAGTGGGTTAGACTTAAATATCTTTGAATTTGCTTCTTGATGCTCTCTTTTACTTCAATTCATATTTCTTATGTGAGCATCTTCTCAAACTATCATGCCTAACTTAAAGGCGTTAAAGACAAGTACTTATTGGGAGATAACCCAAAAGTTTTAGATGAGTCTTGGAAGTTATTACTTCTATAATAACCGCTCCTTATCATTTTTATTTGCTTTTTGTGCCAAGAGTAACCTCTAATGAGAGAGAAGTAATGATTGGGAAAGTTGCTGTCCCGAAACAGATTTCTGCGCTTCACCGTAAAAATTCGTGTAAAATCACTGTACGTCCTTTTGAGGCGTGAATTTTTGTGCTTCTGACCCAGGTTGTTATATAACTTTCGTTAGTTCAGTACTTTTTGATTTGAGCAACAGAAGGTCTTCGAAAAAATCGTCTTTACCTGTTGTTCTGTTTTGACAGATTTCTGCCATTTTCTGTATTTGCTTCTTGTTGGTTTCTTTTTTAGTTCTTTTGGGAAATTGAGCTTTCTGAGGGAAGTGCTACAGTAGCTAGTATTTTAATGGAAGTTTTATTGGTGTTAGAACTGAACCTAAAGACCTATTATCTTGAGTGCACTAATGTTGCTAATAAAGATTGTGTGAAGTTTTGTATGAAGGAAAAATTTCAGGTGTATGGAAGGAATGAGTAATAAGATGAAGAATGGACTAAAGCTCAAGCTTGGGGATGCCACGCGTGTCATCCCAAGAAATATCCAAGAATTACAAGCGTCAAAGCTTGGGGATGCCCAAGGCACCCCCTTCTTCATCAATAAAAATCCCAGGTTTATTCCAAACGCTTCATTTTTATTGTTTCATGCACAGTTGTGTTGTTCTTGGAGCGTCTTCGTTTTTGTTTTTTGGTTTTCATTTGCTTGGTTTTCTTAGTTTGGTTGAATAAATTGGTTAGACCCCCTCTTTCATACATTGGTTTTCAAATAGTTTGGTTTGGTTTGGAAAAGAGTAGGAAAAGCTTATGCTTAAGTGGTAAAGAGAGCTTGTTTTGGACTGTGCCTTATGCTTTGTCATGCCATGCTTGATATTGTTTTGGCTTTATGCTTAGTATTCTTTACTGTAGCATGACTTTTTATAAATAATTGAGATTGCTTAATGTGCCTTGGATGAATCATGAGTTGTTTTAGCATATTAAAGCATAGTATAGTGGTATTCTCCTTTGATGCTTTATTTGGGTTAACTTGGCACATGCTCACACCATGTTATGACTATCTCAAGTCACCATAGCCTTTATGAACCTTTAGTTTTCAACTTGTAGCATCACTTTATGCTTTAATCAATGATGTTTTGTCACTCTGTATGATTATGGTCATTATTGCTCTCTTAGTTTGTCGCTCCCAGTCTTTTTCTAGCCTCCACAACCAAGTATGAGTTCCACTCATGCATCCAACCCCCTAAACCAAGTTATTCCAAAGAGTCCACCATACCTACCTATTATCTTATGCTATTCCAAGTATATTCATGCTTTTGTTTACCTTCCAAATTAAACTTGTCATGGGAAAACTAGTGATTAAAGCTCTCACGAACTTGATGGCACACTTTACTTTTCTTGCCCTTAATAAACTTGAACCATTGTGTCGTCTATGTTGTATATTCTTGCACTTATTTGTTGGGGATTAGCAGAACCATGCTGTCATGGGGAACGCTTTCAACATTGCACTTGGTACTTGTACCTAGTTGATATCATGATCTTTTGTATATGAATGTCGTCGGTGTAAAATGAAAGGGGAGCTTGTAAGTGCATTGAGTTATGTATATGTGTTAGAGAAACGCCTAGGCCGCTGGTCTAATCTTTGCTGACATGGTGGAAACCTACAACGTAACCATAATGAGCTGTCTACGAAGCATTCTTCTTATAAAAAAAGAGTCCTTTATTGAGAAAAAAGAGAAAAAGAAAAAAAAATGAGATTATGAAAAGAGGAAAGAGAGAAAAAAGCACCATATTCCCATGGCAAATAAGAAGATTGCTGAGATGCTCGTTGTCTGCTTGCCTTGTCATTTTGATATGGGGATTCTTCCGTATCATCGAGCAAGGGGTACCCCGTTGGTGGTTCTCTATGATACACATATACTTATAATGACAAGAACTTACCGGTGACTAAACTTGAGTAGCATGAGGAGCGTCCCTCGTATTCAAGGGACATGAGATTTCTAACTTATACTTCGTCAAGCATGTACACCATAGTTTGTTCACTTTAACCTTAATCACTTTCAAGATGCTTATGATAGGGGTAATGAGAGCTGAAAGCTATTAAGTACCATAATTTTTGGAAGATCTTTATGAGACTTGAATCCCTACGTCCTTCTATGAAGGCCTTTATTCCACTATATATATTGAGTCTCCACCTTCTATCTTTATGCACTTACTTTGAGAGCATAGTGGCCATTCTTAGTTCTATGTGCATTGTCCCAAGACTTGTTGATTGATGCATACCTTTGATATTGCTTGTTTTAAACTATTTGTATCTAGTCGCTCTTATGAACTTTGAAGGTGTCCTATGCATTTATGTTTGCTACTCTATGAGGGACAAGCTGAATGCCACTATGCTATCTTTTCTTTATGTGAAACAAACAAACGTCTTCCAAAGCATTGTTATTCATGAATCTTTTGTTTGTGCTTTTTCATGTTGCAACATAGTTTCTTTGTCTTATTTCTAGAACTTTATCTTTCATGCTATGTTGAAGTACTTTGATCCTGGCTTTCAATGTTTTACAAATACTTTGATCAAGTTTATGATGGTGCATGTCACCTCAAAAATTATTCTTTCTTTTTATCACTTACCTACTCGAGGACGAGCAGGAGTTAAGCTTGGGGATGTTGATACATTGCAAATGTATCTATAATTTTTGATGTTCCATCTTTCTTATGTTTTGTCCACACTTTGGAGTACTTTTCATATGATTTCTTGGACTAACCTATTAACAAGAGCCACAGTGCCAGTTGCCTGTTTTCTGCTGTTTTTGGTTCCAGAAAAGTCAAAAAATGAATATCCTCGGAATTGGACCAGACAAAAGCCAAAGTTTTTATTTTCCCGAAAGACTCACGGAGCCAGAAGGAGAGTCGGAGAGGGGTCAGGGTCCAGCCACACCATAGGGTGGCGCGGGTCCCCCTTGGTCGCGCCACCAGGTGGTGTGGGCCCCTCCGGCCTCCACCGACCTTGCCCCTTCGCCTATATATTCCTCCCGATGCGAAAACCCTAAGTTGTCAATCAGAAATCCATGAAAAGTTCCGTAGCGTCGCCGCCACCGAAGGGGAGATTCGGGGGATAGAAAGTCTCTGTTCCGGCACCCTACCGGGACGGGGAAGTGCCCCCGGAGCCATCTCCATCGATCTCCACCGCCATCTCCATCACCATTGCTGATTCCCATAATGAGGAGGGAGTAGTTCTATCTCGAGGCTAAGGGCTCTACCGGTAGCTATGTGTTCATCTCTCTCTATGCATGATCATATTGTGATCATGAGCTTTGTAATCAAGTAGATCTACCTTGCTACTCAAGTGCTCTATTAGATCTCTGCTCTCCCCATGTCTGTGAAAGTGACAGCGTGCACACCATGGTGGCACTTAGGCTAGAGATTACAAATACTTGTTATGAGTTATATTTGGAGTTGGATGTCTTTATGAAATTGTGGTGTTTGTTGGACTCATCTAGTACTCAAGGTGACAGTGTGCGGTTTTATAGATGGGGAAGGCTTACTTTGAGGTGTGTTGTTATATCCCTACCATCGATTAGAGTGTTCAACCAGAGAGTAGTTAAGAGTAGTATCATAAAGAGAAGATATTTATATGAGAGTGTTCACTAGTGAAAGTATGATCCCTAGGCCTTGTTTCTAAGCATTGATACACCATTTGCAATTAGATCTGTTACATGTTTGCTTGCTTCCATTTTTATTTCAGTTTGCCTTTAGTCTTTTCCACGCCATCAAGCTATTTTCTTTCACCGTTACCACTTATAATTATCCATACCACTTGTATTTTACTATATTTTCGCCGAACTAGTGCACCTATACACCTGACAAGTGTATTGGGTGTGTTGGGGACACAAGATACTTCTTGTATCTTGATTGCAGGGTTGCTTGAGAGGGGATACCTTTGACCACTTCCTCTCTGAGTTCGATAAACTTTGGGTGATCCACTTAAGGAAAACTTGCTGCTGTTCTACAAACCTCTGCACTTGGAGGCCCAACAACTGTCTACAAGAATAGAAGTGCGTAGACATCACCTGTTCTACAAAGCTAGGATCTAAGTGTGTGTTTTGTTTTGGTACTAGGTAGAAAATAAATAAAGTATGTGTTAGTGGAAACTACAAGTAAACTAGTGCAAGTTAAATTGATCTAATAAAGTGGAGTGAAGTGGTGGAAAGTTTTTTCAAGTAGCAAGTTCCTCAAGTAGCAAGTTTCTCTAAGGGATTAAATGTTTAGGCAATTGTTATTTCATTCGTTTGTTTTGTTGTTTATTGTTTCTTCCAGGACGGAGCCTTAATTAGGTGCAGCCAAATAATTGTGCATACACAACTCTTATGATGGACCCTAAGGCCATGTTACTGAGCAAACATAGGAATTATTAAGATATAATTGTCCCACCATAGCTATAAACTCTAGGGTCCCTGATATATGTCCCCCTAATGTAACTTTATGGATTGGACCATGGCTTTCTGTCCTCCACGGTCCTCCCCACGCCATTACACTACGGTGATCACCTTACATGCATTCCTCAACATATGCGTGCACTCATATATTGTACAAGAAGACAATCATAAAATATATCAACATTGTATGCAACCAATAAACGAACTATTCCACTTTTGCCGTAACAAATTACTACTCAAACAAAGACATGGAGACACAATAGACCAAGGGAAAATAATATATTGCTTCACACATCATGTTTGCCAAGATATTACAGTTGGGAGATGGAGAGGATCTGGTTGTAGGTGTTGATGATGAACACGTCGGAGGGGGGTGGAGCCCTTCAGAGGTAATTTTGGCGGCATTTCCCCCTCCGATCTTCTCCGGTGGCAGCCTCCTGACTCTTTGTTTTTGTGTTTTCGATCTCCGCCTCCGTCTGTGTCGAGGATCACCGAAAGGAGGTATATATAGTAGGTTTTAGGTCAAGACAAGTCATTTGGCGAAAGAATCGACGACATCGGAGACTCGAGGTAGGAAAGAGCATACCAGCCGCGACCAAGGGGTGGGTCGCGGCTACTGTGCCCATTCCCTTCTCGGTCTTCTTTTCTCATGGATCTTTGGCCCATTGTTCTTCATTCTGATAAATGCTGGGTCCCGTGAAGTTTCAGGTCAATTGGACATCGTTTGGGTACCTGAAAGTCAAAAACATTGAAATAGGGGTTTTCTGCCTCGGCAGGGTTAATTCCAAAGCAATATGGGAAGTGTGAATTATTCCCAATAATCATTATAAAACATGAATATAACCCATATATGATGCAAATATGTTGGAATATTAAGTAATAAAGTGCAAAGTTCATGTATGCATTTTACATACATCAACCATCAGCGGCAGCGGTGTCCATCCTACTGTATCCTCCTTTCTCCGCTCCCTCATCCTCGAGCCAGTGTTAATACTATGTGATGGCTCTGAAATATAGCCATCTACGTCCACATTTAAACTGTATATTGTTCATATTTTTGATGAAATGTCTCTCTAAACCATGCCACTAATGCCTAATATTCAAAGGGGTATGCAATCCTTTCTTTTTATATTTTTCCTGCGCAAATAATGTTGTTTGAAGATGGGAATCACTACATTAAAGTCAAAGATATGAGATTTCCAACAACTAGAAGAAACCTAGAGCTATGAAGCGGAGGTAGACACTTTAATGACCAACTATACGACCGGAGCAAAATTCCGGTCGTATAATTGGCGCCACCACCGTTAGGTCAAACAGAACAACTTTCGTGAAGGGGCCCCTATATAAAGAAGCCTCGGGCGATGAGAAAACAAGCGATCCTTGCCCAAAAGTCTCTGCCCCAAATCACCAGTCGCCTCTAGATCTCAAAACCCTTCTCCATCTCCATAGCCATATTCCACCACTTGTAATAGTAGATCTCTTCTTCGATTGGCGACATTGTAAGACTATTGCTATCAATTTCATGATTTTCATTACATTGTTTGTGATTGTTGATCTCATCTATATGTGTGAGTAATTCTCCGTGTGAAGGAAATATGCCCTAGAGGCAATCATAGAGATGATAGTATTTCATTTGTATCCATGAGTTTTTATAATGTTCCT
Organism: Avena eriantha; assembly: GCA_910589775.1. Classification (NCBI taxonomy): domain Eukaryota; kingdom Viridiplantae; phylum Streptophyta; class Magnoliopsida; order Poales; family Poaceae; genus Avena; species Avena eriantha. The sequence continues at coordinate 30,916,970 of OU342743.1, read as the reverse complement.
TGAATATCCATATATCAGGCAACTTGTATTGATTGGCAATTATGTGAATTGCTTGCGAAACTCTTTACTTGTATGGTTATCAAATAGTTGTCCCTAGTCGGAGTTCATGTGAGGACACACGAGAATATTAGACTAGCACATCGATTGGTTGATGACTATGTTTCACAAGTCATGGACATGGAGATGTCAAACCAATGATGTGGACACATGTTATGAACATGGGGTTGGACTGACCCAACTTGAGACTGGCAATAATACTTGCAGCTCTCTCTAGACATCGTGTACGTTTTGTCCTTAGACCTAAGATTCTCGCATGTACTTGAGATGTGGATCGACCTACTTTGGGGCTATAAAACACTACTCCGTAACTGGGTAGTTATAAAGGTAGCTTTCGGGTTTGTCCTGATACATGCTGCAAGGCATTGGTCAATCAAGATGGGATTTGCCCCTCTCTACTTGAGAGAGATATCTCTGGGCCCCCCGAGTAATCGGATCCAGAAATGCATGGCCGTGCTACATATGGTTAAGAGTTAACCTAGTAAAGGGATTCTGAATCACAGTATCGAGAAAGAGAGGTCAGCTTGGAACTAGACCAAATATCGTGAGGCAAAGGGAAAGATATGTACTCTACCTTGTGATGGTTCGTCCGAATGATCTTTATATGCATTTAGGAGTTGGCACGTCTTGCTAGAGGCCGCTACCAACTATTGACGGAGTAAGTGTACTCGTGTCATGTCTATACGTGTATGAACCTATAGGGTCACACACTTTAGGGGCTGGAAGCCTGATGATGATTGAATCAGAATTAGACCAGGCTTAGGCTGCTAATGGGCTTCTAAAGTAGAAGCCCACCAGGGATGCCTATATAAGATAGAGAGGCGAGCTGAATAGGGTTGAGCATTCCACCCCGCCACTCTTCTTCCGCCTGTGTTACACGTGCAGACCTAGCAGTCTGGCGTGTGACGGCTTCCACTCCGGACATGTGGATACCTCGAAGGTGCTGCAGCTGTAGCACTTGGACGAGCCACGCGAAGGGGAGCTGCTCGTGGACGAGGACGAGGAGGAGACATAGAACATCTACACTGCCCCGACGTGCTCATCAAGTTCCGCAACTGCGCGTCTAGTGGTAATCCCGTGATCTATGACCACAGTATTCCTGGTTGACGCGGTAGAATTTTTTGATTTTACGCTAGTGTAGCCTACCCGTTCCCCTATAGTGGTATCAGAGCCGATGTTGTTTAGTCATAGGTTCGGGAAGTTTGCATATGGTGATATGTAGATTGATATGAATGATGTGATCGTTTGTATGGCGGTGGTTCTGGATTGATCTATGATCTTACTTTCTGTGATCGTGATTCTAAGGTCGTCGAACGACTTACCCCTACCGGTCGGTTTCCGCCATCGGGGTAGACAGTGACACATAAATCTATTTGAATCATGCGAAGATCAATATGATTGATCGAATCAGGAACTAGATCTGAATCGACGTACCGTGATCAAAGGAGTTTGGTCGAATCGGAACATTAGTCGGTTTGTGGTAAATTTGATTTTCCGATCAAAATCCTTAAAGAAAATTGTATAGATTTTTCAATCAAGATACCGCGAGGGGCGCTGCCCCTTCGAACCCCGCAGGGGGAGACCCCCTAGACCCCCCTTTATCGTATCCCCCTATCGTATCACGTTAAGGTTCATAGGTGCTACGATTTCACATGATCCGGTGGAATGTGATTCTATGCACAACTTGTTTTTGCAGGATGTATGTGATAAGTATGGCCCAAAAATGTATGCGATGCATGTATGTTTTTTTTCATGACCTGCGTGTTGTGAGTAGGGCAACACGGCTGGAGCCATATGTGTTGTCAATTATTGTAATGGCCTGCGTGCCAACTTGTGATGATCCCATTACCATGTAATTTTGATTACTAGCTGATAGAAGTAATAGCTTGTATTAGTTCTTGGAGAACTCATCACTTGGAGGATGGCTCGCATAGAGCATGAAGATGGAGATCATCATGGTGGACATGTTCTATGGCGATGGACATCACCATAAGAAAAATGGGCCATACTGTATCACATCTATGTGAATGCTATTGTTATACGTTTTACTAATTTGCATGCTTAGATGATAGAAGTAGAACGATCCCTCACAAAGTTTAAGTTAAACCCTTGCCCTCCCAACCAAACCTTGCACCATCCTATGCCCTGTACAATCATTGGTGGGTCTATGAAATTAGGGTGCCGCAGTTTTCCTTGGCTGGATGGGTTTGTATCGGATACCTACACGCATAAGGGTTGGTGAGCTTAATAAGGTCATCTTAACAGTTAAGGACCTTGGGGCATAAAGGTTGGGTGCCTAGTTTTGACATAGAGATGTCACCCAACAACAAGAGTCATATGTGATATGATTAGCAAAGGTTGCTTATCGATTTACCTTGTCTTCTAGCAGTGATGCTAAAGCTCACTAGTCGACTTGTTAATTGTGGATCTTGAATCACTTAGTATCAATAGAGGGATGTTGATTTAAGTGGGAGTATATGCTATTAAATTGTTTAATATGTTTTACTCTTTCATGGTTACATGGCTTAGTATTTTGCATATTTTTGTTGTAGATCAATGGCACCGAACAATTCATCACCTTTTGCTTTGCGTTCGATTCTTGAAAAGGATAAACTAAATGGAACAAACTATTCGGACTAGGTCCGTAACCTGAGAATTGTTCTCAGGGCTGAGAAAAAGGAAACTGTTTTGGATACCCCAATCCCGGATGAACCTGCTGATAATGCAACTGCTGCCCTTAAGAATGCCTACAAGAAAGCATGTGATGAATCTCTTGAGGTTAGCTGCCTTATGCTTGCATGCATGGAACCTGATCTTCAAAAACACTTTGAGGATCAGGAAGCATACGATATGATCGTTGCACTTAAGGACATGTTCCAGACTCAAGCTAGGACTGAGAGGTACAATGTTGCTAAGTCCTTTGTGGAATGCAAGCTGACAGAAGGAGCAGCTGTAGGCCCCCACGTGATCAAAATGGTTGGTTACAGTCAGACTTTGGAAAAGCATGGTTTTCCATTAGGCCAAGAGTTGGCCACTGATTTCATTTTGGCATCTCTTCCATCTAGCTATGGGCATTTCATTTCGAACTACCATATGCATGGGGTGGAGAGGGGCCTTAATGAATTATGTGGGATGCTGAAAACAGCAGAATGGGACATTAAGAAGTGTGCAAGGCATAGCCATGTGATGGTTGTGCAGAACAAGGCTAGCTTCAAGAAAAAGGGCACTTCTTGGCAGAATAAGAAGGGCAAGGCTAAGGATACGACCCCTAAGCCAAACCCTGCACCCAAGCAAAAGGCTGGACCTGCAGGAGACACTGAGTGTTTCTTTTGTCATGAATATAGCCACTGGAAGAGAAACTGCATCAAGTACCAGGCTTCTTTGAAGAAGAGTGGAAGTAAGAGTACTTCCCACTCAGGTACGCTTGTTGTAAATGTTGTGGACATTTTTCTCGCAGATTCTTATGTTAACTCTTGGGTATTTGATACCAGATCGGTTGCTCATATTTGCAATTCGATGCAGGGGCTAATAAGAACTAGAGAAGTGCAGAAAGGCGAAGTGGATTTTCACGTCAGAAATAAAGCAAGGGTTGCTGCATTGTTCGTCGGCGTCATGCAACTTCACCTTCCGTCAGGATTTATTATGGAGTTAAATAATTGTTATTACATTCCAAGTATGGGTCGAAACATTTTATCACCTTCATTTTGATGAGGGATGGTTATTCATTCGCGAGTAGAAACAATGGTTGTGTAATCTCTAAGAATGCTATGTTTATGGCTGATGCTCCCATTGTGAATGGGTTATTTATTTTAAATCTTGATGATGCATGTGTTTACAATGTTAGTGCTAAAAGGCTTCGGCCTAATGATTTGAGTCCTACCTATTTATGGCATTGTCGTTTGGGGTATATAAGTGAAAAGCGCATGAAGAAGCTCCATGGTGATGGTCTTCTAACTTCGTTTGATTTCGAATCATACGAGACATGCCAAGCTTGTTTACTTGGAAAGATGACCAAGACGCCTTTTACGGGTTTTCCCGAGAGAGCGACAGACTTGTTGGAACTCATACATATTGATGTATGTGGACCAATGAGCACGACAGCGAGAGGAGGATATCACTACTTCATTACTTTCACTGATGATTTCAGGAGATATGGCTATGTTTACTTGATGAAGCATAAGTCTGAAACTTTTGAAAAGTTCAAAGAGTTTCAGAGTGAGGTAGAGAATCAATGTGGCAAGAAAATAAAGGCCTTGCGATCTGATCATGGAGGTGAATATTTGAGTCACGAGTTTAGCAATCATCTTAAGAGTTGCGGAATTGTTCCATAGCTCACGCCGCCAGGAACGCCTCAAAGAAACGGGGTCTCTGAACGGCGTAATCGAACTTTGTTGGACATGGTTCGATCGATGATGAGCCAGTCGGATTTACCATTATCATTTTGGGGTTACGCGCTAGAAACAGCAGCTTTCACACTAAACAGGGTACCGTCTAAATCCATAGTTACGACACCATATGAGATGTGGACTAGAAAGAATCCTAGTTTGTCTTTTCTAAAGATTTGGGGTTGTGATGCATTTGTCAAGCGACTTCAGTCGGACAAGCTAACACCCAAATTGGACAAATGCATATTCGTGGGATATCCAAGGGAAACCTTAGGGTTTTACTTCTACAACCGAGAAGAGGGCAAAGTGTTTGTCGCTCGTAGCGGTGTTTTCCTAGAGAAAGAGTATCTCACAAAGGGAACGAGTGGAAGGTCGGTGCGACTTGAAGAAGTTCAAGATGAGCCAGTCGGGGATGCTTCTACAAGTGATGCTGTTGTAGCAGAACAAGTTGACGAACCCGTGGCAATAGAAGCACCACAACCACGAAGGTCGGCGAGGCTCCGCGAAGCACGAGAGTTATTATTGTTAGACAATGATGAGCCTGCGACCTATGCAGAAGCGATGGTGGACCCAGACTCTGAGAAATGGCTAATTGCCATGAGATCCGAGATAGAGTCCATGGGAGACAATCAAGTTTGGAACTTGGTTGACCTGCCTGATGGTTTTAAAGCCATCGAGTGCAAATGGATCTATAAGAAGAAGATTGATATGGATGGAAATGTTCATATCCATAAAGCTCGACTTGTTGCAAAAGGTTTTCGACAAGTTCAAGGAGTTGACTACGACGAGACTTTCTCGCCCGTAACGATGCTTAAATCTATACGGATCATTCTAGCCATTGTTGCATATTTCGACTATGAGATATGGCAGATGGACATCAAGACGGCTTTCTTAAATGGAATCCTTACCGAGGACGTGTATATGATACAACCTGAAGGTTTTGTCGATCCAAACAATGTTGGAAAGGTATGCAAACTTCAAAAGTCTATTTATGTGCTGAAGCAAGCATCTCGGAGTTGGAACATTCGATTTGATGAAGTTGTAAAGGAGTTTGGCTTCACCAAAAACGAACAAGAACATTGTGTGTATAAGAAAGAAAATGGGAAATCACTTGTATTTCTAATCTTATATGTGGATGACATATTACTGATTGGAAATGACATTCCTATGCTCGAGTCTGTTAAGACCTAATTGAAAAATAGTTTTTCTATGAAGGACTTGGGAGAAGCGGCATATATTCTGGGTATCAAGATCTATAGAGATAGATCAAGGAGGCTAATTGGATTAAGGCAGAGTACATACATTGACAAAGTGTTGAAACGGTTCAGCATGGAAGAGGCTAAGAAGGGGTTCTTGCCCATGTCTCACGGCATTAAACTCAGCAAGGCTCAGTGTCCTTCGACCACTAATGAGCGAGAACGCATGAGTAGGATTCCATATGCTTCGGCTATTGGATCCATCATGTATGCAATGACATGTACTCGCCCAGATGTTTCCTATGCTCTAAGTGTTACGAGCAGATACCAGGCTGATCCAGGTGAGAGTCACTGGATAGCGGTAAAGAATATCCTTAAGTACTTGAGAAGGACTAAGGATATGCTCCTAGTTTATGGAGGTGAGGTTGAACTCAGTGTAAAGGGTTACACAGATGCGAGTTACCTTAACGACTCAGATGACTCGAAATCGCAATCAGGTTATGTGTTTGTCATGAATGGTGGTGCTATGAGCTGGAAAAGTTCCAAGCAAGATACAGTGGCCTCCTCTTCAACAGAAGCTGAATATATTGCTGCCTCAGAGGCTGCAAAGGAAGCTATTTGGATTAGGAGTTTCCTGATCTCTCTTGGTGTGGTTCAGGGCGCGTCCAATCCCATGGATGTTTATTGTGACAACAATGGTGCTATTGCACAAGCCAAGGAACCTAGACAGCACCAGAAGAACAAACATATTCGCATGCGTTACCATCTGATTCGTGAGTTCATTGATGATGGTAGTGTCATGTTATGCAAAATACATACGGACTCAAATGTTGCTGATCCCTTGACAAAGCCACTCCCGCAGCCTGCGCATGAAGTGCACACAAGAGCAATAGGTATTAGATAATATCTAGATTGACTCTAGTGCAAGTGGGAGACTGAAGGAAATATGCTCTAGAGGCAATCATAGAGATGATTGTATTTCATTTGTATCCATGAGTTTTTATAATGTTCCTTGAATATCCATATATCAGGCAACTTGTATTGATTGGAAATTATGTGAATTGCTTGTGAAACTCTTTACTTGTATGGTTATCAAATAGTTGTCCCTAGTCGAAGTTCATGTGAGGACACACGAGAATATTAGACTAGCACATCAATTGGTTGATGACTATATTTCGCAAGTCATAGAGATGGAGATGTCAAACCAATGATGTGGACACATGTTATGAACATGGGGTTGGACTGACCCAACTTGAGACTGGCAATAATACTTGCAGCTCTCTCTACACATCGTGTACGTTTTGTCCTTAGACCTGACATTGTCGCATGTACTTGAGATGTGGATCGACCTACTTTGGGGCTATCAAACACTACTCTGTAACTGGGTAGTTATAAAGGTAGCTTTCGTGTTTGTCCTGATACATGCTGCAAGGCATTGGTCAATCAAGATGGGATTTGCCCCTCTCTACTTGAGAGAGATATCTCTGGGCCCCTCGAGTGATCGGATCCAGAAATGCATGGCCGTGCTACATATGGTTAAGAGTTAACCTAGTAAAGGGATTTCGAATCACAGTATCGAGAAAGAGAGGTTAGCTTGGAGCTAGACCAAATATCGTGAGGCAAAGGGAAAGACATGTACTCTACCTTGTGATGGTTCGTCTGAATGATCTTTATATGCGTTTAGGAGTTGGCACGTCTTGCTAGAGGCCGCTACCAACTATTGACGGAGTAAGTGTACTCGTGTCATGTCTATACGTGTATGAACATATAGGGTCACACACTTTAGGGGCTGGAAGCCTAATGAGGATTGGATCCAAATTAGACCAGGCTTAGGCTGCTAATGGGTTGCTAAAGTAGAAGCCCACCAGGGATGCCTATATAAGAGAGAGTGAGGCAAGCTGAATAGGGTTGACCGTTCCACCCAGCCGCCACTCTTCTTCCGCATGTGTTACACGTGTAGACCTAGAAGTCTGGCATGTGGCGGCTTCCACTCCGGACGTGTGGATACCTCGGAGGTGCTGCAGCTGTAGCACTTGGACGAGCCGCACGAAGGGGAGCTGCTCGTGGGACGAGGACGAGGAGGAGACGTAGAACATCTACACTTCATGTTATGATTGAAGTACTATGATCCCAGCTTTGAATGTTTTGCAAATACTCTGATCAAGTCTTTGATGGTGCATGTCACCTCAAAAATTATTTATTCATATCACTTACCTATTCGAGGACGAGCAAGAGTTAAGCTTGGGGATGTTGATACATTGCAAATGTATCTATAATTTTTGATGTTCCATGCTTAGTTTTATCCACTTTCTTGTGTTTTGTTCCAACTTTGGAGTACTTTTCATATGATTTCTTGGACTACCTATTAACAAGAGCCACAGTGCCAGCTGCCTGTTTTCTGCTGTTTTTGGTTCCAAGAAAGTCAGAAAATTAATATTTTCGGAATTGGACGGGACAAAAGCCAAAGTGCCTATTTTTCCGGAAGGGATCAAGTGCCAGAATACGAGACGGAGAGGGGCCAGGGGCCGGCCATACCACCTGGCCGCGCGGCCAGGCTTGGCCCGCGCCAGGGGGTGGTCTGGCCGACCCCAACACCCCCTCGGCCTCTCCTTCCGCCTATAAGTTGCCCTCGGGACGAAAACCCTAAGTACCCGATCAAAAATCCATGAAAGACTCTGTAGCCGCCGTCGTCTCTATCCCTATAGGGTCACACACTTTAGGAGCTGGAAGCCTAATGAGGATTGGATCCGAATTAGACCAGGCTTAGGCTGCTAATGGGTTGCTAAAGTAGAAGCCCACCAAGGATGCCTATATAAGAGAGAGTGAGGCAAGCTGAATAGGGTTGAGCGTTCCACCCAGCCGCCACTCTTCTTCCGCATGTGTTACACGTGCAGACCTAGAAGTCTGGTGTGTGATGGCTTCCACTCCGAACGTGTGGATACCTCAGAGGTGCTGCAGTTGTAGCACTTGGACGAATCGCGCGAAGGGGAGCTGCTCGTGGGACGAGGACGAGGAGGAGACGTAGAACATCTACACTTCCCCGACGTGCTTCATCGAGTTCCGCAACTGCGCGTCTAGTGGTAATCCCGTGATCTATGACCACAGTATTCCTGGTTGACGCGGTAGAATTTTTTGATTTTACGCTAGTGTAGCCTACCCGTTACCCTACACCTTGGGCTAAGGGCTTCGGCCTAGCCATGTAGCATTTGTGCATGTTATTTATCATAGATGGGATCATGTACTAGTTTGTATGACATGATGATTATGTATCCTCTCTTGCCTCAATCTAAGGACTTGTCAGGTACCCAAGACTTCGAGGGTTGAGCCATGTATAGGGAGTATGAGTAATGACTGATATGCAGGTTGGGAACCCCAGTGACAGAAGGGGTAGTACGGGTGTATGTGAGAGATTTACTTGGGATTAACGGTGACATCACTATGCATATCATTAGTTCTCTTTCTTATATGGATGAGACTAGTAGGTTATTGCTATAAGCAGTTGCGGAGGCAATAGCAATTATGGATGCACTGCCCACATATAATTTATCTTGATCTAACAATTACATGCATATTGTATCTTTATCTTTTATTCCCATCGGATGTTTTGCACATCTACAGGTGAAACCGAACACCCTAGGCCCTCTCTCTCCATCATCGACAATAACAAAAATACGCAAACTCTTGGTCTGATAAAAACACAAAGGAATTCTAAAACTTCCGAAGGTCCGTTAAAGTAACTTCACTACGCATCTGCTTCTCGAGGATTCGATAACCTAGGTCTACTAGGGAAAAAGAAGCTATATTACATCTGTAATCCGGATCGAAGGTATCAACCCTTTTTCTGGCGCTGTTGCCGGGGAAGCAATAGCTACCCTGTGATACATTGCAAATGTATCTATAATTTTTGATGTTCCATGCTTAGTTTTATCCACTTTCTTGTGTTTTGTTCCAACTTTGGAGTACTTTTCATATGATTTATTGGACTAACCTATTAACAAGAGCCACAGTGCCAGCTGCCTGTTTTCTGCTGTTTTTGGTTCTAGGAAAGTCAGAAAATGAATATTCTCGGAATTGGACGGGACAAAAGCCAAAGTGCCTATTTTTCCGGAAGGGATCAAGTGCCAGAATACGAGACGGAGAGGGGCCAGGGGCCGGCCACACCACCTGGCCGCGTGGCCAGGCTTGGCCCGTGCCAGGGGGTGGTCTAGCCGACCCCAGCACCCCCTCGGCCTCTCCTTCCGCCTATAAGTTGCCCTCGGGACAAAAACCCTAAGTACCCGATCAAAAATCCACGAAAGAGTCTCTAGCCGCCGTCGTCTCTGTCCCTAGATCGGGAGGGATCTGAAGCTCTTCCTGGCACCCTGCCAGAGAGGGGAATTCACCCTGGAGGCCTTCTTCATCAGCATGAAAGCCTCCGGTGTGATGCGTGAGTAGTTCATCCTTGGACTACGGATCCATGTATTAGCTAGATGGCTGGTTTCTCCTCCTTTGTGCTTTCATGTTTAGATCTTGTGAGCTCCGTTCATGATCAAGATCATCTATTTGTAATTCATACATGTTGTGTTTGCGGGGATGCGATGGATATTGAGATGCTATTTCAGATTGATTATTGATTCTATCATGTCTTTGTTATTTGAGATCTTGCATGCTTTCCGTTGTTAGTAGCTATCTTGGCCAAGTAGATGCTAGCAACTCCAAGAGTTAGTATTTATGCTCGATAGTGGGTTCATGCCTCTGGTAATCTGGGGAAGTGACAGAAATCTCTAAGGTACTAGATGTGCTGTTGCTACTAGGGAGAAAACAACGATCCTTTGTTCATAGAACAATTGTATTGTTTACTTTACACGCAGTTCGTAAAGCAATAATCTGTTGCTTGCAACTTAATACTGGAGGGGGTTCGGATGATAACCTGAAGGTGGATTATTAGTCATAGATGCAGTTGGATGGCGGTCTATGTATTATGTTGTAATGCCCAATCAAGTCTCCAAGGAGTCAAGATGATTAGTATATGCATATATTGCTTTCTCGGTGTTTGTCAATTGCCCCATTGTAATTTGTTCACTCAGCATGTTATCTATCTAAGGAGAGCCACCTCTAGTGAACTATGGATCCCGGTCCTTTTTCTTTACATACAATCTACAATCTTTTACTGCTTTGTGTTTACTTTCTGCAAACTTTTACTTCTTTCTATTCGATACGTTTAATCCTTTGTTTTCTGCAAAACACGGTGAGATTGACAACTCATCGCAAGTTGGGGACAAAGTTATGTGGTTGTGTTGTGCAGGTCTCCACGTTGCTACTAGCACCGGTAGTGCGCCCTGCCAAAGCTCAGCTAGTAACACCTTTGGGGTGTTTCCTTGCTCCTACTGGTTCGATTAAACCTTGGTTTCATAATTGAGGGAAAACTTTCTGCTGTGCTCATCATACCTTCCTCTTGGGGTTCCCAACGAGCTCTACGTCGATCGTCGAGTGCATCAAGATCTTTTCTGGCGCCGTTGCCGGGGAGTCAAGGACATCTTCACAAGCGAGTCCCTCATAACCAATCTATTTACTTTGTTGTTTTTGTTTTGCTTAGTTTCTTTTGCTTTGTTTGCTTGTTATGTTATTCAAAAACACAAAAAAATTAGTTTTACTAGTTTGCTTTCTTATTTGAAAACACAAAAAAATTAGTTCCTACTTTAGTTGTTGGTCTATTATTGCCTTGCTTTATCATGCTTTCTATCAATGGTTGGTTCCTTTGAAACTGAATCTTATTGGCAAGGTGGGTTCACGGAAGAACACAAATATTATTATAAGGAACACCGTTTGTCACAAAAATGGAAACTCTTATGGGAACAAATTGATAAATTGAATACCATTGCTAGAAACGTGTGCTCTACTTACAATGTTACTTATTGCTTTGACAAATCTTGTTGCTGTAGGAGGTATAAACACCTCCCTTTTCAATGTGAGTATAATGATAATGTTACCATATCTTCTTATGTTAAGGGAAATTATGACTTTAATGATGTGGAACAAATTGAAGAATTTATTGCTTGGAAGGATGCATTCGAACTTGCTTATTTGCTTGAAAATATTGATGATGCACCTTATAAATATGAGGTTTATGATATACTAGAATTTTGCTTTGATAATTACAAGGAATAAAATGGCTTTATTCTTGAATATCTCAATAGATGCTCTCCACCAATGGAAGAGACTAATACCTTGCAAGATACTATGGAAGAACAAATTGCTGAAACTGGAAGCTCATTGGATGAAAAAGAGCAGGAGAGTGATGATCTAGGGGAGGAAGAATGGATCTACCCATGCCTACCTTCTAATGAGAGTAACTCTTTACCCGTTACATTATTTGATTGTCCCCCATGCTTACCAAAGGAGGACGAATGTCATGTCCCTGAGGATTCTTTTGAAAATGTTTATAATAAAGCTTTAGTGTTTGTAGATCATGAAAAGCATGCTTTATGTGATAGCTATATTGTTGAGTTTATTCATGAGTCTACTGAAAATTATTATGAGAGAGGAAAATATGGTTGTAGAAGTTTTCATGGTATTGAAACACCTCTCTATGTGCTGAAAATTTGAAGTTATTCTCGTTTTATATTCCTATGCATGTCACTTTGTTCTTGGTGAATTTATTTTCTTACGAGATTCCTATGCATAGGAAGTGGGTTAGACTTAAATGTGTTTTGAATTTGCTTCTTGATGCTCTCTTTTACTTCAATTCATATTTCCTATGTGAGCATCTTCTCAAACTATCATGCCTAACTTAAAGGCGTTAAAGAAAAGTACTTGTTGGGAGATAACCCAAAAGTTTTAGATGAGTCTTGGAAGTTATTACCTCTGTAATAACCTCTCCTTATCCTTTTTATTTGCTTTTTGTGCCAAGAGTAACCTCTAATGAGAGAGAAGTAATGATTGGGAAAGTTGTTGTCCCGAAACAGATTTTCGTGCTTCACCGTAAACATTCGTGAGAGATCTCTGTATGTCGGATTGAGCTGTAATATTTTGTGCTTCTGACCCAGGTTGTTATCTAACTTTCGTTAGTTCAACACTTTTTGATTTGAGCAACAGAAGATCTTCGAAAAAATCCGTCTTTACCTGCTGGTCTGTTTTGACAGATTTCTGCTATTTTCTGTATTTGCTTCTTGTTAGTTCCTTCTTGAGTTCCTTTGGGGAATTGAGCTTTTTGAGGGAAGTGCTACAGTAGCTAGTGTTCTAATGGAAGTTTATTTGGTGTTAGAACTGAACCTTGAGACTTATTTATCTTAAGTGCACTAATGTTGCTAATGAGATTGTGTGAAGTTTTGTATGAAGGAAAAATTTCAGGTGTATGGAAGGATTGAGTAATGAGATGAAGGATGGACTAAAGCTCAAGCTTGGTGATGCCACGCATGTCAACCCAAGAAATATCCAAGAAGTACAAGCGTCAAAGCTTGGGGATGCCCAAGGCATCCCCTTCTTCATCAATAAAAATCCAGGTTTCTTCCAAACGCTTTATTTTTATTGTTTCATGCACAGTTGTGTTTTTCTTCGAGCGTCTTCTTTTTCGTTTTGGTTTTGGTTTTAGTTTGCTTTTGTTTGCTTAGTTTTCTGAATAAATTGGTTGGACCCCCTCTTTCACACTTTGGTTTGCAAATAGTTTGGTTTGGTTTGGGAAAAGAGTAGGAAAGTTCATGCTTATGTGGTAAAAAGAGCTCATTTTTGACTGTGGCCATGCTTTGTCATGCCATGCTTGATATTGTTTTCGATTTATGCTTAGTATTCTTTGTTGTAGCATGACTTTTTATAAACAATTGAGATTGCTTAATGTGCCTTGGATGAATCATGCGTTGTTTTAGCATATTAAAGCATAGTATAGTGGTATTCTCCTTTGATGCTTTATTTGGGTTGACTTGGCACATGCTCACACCATGTTATGACTATCCAAAGTCACCATAGCCTTTATGATCCTTTAGTTTTCAACTTGTAGTATCACTTTATGCTTTGATCAATGATGTTTTATCGCTCTGCATGATTATGGCCATTATTTCTCTCTTAGTTTGTCGCTCCCAGTCTTTTGCTAGCCTCCACAACAAAGTATGAGTTCCACTCATGCATCCAAATCCCTAAACCAAGTTTTTCCAAAGAGTCCACCATACCTACCTACTAGCTTATGCTATTCCAAGTATATTCATGCTTTTGTTTACCTTCCACTTGTTATGAGAAAACTAGTGATTAAAGCTCTCACGAACTTGATGGCACACTTTACTTTATTGCCTCTAATAAACTTGAACCATTGGGTCCTTCTTTGTTGCATATATGCTTGCGCTTTATAAGTTGAAATTAGCAGAACCATGTTTCATGGGGAATGCTTTCAACATTGCACTTGTACTTTGTACCCCGTTGATATTATGTTCTTTTGCTTACGGATCCCGGCGGTGTGAAATAAAAGTGGAACTTGTAAGATCATGGAGTTTGTATGTGTGTTAGAGAAACGCCTGGGCCGCTAGCCTAAGCCATGCCTAATCATGGTGGAAACTTGCAGCATCACCATAATGAGCACTCTATGAAGCATCCTCAATAAAAACCTATGCAAATAGCAAATAAAAAGATCGCTGAGATGCTCATTGTCTGCTTGCCTTGTCATTTTGATTACGGGAAAGCTCCCGTATCATGTGCAAGGGGTACCCCGTTGGCGGTTCTTAATGATACACATATACTTACAATGACAAGAGCTTACTCGTGACTAAAGTTGAGTAGCATGAGGATCGGTCTTCGTAAGTAAGGGGCATGAGATTTCGGTTTATAACTTGTCAAGCATATCCTCTTAGTTGTGTCACTTTAACCTTAATCACCTTAAAGATGCTTATGATAGGGGCAATGAGAGCTGAAAGCTATAAGTACCATAATTTTTGGAAGCTCTTTATGAGACTTGAATCCCTACTTCCTTTTACAAAAGGCCTTTCTTCCACCATTATATTGAGTCTCCGCCTTCTATCTTTATGCACTACTTTGAGAGCATAGTGGCCATTCTTAGTTCCATGTGCATTGTCCCAAGACTAGTTGATTGATGCATAACTTGTTATTGCTTGTTTTAAACTATTGTATCTAGTCACTCTTATGAACTTTGAAGGTGTCCTATGCATTTATATTTGCATCATAGTCTCTTTCCTTATTGCTAGAACTTTGTCTTTCATGTTATGATTGAAGTACTATGATCCCAGCTTTGAATGTTTTGCAAATACTCTGATCAAGTCTTTGATGGTGCATGTCACCTCAAAAATTATTTATTTTTATCACTTACCTATTCGAGGACGAGCAGGAGTTAAGCTTGGGGATGTTGATACATTGCAAATGTATCTATAATTTTTGATGTTCCATGCTTAGTTTTATCCACTTTCTTGTGTTTTGTTCCAACTTTGGAGTACTTTTCATATGATTTCTTGGACTACCTATTAACAAGAGCCACAGTGCCAGCTGCCTGTTTTCTGCTGTTTTTGGTTCCAAGAAAGTCAGAAAATTAATATTTTCGGAATTGGACGGGACAAAAGCCAAAGTGCCTATTTTTCCGGAAGGGATCAAGTGCCAGAATACGAGACGGAGAGGGGCCAGGGGCCGGCCATACCACCTGGCCGCGCGGCCAGGCTTGGCCCATGCCAGGGGGTGGTCTGGCCGACCCCAACACCCCCTCGGCCTCTCCTTCCGCCTATAAGTTGCCCTCGGGACGAAAACCCTAAGTACCCGATCAAAAATCCACGAAAGAGTCTGTAGCCGCCGTCGTCTCTATCCCTATAGGGTCACACACTTTAGGAGCTGGAAGCCTAATGAGGATTGGATCCGAATTAGACCAGGCTTAGGCTGCTAATGGGTTGCTAAAGTAGAAGCCCACCAGGGATGCCTATATAAGAGAGAGTGAGGCAAGCTGAATAGGGTTGAGCGTTCCACCCAGCCGCCACTCTTCTTCCGCATGTGTTACACGTGCAGACCTAGAAGTCTGGTGTGTGATGGCTTCCACTCCGAACGTGTGGATACCTCAGAGGTGCTGCAGTTGTAGCACTTGGACGAATCGCGCGAAGGGGAGCTGCTCGTGGGACGAGGACGAGGAGGAGACGTAGAACATCTACACTTCCCCGACGTGCTTCATCGAGTTCCGCAACTGCGCGTCTAGTGGTAATCCCGTGATCTATGACCACAGTATTCCTGGTTGACGCGGTAGAATTTTTTGATTTTACGCTAGTGTAGCCTACCCGTTACCCTACACCTTGGGCTAAGGGCTTCGGCCTAGCCATGTAGCATTTGTGCATGTTATTTATCATAGATGGGATCATGTATTAGTTTGTATGACATGATGATTATGTATCCTCTCTTGCCTCAATCTAAGGACTTGTCAGGTACCCAAGACTTCGAGGGTTGAGCCATGTATAGGGAGTATGAGTAATGACTGATATGCAGGTTGGGAACCCCAGTGACAGAAGGGGTAGTACGGGTGTATGTGAGAGATTTACTTGGGATTAACGGTGACATCACTATGCATATCATTAGTTCTCTTTCTTATATGGATGAGACTAGTAGGTTATTGCTATAAGCAGTTGCGGAGGCAATAGCAATTATGGATGCACTGCCCACATATAATTTATCTTGATCTAACAATTACATGCATATTGTATCTTTATCTTTTATTCCCATCGGATGTTTTGCACATCTACAGGTGAAACCGAACACCCTAGGCCCTCTCTCTCCATCATCGACAACAACAAAAATACGCAAACTCTTGGTCTGATAAAAACACAAAGGAATTCTAAAACTTCCGAAGGTCCGTTAAAGTAACTTCACTACGCATCTGCTTCTCGAGGATTCGATAACCTAGGTCTACTAGGGAAAAAGAAGCTATATTACATCTGTAATCCGGATCGAAGGTATCAACCCTTTTTCTGGCGCTGTTGCCGGGGAAGCAATAGCTACCCTGTGATACATTGCAAATGTATCTATAATTTTTGATGTTCCATGCTTAGTTTTATCCACTTTCTTGTGTTTTGTTCCAACTTTGGAGTACTTTTCATATGATTTATTGGACTAACCTATTAACAAGAGCCACAGTGCCAGCTGCCTGTTTTCTGCTGTTTTTGGTTCTAGGAAAGTCAGAAAATGAATATTCTCGGAATTGGACGGGACAAAAGCCAAAGTGCCTATTTTTCCGGAAGGGATCAAGTGCCAGAATACGAGACGGAGAGGGGCCAGGGGCCGGCCACACCACCTGGCCGCGTGGCCAGGCTTGGCCCGTGCCAGGGGGTGGTCTAGCCGACCCCAGCACCCCCTCGGCCTCTCCTTCCGCCTATAAGTTGCCCTCGGGACAAAAACCCTAAGTACCCGATCAAAAATCCACGAAAGAGTCTCTAGCCGCCGTCGTCTCTGTCCCTAGATCGGGAGGGATCTGAAGCTCTTCCTGGCACCCTGCCAGAGAGGGGAATTCACCCTGGAGGCCTTCTTCATCAGCATGAAAGCCTCCGGTGTGATGCGTGAGTAGTTCATCCTTGGACTACGGATCCATGTATTAGCTAGATGGCTGGTTTCTCCTCCTTTGTGCTTTCATGTTTAGATCTTGTGAGCTCCGTTCATGATCAAGATCATCTATTTGTAATTCATACATGTTGTGTTTGCGGGGATGCGATGGATATTGAGATGCTATTTCAGATTGATTATTGATTCTATCATGTCTTTGTTATTTGAGATCTTGCATGCTTTCCGTTGTTAGTAGCTATCTTGGCCAAGTAGATGCTAGCAACTCCAAGAGTTAGTATTTATGCTCAATAGTGGGTTCATGCCTCTGGTAATCTGGGGAAGTGACAGAAATCTCTAAAGTACTAGATGTGTTGTTGCTACTAGGGAGAAAACAACGATCCTTTGTTCATAGAACAATTGTATTGTTTACTTTACACGCAGTTCGTAAAGCAATAATTTGTTGCTTGCAACTTAATACTGGAGGGGGTTTGGATGATAACCTGAAGGTGGATTATTAGTCATAGATGCAGTTGGATGGCGGTCTATGTATTATGTTGTAATGCCCAATCAAGTCTCCAAGGAGTCAAGATGATTAGTATATGCATATATTGCTTTCTCGGTGTTTGTCAATTGCCCCGCTGTAATTTGTTCACCCAGCATGTTATCTATCTAAGGAGAGCCACCTCTAGTGAACTATGGATCCTGGTCCTTTTTCTTTACATACAATCTACAATCTTTTACTGCTTTGTATTTACTTTCTGCAAACTTTTACTTCTTTCCATTTGATACATTTAATCCTTTGTTTTCTGCAAAACACGGTGAGATTGACAACCTTATCGCAAGTTGGGGACAATGTTCTGTGTTTGTGTTGTGCAGGTCTCCACGTTGCTACTAGCACCGGTAGTGCGCACTGCCAAAGCTCAGCTAGTAACACCTTTGGGGTGTTTCCTTGCTCCTACTGGTTCGATTAAACCTTGGTTTCATAATTGAGGGAAAACTTTCTGCTGTGCTCATCATACCTTCCTCTTGGGGTTCCCAACGAGCTCTACGTCGATCGTCGAGTGCATCACCCTGGTGAGGTTCTTAGGAACCTTGCTAGTTTTAATTCTTGTTTTTAATTTTGTTAGTTTGCTTTAAGTTTTTATTTGGTAAACCAAAAAATAGTTAGCCTTTGAATTATTGCTTTTACAATTATAATTCTTTGTTTAAGAAAACCCAAAAACATAGGAAATATGGCTGAAAAGAAGCTTAGGGAGTTTGCTACTCCCAACAATTATTATTTGCGTACTCCTATTACTCAGCCAGCAATTGATGCTTATGACTATGAAAATAAGCCCCATTATTTAAGTTTGGTTCAACAGAATCAATTTGGAGGCTCTATTGTTAAAGACGCAGATATGCACTTGAATACTTTCACTAAAATATGTGATATGATGCGTATAAAAGACGTTGACCCCGATGTGGTCAAATTGCGTCTATTTCCTTTCTCTCTTAGAGTAAGAGCAAAAGAATGGTTGCTATCTTTGCCTAGAAATCCTATTACATCATGGGTGGAATGCACTTCTCTATTTATGACTAAAAAATCTCCCGCCTGCAAAGACTATGCAACTTAGATCTAAAATTACTGGTTTTAGATAGAAAGAGCGTGAGCCACTAGCGCTTGCATGGGAGAGGATGAAAGAATGCATGAGAAATTGTCCTAGTCATGGGATGGAAGACTGGTTAATTCTCCATCTATTTTATAATGCTCTTAACCCTGTGTCTTAGTCTATGCTTGATACTGCAGTTGGAGGAACATTTATGGGTAAACATATTACCAAAGCAAAGCAGTTGCTAGATAATATGCAAGACAACCATGCCCAATGGCATGCGGATAGATCGAACATGAAGAAGGTGAACTCCATCTCACCACAAGAAAATGAAGAACTCAATGCTAAGTTGGATGAGCTCATGCTAGCCGTCAAAAGGTAAGGAAACCCAGGTAAGAGCTATCCCTGAAAAAATATTGAAGAAATAGACTTCGTAGCTCGTAATGATTATAACCCTGCTTAGAAGAAGAATTATAATCCTAATTTTCAAAAACATTATTCTAGTCCTACAGGTAACTCTAATAATAATATGGGAACTAGTAATGGTAGTCTCCAAGAAACACTTAAATCTTTTATAGACTCACAAAATGAGCAAAACTGTATTCTTGTTAAAATAACGGAGACCATGATGCTATGCTTGGTAAATTTTCTAACCAAGCTGTTAGTTTGAGAAATGATTTGCAGGCCCTGCAAGAAAGAACGAGGATCGTTGATGCACATCTAGGTAAGATAATCGAGAGTCAAACTCTCATTCTAAGCAAATTTGCAGGGAAAGCTGAGCCCAATCCTATTGAAGATATCAAAATGATGAGAATCCAAAGGGAGGATCCTAAAGAACTTGATTATAGTAATGATCCTTCACCAAGTTATACCATTGAAGATCTCATAAAAAGGATCAACGTTAATATTCCAGTAAGTGAAGGTAGTGAGGAAGCCATTTACCAACACTTTGTTAATCAGGTAGCAATAAAGGTATGTGAGCTTGAGGAAGAATATAAGCAAATTGCTGAAAAATTACCTGTAAAGCTTGATGACATATTTGAGCCTACTATTAAGATTAAAATTGGAACCAATGAGATAGCTACACTTTGTGATCTAGGTGCAAGCGTCTCAACAATTCCAAAGAGTCTTTTTAACAAGTTAAATCTTGGATCTTTTGAGATCACCGAGTTAGAATTGCATCTAGCAGATTCTACCTACAAACAAGCTGTAGGAATTAAGGAGAATACTTTAGTATACATTAAAGGTTGTCCTGCTCTCATTGATTTTGTTATTGTTGACATGCCTGAAGATGCTACTACTCCTATTATATTAGGTCGTCCTTTCTTAAGAACTATTAAGGCTTTGATTAATCTACATGAAGGGAACGTGAAGCTTCAATTGCCTTATGACTTGAAGGTTGAGCAACACCAACCCGAGGAGGAGGTTCCGGAGGAGGATGAGGACCAAGAGGAGGAGCAATAAGTTCCTTATCAAGAGGAGTAGCCACAAACCCAATTCGCTACATACCAAGATTTCCAAGAACTTGGAGGGACTGTGGAGAGGATGCATAGCCTCTCTTTGAACCTCCGAGAAACAACTAGTAACCTCTCAACTCAATTTGCGAACTGGAGTAACGACTTTTTCCCGCCGCCACAATGATTTGAAGGGCTTGCAAAAGCCTAAGCTTGGGGAATTTCCTCATGTATCTTTATTTGGCGATCATTTGCTTTTATTTATTTCGAGGTTGTGTTTTTAATTCGAGTTTATAAGCACTCGTGTTGGTTTCCCCAACACTTTATTGTAGTTTACTATTTTTCTTTCGAAATTTTCTAGCAGAGCTTTGCTGCCAATTTTCTATTCTTTAAACTCTCTCTATTAAAAACCACAAAAAGATTTCTCCATTTTTCCTTATTTTCCCTCTTTCTTTCCTTTCCGCCTCGAGGTTTTCATATATTTGCAGGAGAGTGATCGACTTCGAGTTTCCAAGAAGCAAATAAAAAAATGAAGAGAGAAGTGGAACCAAACATGAGAGGTATGCCTTATGACTCCCCACTTTTGAAGTTTGAGAAACCCATGCTAGTTAGTAGTAAATGTTGAGATATTATATTGGTGGAGTGAGTCTTTGTATTGTAGTAAGATTTTCGTTTGCATGGGTATTTAGTTGGGTACGTTTTTTCCAGCTCTCGTAATTAACCAAGTCTTGCCTAAAAATTGCTAAACAATTGTAATAAGAAAATGTCTCACAATTGAAGGCTTGGGTGTTGTAGTGCTTAGTCTTGAAGGCTTATTTCTAGAGACACTCAACACTACTGAAAACGTTAATTGACTTGATAGCTCTCTTCAAAAAGATTTGTTCGATTGAATTAATATTTAGCGGGTTTTGTGAGCATGCAAACGTTTGACTTGTTAATTATAAGAATGATATAGATTTATGCGTGTCAAACTTCATGGGATGCCAACAACTCCGCTGGCCTACGAACGATCTTCATGGAGGAAACTCCTAGATTTCGGCTATGAGTTGATTAAACACTTGTAGCAGCAATGCTATAGTGGGTAAGATTCTTGGCACTCCTGGGTAGCTGTAATCATGATGGAATCACTCCTCTGACTGTTATGAGTAATCATTATGCAAAAAGGAACAAAAACCTTAGTGATGCCACGAGTGTTCATCACATCCCGATAAACTAATAAAAATCTTTGGCATGCTCTCAATTACTCAAAAACTGGAATTCTTGAAGGACAATGAATTGAAAAGTAGTGCTTGAAAAGTCTTGATTTATTGATGTGGGAGAATTGAGATACTCTAGTGTATATGCTTTTCATGACAACTCTCACACTCTCAATTTACATGATTATACTTTATCGTTCAAAGGCAAGCCTATGAGTTGATTACATGACATGGAATAAAGTTTACTCATATGAATCATCCATGTTAACAAAAAATTTGATGCACTATAAGGATGCATAAAACCTATATGATATGCTTGCCATTACTCTACCTATGTTGAAGTTTTTCAGATTTATGAAGTGGAGGAAACATGAGACTACCAATCATGAGTAAGATCACCATCTCGTTATTTCAGTTTAAATGCTGAGTTCCATTTTGATTTTGGTTTTCTTGCTCGGGGGCGATCAAGTTTAAGCTTGGGGAGGTTGATGGCTCTGAAATATAGCCATCCATGTCCCCATTTAAACTGGATATTATTCATATTTTTGATGAAATATCTCTCTAAACCCTGCCACTAATGCCTAATATTCATAGGGGTATGCAATCCTTTCTTTTTATATTTTTCCTGCGCAAATAATGTCGTTTGAAGATGGGAATCACTACATTAAAGTCAAAGATACAAGATTTCCAACAACTAGAAGAAACCAGGAGCCGTGAAGCGGAGGTAGACGCTTTAACGACCAACTATACAACCGGAGCAAAATTCTGGCCGTATAGTTCCGGTCGTATAGTTGGCGCCGCCACCGTTAGGTCAAACAGAACAACTTTCGTGAAGGGAACCAATAGGTCTCACCCTGTTCTCCGATGGATCTCGCCACCAAAGGCTTGATCCACCTTTCCACTATTAGAACCCTTCGAGGCGGGAACCGGCGCCTTTACACAACTAGCGGGTCACAACTCCACAACCGAATTGGAGGCTCCCGTAATGACAACAAGCTGCCACAATAACAAATGTTATCAATATCGAACCACAAGATCTAGATATTAACAAGAATACTAGATCAGGAATTCTCCAAGTGAATGGAGAGGAGTTGAAGCGCTTGATTCGTGATGACGATGAATGAAGTCTCCTCCTTCAATTCCCCCAAAGATCGAAGCCTTCAGGTGGTTGAAGTGGGAGATCTTGAATGAGAGCTTTTGCAACAGGCCAGAACTTTTTCGGATGAATCAAGAGATCTGACAGGAGGGGTGATTGGGGCTTTTATACCCCCTGTCCAGACAGAGCCATTGGAGTATTCTGGGGCCGGATTATCTGGCCTAAGTGGGGGCCGGATTATCCGGCCTGGGGAAACCTCTGCCCCAGACTCAGATTATCCGAGGGAAAATCCGCCCCCAAACAGAAGAAAGAGCTGTAACACCCCGTCCACTCCTGGGCCCGGGGGTGTCACTCCTGGTACCTTAATACGATATCTAGACTAGCCCCACAGACCAACACTAGTCTTTTCTGCACACTTTGTCCTCACTCGTACGCACCCGGTACCCACTTCCCGGTCGGTCACCCATCCTAGAATTGCTCTAGGCCAAGCACGCTTAACCTTAGAGCTCTTTTCGAATGTGCTTCCGGAAAAGAAGTTGCAACTTGTTGGTATGAGTATTCTATCAATCCTATTAAGCCATGTGCCTGGTCTCACATACACCCACTCTTTAGAAGATCGATGCCCTCATCGATCAAGCACACCCCAGGAACGTTCCCTCTTGGCACGCGTCTGTGCGCCCAGTGCCGGCACATGTGCCATGCCGTGTCCACTCCGGGCCACACGCTCCATGCTTCACATGTCCCGCCACTGACCCGCACACACCCGTTTAACCGCGAGGATCGGCTCTGATACCACTCTGTAACACCCTCAAATCGGCCCTATGCAAGTTTTAGCCCTTTCCGCCAAACCCGCATAGAAACGATTCAAGGACGCCCACCAGGCACTTTCGTGCGGGTGGAAAACGAAGTAATACCATTACACAACAGTCCTCGATGGGACCCACAGAACATATATATACATCAGCGACTCCATGAGTCAAGAATACATATATAATATACAAAGATCCAACTACGGAAACGATGCAAATGGGGCTAAGAGCCCTGAAGAATAACCAATGGCGTCCATAACCCTGCCCAGGCCAAGCCGGAAGGGTAACCCTGCTAACGACGACGATCTCAAACCTGCTAAAACAAAAGGGGTGCCGACAAAGGGCAAAGGAAAAAGAGGAGCGTCAGTACTGAGGCCAGTACACGGCGAGGCTAGAATTCGGCGGCTCTCGCCTACATAGGTATGGTGGGCTGAAGCGGCAGCACAGCGACACTAAACAACCTATAGAGACTCGATACAACTGGCGGTTATCAGAGAGGGATAAGAAAGACCTATTCGGATCCAACCTGAAGCTAACACCAAACAAACCCATCCTGGTATTTTCCCCCTCGAGACCAAACGAGGAAGTCCGACCAAGGAACTCACACAGTTGGCAATTTTACTCATTCCGTTTTACTTGCAGCACTTACTAATCAGATATAGACAGCATGAGTCATCCTGAAGCATAAGTAGTGGGTAGTTTAATTACCATTCCATTGTAGTTGGAACATTTACTAGTCAGATATAATTGTCCTGAGGAATCCCAAAACCCAGCACTTGTTGGCACTTTTATCACATTCCATTGGAGTTGCAATACTTACTAGGCAGATATAACAAACAACCGAGCTCCAGTAGTTGTTGGCATTTTTAATATCCATTCCGGTATAGTTGAATCTGATTACTAGTCACATATTAAGTCAAATTTATAGTACTACTTTAGTTATGCTTGTCTATGATCGAGATACTATGCTCCAAGTCGTCCATAACCGCGGACACGGCTTTCAGAAAGTTTTACCCTGCAGGGGTGCACAAATAGCAACACACACTCGATCAACCTCGGAAAAACCAACTCAAAACCCAACGAGGCATTCACGACAAAGCGATCACAGCATTCATAAATATTTCAGGGGCCACCCCACTAAGCTACCCGCAACGAAGCCGGCCGGCTCCGGAACGGACCCAGGGTTTGCGACGACGGCTGTAAACAACTGAGAACCCGAAAGTGTGACTGGGCTTGTCGATACCGCGAAAACATGGCGCGATCCAAAACAGTACAGGTGCTCCACGCACAATCTTAAATAAAGCAGTAACATGGCATAAGTACAGGATAGTAAATAAAACCCCAAACTAGTTTGTGGCCCCAAGAAATAGAAATGAATCAAGCTCTGGCTCAGGGGGGTCCACGGCCTCCCGGATGTGGATAGTGCGAAAAATCAAGGAACATGTATCAAGTACTCGGGGCCTACGGGACACAAGTGAGCGTGGAAGAACCAAATAACATCTATTGCCCACCGATGCCTCTGCATTAGTTATATCTAGCAATTTAATAGTTGTGTTTAAAGTCATGATCATCTCCACCATTAAGCATCTGCCAACCTTCCAACAACTGTGGTACTTGACAACACGAGATCGCACCTGAGCAAGCAACTACGACTCGCAAGGCCAGCTATCTACCAAACACAGGTAATAGGAGGTGTCCAAGGCAATATAGAGGCTGCACGGGATATAACTGGTGTTCAGAAACTAAAGCATCACGACACGGATATCAATAGATCAATAGGAGGAAATAAAGACTATAAATGCAAAAATAGGTAGAAAGGGGGAGAATGCTCGCCTGGGAAACACTGCCGAAGGTTCATATCCGGAGAACTTGTCGATACTCGCATCCACTCATCGGCCTAATCCATGAAGAAGCAAACACTAGAAGAAACACCGGATGCAATATTTAATACCACGGCAGAAGATCCGGCATGATTATGATATGATGCAGATGCGGTGCAACTAGACAGTATTAAGCGGAACCGGGGTCCCGACATTTAATTAAACGGTTCAAGTTGTTTAGAACCCCCGCAATTTAAATGTTGGATTAGCAAGACAAAACATGGCATCGGTTTGCTACACCAATTTAAATGGAGTCTGGAATAAGACAAGGATATCCCGCATATAGACTCCATATTTAATTATTAGGTAAATCGTCTATATGCCCCAACCATATGATGAGATGTATGCAATCATGAGAGATTTAATATGCAACAATTTATTTAGATGACATTTATAAAATAGGGCTTCGAGAAAAGGGGTCACACATTGGTCGAAGGTCTTGGGGTCTCGGAGAGGTTCAGGGTTCGACAGGTTCAACTTCAAACTCCGGGATCGGTCTTCGAGTTCACTGTCGATGGCGCTCTTGGTGATCAAGGATCACGACAACGAGGACACGGTGATCACTGCGTTGCAACACAATATTGTAGCCGAGGCCAACGGGTCAGCGAGGAAGTGATCAGCCAAGCTCACAAACATGCATAGACAACATCAAATAGCATCCCATCACCGTGAAGACCTGGAATAGATGGGCAGGGGTCTACTAGCAACTTGGCGTCCACCCCAACACGGAAGATGTTGGTGTCCCCTGCAGGCAGAGTCTAGGAAGGCACCATGGTAACAAAGTTCGGGAAGGGCATCTCAGACTTGGGCCGGTTCAGAGAGGTGCCGGCAAGGACCTGGTCGAGGTCGTGCAGAACTTGTCCGAGGTCGGATCGAGGACGGCCAGGCCGATGTGGGGGGGGAGCGCCGCAGCGAGGGGAGCGACGAGTGGGAGGAGATGGATGGCACGATGCAGCGCGGCCAGGGCGAGGACGGGCGCCTGTAGCGAGGGGCGGGGTCGGCGTGGACGCCGGCCAAGGTGAGGTGGTGAACCGGCGACGGGGAAGGGCTCGGGCGAGGCGCAGGCGGCGCCCTCGCTGGCAGAGGCGACTAACACGGGGTCCTGGGGCAGAGGATGAAGTCGAGGAGGCGAGGAGCTGAGGGCAGCCGCGCCGCGGGCGGCGCCTGACCTGCGGCGGCGGTGCTGGGGTGAGGAGGGCGACGAGCTGGGCGGCAGCCTGCCGGTGGAGAGGCGGGGGACCGCGCCGGCGGAGGCGAGGCCGACGGGATCGGGAGGAACTTGTGGGGTTGGCGGCGATGCGGGGTCGAGGATAGCAACCCTGGGCGCGGAGAGGAGAACGGGCGCGGGGACGGCGAGGTCGAGGCGGAGGAGGCCGAGGGCGGCGGAGCTCTGGGGGAGGCGCTCGAGCTAGGCGGCCGGTGAAAGGAGGCCCGGTGGCGTCGGAGCTGCGAGGTGGTGAAGAAGCCCGTGCGGGGAGAAGAGGAGGGAGGGCCAAGGCGGTGCCTGGCGCTTGCGGCGGCGGTGGTTGGTGCGGGAGAGGCGCGGGGAGCGGGGGAAGAGAGAGAGGGGGTAGGTGGGGATCGAGGGCGGCAGGTGGAAGGTGGGCCCGTGGGGGAGGGGATCGAGGGCGGCAGGTCGGCTCGGGATGGGAGCGTGCATGGGGTGAGGTGGCTGCAGGGTTGTGTGGGGGTGTGGGGACGTGGCAGGAATGTGTGTGGATTGAGGTGGACAACAGGGTGACGTGGCGCGCTGCGAGTGGAGGGAGTGAGGTGGAGGGGTGGAGGAAGTGGCTGGGTAGAATAGGGTTGGGTAGATTAGGGATTTTGGAGGTGGCCGGCCGGGCTTTCGGGCCTGGCGGGCTGCCTCCTAAAAACAACTAGAAATATTTATTTAATTAAAATGGGGCTTTTGAAAACCGTTTGTAGACGAAACAAAATATCCGGAAAAGCCCGATTTTAAAATTTGAAAAGAAGACGGGGGATATTTAGAAAACCAAACTAGGATTTTAGAAAATAGTTTTAAACAAACCATGCAATATGACATGACGGTGCTCAAATGCAATATGGCATGATGACATGAGCATGCGGTCATGATGATGCGATGCACAAAAACACAGTGATTTTCTAGTAGTGGTTTTAGCGGGATGCCACAATTCGACACCACTAACAATGGATCTCACCCTCGAGATCCGCCTCATGGTACCAGGAAGAAGGTCGGCGATCTGAATCTTCTCGCTTCGTGTCGATCCTCGCGACACCACTAACAAGAGGTCGTTGTCCATGATCGTCGAGAGAACCCTCCGGAGAAAACAAGGAGAAGGTAGAGGCATCAGAAGATCACGACACCTCTAACTTCCGAGACGGAGTAAAATTGCTTGATCCAACGATTCAATGTACAAGAGCGAATGATAAGAGTAGTCGGATGGTGATCAGTCCATCGCGCACCCAGAGCATTACTTTGTACATGAATAGGAGGATTATGCAACCAACTCTCGGAATCAGACTGAAGATCTCGACAAGCGAGGTTCGGAAACAAGGAGGGATGCAGACTCTGCATCGGATCTGGCGTAGATGATGTCGTCGCGTCGGAAACACCGGAAGGCACAAACAAGGAACAAAGAATGGTACCTCAGATAAAGAATTACTCAGATAGCATGAAGTCCGGAGGTAGAAACACCGTTACCAAAGGAGGAAGCGAAACCCTAAAGGTACGACAGAAAACCCAACCACGAGAAATCCTGGACTTGAAGAAAAGATAAGAGAACAGATCCAAAACACGCAGAGGTAAGAGGAGAATAGCAGAGGGGTAAGGAGTAAAATCAGACCTAATCAGATCTCTCCAACCGATTTTTCCAAAATAGTTTTGACACTCTACTTCGGCCGTTAGCTAGGTTATCCTATAGGCTGGACTTGTGGGGTATCGCAACTGCTGAGCTCTAATACCACTTGTAACACCCCCGTCCACTCCTGGGCCCGGGGGGTGTCACTCCTGGCACCTTAATACGATATCTAGACTGGCCCCACAGACCAACACTAGTCTTTTCCGCACACTTTGTCCTCACTCGTGCGCACCCGGTACCCACTTCCCGGTCGGTCACCCATCCTAGAATTGCTCTAGGCCAAGCACGCTTAACCTTAGAGCTCTTTTCGAATGAGCTTCCAGAAAAGAAGTTGCAACTTGTTGGTATGAGTATTCTATCAATCCTATTAAGCCATGTGCCTGGTCTCACAAGAGCCGAGCCATCCTTGGCATCTTCTCCTGGGGGCCGGATTATCCGGCTGGGGGAAAAATCCGCCCCGGCCACGAATTGTCAGGGAGGGAAATCCACCCCTAGATAGAAGCTCACGCCGATCTTCCCTTGGCCACTTCCCTTGGGGGCCAGATTATCCGGCCCAAGAGAAGGCCGGAATATCCGACTGGGGGAAATTTCGCCCCAGCCACAGATTGTCCGGGGGAAATCCCTCCCCCAGATAGAAGCTCACACGTGACCAACTCTGGCCAAGAGGGTCAGGCCGGATTATTCGGCCCTTGATAGGGGCGGATTATCCGGCCCCCAACCACATGAATTCTTACCTGCAACACTTAGCACACATGAGATACTCCATGGTATTGTTATCTAACATGCAAAACACTAGAGATCATGAAATGTTCTTTCAATCTCCCCCTTTTTGGTGTTAGATGACAATACTAGGATTTGCAGGATAACTCTAATAATAACAACATTTAGCAAATGAAAAAGACTCCCCCTAAATGTGTGCATAACAAAAATTTGCATTTGAATACAAATGCACACAGGTAGGTATAAGTCTATTTCATTGGAAATGACTCTACACAAACATGATGAGCTTAGCCCAAAAATATCATACCACTATGCGAGAGGTGTCCTAAATATAGTATAAGAATAGCCATTGTGATAACCATTAAAAACGCCTTCCTCGAGATAGATATCCAATATAGCCAATGTGATAGATGAATCCATAAGAATAATCCACGAGATAAATCCAGAGCCACATATAAACATAGTCTCATACAAAGCAAAGCACGAATAAGAGTTCAACGCTAAATGGGCACAAGCGAGAGAAAAAAGATCGAAAAGATAAAGTGCAAATGCTTGCGCCCGACCCATGCAAATCCATGAAGACCTAATAGAACTACTTCTCCCCCTTTGGCATCGAAACACCAAAAAGGAAGAAGAGCGATGCTAGCACCCCAAGTGATCACTTGTAGTCCTCATCGTCTTCCCCGTCCTCGTCCTCATCATCATACTCCTTGGTGTCTTCCCCCTCCTCATCAGCTGGTGTAGCAGGCTCCCTTGCTGGGGTAGGAAACATGTGACGCGCAAGCTCTCCATAGTTGAGCCCTGACAAAGATTTCCACTGAGCATATGGAGTGGGAGCGGTAGGAGCAGGAGGATCGTCTGACGCCCCAGACACATGGTGAAGAATGAGCTGCTGAGTATGGGCCATCTCGTGGCGCTGCTTGTATGCTGCATACTGCCCCTTGCGAGTGTCCACCCCCATGCAAAGAATGTTCCGTTGGAACCAATTCAGCTGCTTGATCTCACGAGCAATAGGAGACACTGGGGGCCTACGAGCACTGGCACGGGCATCCCTCATGAAACCCTCAAAAGAAGAAGATGGATGAGAGGTCTTCCTAGCCTTGTTGTATATCTTCTTCACCTTATGCTCAACATCAATGTGAAACTCTCCAGTGGGAAGTAGGTGCTTGATTAGCATCATAATAAGGAGCATAAGGGATGGAGAGAATATTGAACATTGCATCAGTCAACTCATGATAGATGAAATCCATCACATCCAGCTTGTAGTCCGTAGACTCATCCTCACAGGACCACGAATACTATCGTTGTTTCCCCCACTCGGAGTGATAGAGTCACGGAAAATGCCCACCAAGTTCGCATACAGAGGAGAGAGACCAACAAAGGAACCCACAATACTATTGTCAGCTATGCAAGGAGAGAGAGCAACATCTTTATTGGGCTTGAGCTGGGTGATGATACGATGGCCACTAGCACGGTCCCTGTGGCGGAAAGGATATCCAAGCACCCCAGCAAAGGTCCGAAAATCAGCTTGCATTGGCATGTCACGGGTCATCCACTTCATGGTGCGGTGCTCATCACCACAAATGACCAAAGTGGAGAAGAATTGCTTCACCACCTCGGAGTCATAGGAACACTTAAGGGCCATGAGATGGTGCAGCCTCATCCTCTCAGTCACGTCCATAGCATCAGCAAGTTAAGGCTTTTCCATGGCCTCAGCAATAATCATGGGATGCATAGGGCAAATCTTTAGCAGAGCATAAACATCTTCATAAATAGACTTTTGGTCAGCACACGGAAAGTGGGAGTCACCAAGCTCAGTATCTTGCACAGATTCCATAACCAGATCATGATGGTGAATAGAAGAGTAAGTAACATCATCCATCTTCTTATAGTTGATCTTTGGTTCCTTTCCCTTTTTCTTGGACACACCCTTCCTGCTCTTGTCCCTCTTTGCATGTTTAGCCATACGGTCAGCCTCGTTGTTCCTCCTCCTCAGTTCAACCTCGTCCACGAGACCACCCTCACTGTTGTCCTGGAAGTAGAGGCCACGGGGATGACGCTTGTAGGTTTTGGGAGCACTGGAACCACCTATGAAACGAATAAGATGGATAGCATGGGGATAAGCACACACACAAGTCCCGGAGAGAAAGTAGAAATACTACACACAATCCACAGTCCACACATACATCGTGCAATAATCCATAGAAAACTGAAGCAGAGGTAACTATGTCAGGACGTATAATCCGGCCTGGCCAGGGGAGGATAATCTAGCCCTGGCAAAAAAATTCAGATCCTGCAAGATTAAGTGCAACGACATAGATCAGGAATAGGAATTGCTAGACTATGATTTCTACTCAAAAAACCAACCACAAGGAAACTCCTAGACCACGTTCCACCAACAAGTACCACATCAACACAAAAGATGCGAGAGAGGGAGTTACCCTCACTCATTGAAGGAAGAAGAGAAGAAGGTACCCGGATGCGTGGGAAAGAAGATCCGGGGGAGCCCCGGAGAATCCGGTGGCCGGAAGGTCTCCGGGGAGGGTTGGGGCAGCGGGCGGCGGCTGGGGAGAGGGGGAGGGGTCGACGGAGAAGAACTGCTCTGTGTGAGCCCTCCCCCCGATGCCCAGCCCTTTATAGACTGAATCTACCAGGGTTGGATAATCCGGCCACCACTTGGGTCGGATTATCCGGCCTAAGTTCTGAATTACTGTTATACACATGTTTAGGCCCACGCGTCCCCAAACAAAACCCCCACAAGATGAACAATGGACTTGTGTGCTAGAATAGATGGCTTAGGGATAAAGAGAGGTTTGGGGTTAGACAACCAAATTGAGATGGTACTACAGACCCAAGGTTGCAAGATCCAAATCAAATTAAATCCAACATTGAGTGTGGTTTCCATAAATACAAGAGATGAGCAAGAAAAACCATCAAGATGCACATAGAACCAACTCTTCTCACGGGAGAGGGCGGTGGCTGAGGCCACCTTGTTGGAGTGCATGGTATGACACCGCAAAGATATATCTTGGGTTCATGACCAATACTCATCAATAAACTCACATATCACAAAATGATATTAAGAGAAATGATTTTGCTTGCTTTCGGCATTATGGGGGGAGGGTTAGCCCAATTAATTAGGACCACACTCCCCCTATATCCATGCCCACACCTAAACCAAATAAGGATGAGATATAAGAGTGAGTGCATGGGTAATCAAGACAAGTTCCTTGAATCAACGATATTTAGCTCATTCCTCAAGTAACAAAACCTTGCTTCATCAAGTGGCTTCGTGAAAATATCAGCAGGTTGATTCTTCGTGCTCACAAAAGCTAGATCAATATCACCTCGAGCTACATGGTCCCGAATAAAATGATTCCGAATCTCAATATGCTTTGTCCTTGTCTGTTGCACCGGATTGTACGCAATTTTGATCGTACTTTCATTATCGCATAAAAGAGGCACTTTGTCACAATTGACACCATATTCCTTTAAAGTTTGCCTCATCCATAATAATTTTGTACATGCACTAGCAGCAACCAAATATTCAGCCTCTACGGTGGAGAGAGATATACAATTCTGCTTTTTAGAAGACCAGCATACCAAAGACCTTCCCAAGAATTGACAAGCTCCAGAAGTTGATTTCCTATCATCCTTATCACTAGCCCAATCTGAATCAGTATAGCCACATAGAGAGAATTTGGAACCCTTGGGATACCATAGACCAAAATTAGGGGAATGGACCAAATATTAGAAGATCCTCTTGACCGCCACTAAGTGGCTTTCTTTAGGAGCTGCTTGATACCTTGCACACACACCTACACTCAACACAATATCGGGTCTAGATGCGCAAAGGAAAAGGAGAGAATCGATCATGGACCGGTATACCTTTTGGTCCACATCTTTACCATTTGGATTGAGTTCAATATGGCATTTAGTTTGCATCGGTGTGGCGACGCCATTAAAATTCGTCATCTTGAATCTCTTGAGCATGTCTTGGATGTATTTTTCTTGATTTATGAAGGTTCCTTCTCTAAGTTGCTTGATCTCAAATCTGAGAAAGAACCGTAACTCCCCCATCATAAACATCTCAAACCTGTCAGTCATAAGCTTTGAAAATTCATCATTAAAAGCTTTATTAGTAGATCCAAAGATAATGTCGTCAACATATAGTTGGCATATGAAGAGCTCCCCCTTAACCTTCTTAGTAAAAAGAGTGGATCGATTTGCCCAACTTCGAAGCCATGGTCTAGCAAAAGCTCTTTAAGGTGCTCGTACCACGCACGTGGGGCTTGTTTGAGGCCACAGAGTGCCTTATCGAGTTTGTAGACATGGTTCGGAAAGTTAGGATCCTCAAAACCTAGGGGCTACTTTACATATACCAACTCATGTAGAGGACCATTAAGAAATGAACTCTTAACCTCCATTTCTGTAATTTAAAATTATTATGAGCAGCATAAGCAAGAAGGATACAGATGGACTCAAGATGAGCCACTGGAGCATAAGTCTCGCCGAAGTCGATCCCTTCAACTTGGGAATAGCCTTGTGCCATGAGTCTTGACTTGTTCCTTACAACAATGCCATTCTCATCTTACTTATTCTTGAAAATCCACTTTGTGCCGATAACATTGCAGCAATCCTTGGGCTTCTCTACTAATTTCCAGACCTTGTTGCGCTCAAAATTGTTTAACTCTTCATGCATAGCAGCAACCCAGTCCGGATCTTCAAGGGCTTCATACACTTTCTTGGGTTCCACCATGGATATGTGAGCTTGATGCTCACTGAAGCTTGCTAGATACCTTCTTGTGGACACCCTCCGTCTGAGATCACCTACAACTTTGTCAAGTGTGTGACCCCTTAATTCAAGATTCCTCTCTGCACAAGCCTTGAGATGAAGTTCAATCAACTTGTTGTTTCTTGGAGGAATATCTACATCATTTGATTCTTCATTGGAATTACTAGCTTGGTCTTGATCTCCAGCTTGATCAGCAGAAATTGGAGATGATGAATCTTTCCCTTGATGTGGATTAGCAGACGTAACAGGAGGTTGCAGCTGATATGAAGTTCCAGGGCCAGATAATCTGGCCGAGGGAGGGGCCGGATAATCTGGCCTGGGAGAGCATGGCCCATCTTCATTATCTTGTAAATCTCTGGCTCGAACTAGGGAGGGGCCGGATAATCCGGGGTCAGCCGGAAAATCCAGCCTAGGAATCGCAGTGGTTTCTTCAACAATGTTTTTAGTTCTGCCAGTTGAGGTGGGTTGGCCGGATAATCCGGTTTCCACCGGATAATACAGCCTGGAGCTTCCTGGAGCAGATGAGCGGTGATCTTCAGTAGATGAAGGTGTTGGTGTAGAAGTTTCTCCATCTATTGGAGCATGTTGAGCTTGTGTCGATGAGGGCTCTACTTGAGTAGAGCATTGTCCTTCCCGATCCGCCACAAGGGGTTCCTCAATGGGGCGGAAAAATCCCACGCCCATTCTTCTTATGGCATCTTGGGGTATTTCAACATCTGCATCACAAACATCAACTTGTCCCGCATGGGAGCCATCATTTTCTTCGAACA
Organism: Avena eriantha; assembly: GCA_910589775.1. NCBI lineage: Eukaryota > Viridiplantae > Streptophyta > Magnoliopsida > Poales > Poaceae > Avena > Avena eriantha. The sequence goes on along the minus strand of OU342743.1, from coordinate 30,882,702 downwards.
CCACACTACAAGAATCTAGAACAGTTCTAGAGAGCTTATTGTAGACTCTATAAGTGTGGGATTCGGCACCATAACCAACAAAAATGCCTTCTAAAGCCTTAGACTTGAATTTAGATAGACGAACTCCTTTGATGAGAAAGAAACACTTACAACCAAATACCTAAAAGTAGGAGATGTTTGGCTTGTTACCGGTAAGTATTTCATAAGGTGTCTTGTCCAAGATTTTGCAGAGGTAGAGCCGGTTGGATGAGTGGCATGCAGTAGAAATTGCTTCAGCCCAGAAATTATATGGTGACTTGAATTCAGCCAACATAGATCTTTCCATATCCATTAAAGTCTGGTTCTTCCTCTTGGCTACACCATTTTGTTGAGGGGTATACACAGCGGAATATTGATGTCTTATCCCCTCTTCATTTAGGAATTCATTCAGAGCGTAGTTCTTGAATTTGGAGCCGTTATCACTTCTAATTGCCAATATAGGGACATTGTGTTGACGTTGAACCTCGTTGGCAAAATCGATGACCATTTGTTGAGTCTCGCTCTTCAACTTGAAGAAATAGACCCATGTATATCTTGAATAATCATCAACAATTAGGAGGCAATATTTCTTCCCACCAAGGCTTGCATGAGATGGAGGACCAAAGAGATCCACATGAAGGAGCTCCAAAATCCTCGTTGATGAAATAATAGTCTTCCGTCGATGGGGAGAGTCATGCATTTTCCCTTCAACACAAGCCCTGCAAACACGATCTTTGGCAAAGGAAACATTTTATTTTAGTACAAGGATGTGGCCACCCTTGTGAAGACTTTGCAAAGTTCTCATATTGATGTGGGCTAGTCGACGATGCCATAGCCAACCCGCGTCGGCCTTTACAAAAACACACATCGGGCCTATAGTGGTTTCCCCGAGAAGTCCACCACATACAGGTCATTTTCAACGTATCCCACGAAAGCGACCTTTAGAGACTTGCTCCACAAGAGTACCACCAAATCACCATCAATAAATAATACAAAGCCCATCTTACCAAGGGCACGGATAGAAAGTAAATTATAACCGAGGGTCTCAACAAGCATGACGTCCATGAGAGAGATATCGTGAGCAACCACAACCTTGCCAAGACCCAATACCTCAGATTTTGACTTGTCACCATAGGAGACGGTTGTGTGATCATGATTTGGCCGCATCTCCGAGATGATATCCTTGCTTCCCGTCATATGACTAGTGCATACGCTATCAAGCACCCATTTGGACCCACTGGAAGCATAGCCCTGCAAGAAAGTTACTTCTTGGTTTTAGGTACCCATTTTTCAATGGGTCCTCTCATGTTAGTGACAAGGGCCTTGGGAACCCAAATAGACCAAGAAATGTAACTATCAAATGGACCAACATAACTAGCATAGACACCACCATAATAATCACAAAATAATTCATAATTCGGATTGTTAGCCCCTGCAAAACCAACATAGTTAGTCTTGTCATTAGTTGTGGTGCTTGTCTTTGTTTGAGCAGTTTTGCTTTTCTTCTTATTATTATTCTTATTCTTCTCTGTATTGGGAACATACCCAAGACCCTCTTGTACATTGTGTGTCCTTTGCTTGCTAAGGATCTCATCTAGGACTTCCTTACCTTTGGATTGAGATCACTTGACAAGTTATTTTTCCAATCTCGTGTTTTCCTCAATAATATCTTCATGTCCACAAGATGGTGTGGAGGTGCTAGGCATATCATACTTGTCCAATTGAGTTTGGAGCTGATCATAAGACTCATTTAGAGTAGAATGTTCACTCTCCAATGCCTTATAGGCAATGTCAAGTTTCTCAAACTTCTCTGAGAGTCTAGCATGAGCAGCCCCAAAATTAATCTTCTCCTTCTTTAGTTTCTTTACCTTAGCAAGAGCATTGTCACATTCTTTTATGAGCTGGGAAACAATCTCTTCATGGGACTCCTCAATTGACTCAAGTTTCTCCTCTAAAGAGACTCGAGCTTCCTCTTCCTCCTCTAGAGCGTTCTTCAAAGAGGCTATCTCCAAGGCATCTTCTCTTTCAATTCTTCCCTTCTCTTCGAGAAGTTATTCGGAATGAGCAAGTTGACTCATAAGAACATCAAAATGAAGTTTGTGCTCACCTTGCAAGTTAGTGAAAAAGTTGTCCAAAGCAATAACTTCTTCTTTAATCCTAAGACTTGTATGATCATCCATATCCATATTTATAGTATTCTTAGGGAATGAAGAAACAGAAGATGATACCTCGGACCCTCTTGCCATAAGGCAAGTGGCGTTGTTGATGACGTTTTCATTTGGAGAGTCGAAGAGAGATGTGGGGCTAGATGTGGTGGCTATAGCAGCCACCTCTCGAGAGCTATCTTCATCCTCTCCGTCTTCACTCTAGATGAATATTCCTCTTGTGCCACCAAGACAATCTTTGGTTGTTTCTTGTAAGGACCATGTTTCTTTACAAATGGCTTCTTTTGAGGTGCCTTAGACTTTTCTTTGAGGATGAGTCTGCCCCCATTGTCTTCTCTACTTTGATAGGGACACTCAGCCACAAAGTGCAACTGGTCTCCACAATTGTAACAAGTTCTCAGCTTTGGGCCATCCTCCGTTCGCCCACTTGACCCATCCTTATGCTCAAGTTCCAATTTGTCCTTAACTGGGTCTTTCCAAAAATTTCTTGCGTAGAAGGCCAAGTACTCACCATGGGTACGCTTGACCTCCTCAGGACAGCTCATGGATACAACACCGTACCCTCTATCATCTTCATCTTGTTCAACAACATTGGCCTTTAGAGCTACATTGACTCCTTTCTGCATCCCAATGGCCCAAGCACGGGCATCTTCGGTGTTCTTAGCTGCTACCTTGAAGGCCACCATTTCTTGCATGACTTCATTGGAAGTCATTTGATGGTAGTTGTGTCTACCTTGCAAATTCTTAAAGTCCGTTGGCTCAAAAGGCATGAGGGCACTCACATATTTTCTCTTGATCCATGCATCATCAATGTGAGTGGCTCCATGCTTTCTAAACGTTGTTGCAATGCTCTTGAGCCTTCTATACATGTCTTCATGGTCCTCACCATCCAACATGTAGAATCCTTTAGCTTCATTACTCAAAGCATCGTACCTATTCCTTCTCATGCTTTCATTGCTGATGAACTAGTCGGTGAGAGCATCCCAAGCTTCCTTTGCGGTGTTAAAGTGCTCAATATGTGGCATGTCCTTGGGACCCACACCAAACTAAATCATGTGAAGAGCCGTTGCATTTAGTTGACTATCCACAACTTCTCTTCTAGTCAAGTTAGTGGGGTCTCCAATATGAAGACCATCTTCAATGATCCTCCAAAGCTCAATTGACGAACTACACACATGAGATTTCATTAAGAATTGCCATTGATTAAATGAAGATGCAGTAAGCTTGGGTGGATCACCCCTATTGTTTATATGAGGATGAGGGATAGGTGGGTAGGGAGAATATAAGTGAGATACCTCACTATAATCCTCTTTACCACTTCCCTTCTTGGAAGCGGAGCCATTATTTTTCCCACCCACCACCTCATCTTCCTTAGATTCGGCATGAGCATTATCCTTAGGTAGAGAAGTGGTGGCCTCATAGGAAGATGGGGGTGGGGCTGGAGATGAGGTGAGACAAGCAATCATCTGATGCATCTCTTCTATCTTGGTCTCAAAGGATTTCAAAAAGGTTGTTTCCAATGTCTTGAGGTCATCCATTGTGACTTTGTCCACAACCTCACTTCCATTTTCCTTAGTGCCCATACTTCTCTTAGGCGGTTAAGCCCGAATAAAGAGCCGGGGCTCTGATATCAACTGAAATGGATCGTATGGGCACCTAGAGGGGGGGTGAATAGGTGTTACTTCAAATTTTAATGCCTTTTCGATTTTAGGCTTGACACAAAGGTAAATTCTCTAGATATGCTACTATGTAGAATTTCCCTATATGCAAACCTAACTACTAGCGAGTAAAGGCGAGTAAGAGTGAGGAACGAGAAAATCATAGTGGAGAACGCGGACACACATGATTTGTTTTACCATAGTTCCTTCCTTATTAAGGGAAGTACATCTGCGCTGGAGGGGTGGCGGTACTAAGACCACCACGCCACAATAGGCCTCACCCTGTTCTCTGATGGATCTCGCCACCAAAGGCATGATCCACCTTTCCACTATTGGAACCCTTCGAGGCGGGAACCGGCGCCTTTACACAACTAGCAGGGCACAACTCCACAACCGAATTGGAGGCTCCCGTAATGACATAAGCTACCACAATAACAAATGTTATCAATATTGAAACACAAGATCTAGATATTAACAAGAATACTAGATCGGGAATTCTCCAAGTGAATGGAGAGGAGTTGAAGCGCTTGATTCGTGATGACGATGAATGAAGTCTCCTCCTTCAATTCCTCCAAAGATCGAAGCCTTCGGGTGGTTGAAGTGGGAGATCTTGAATGAGAGCTTTTGCAATAGGCCAGAACTTTTTCGAATGAATCAAGAGATCTGACAGGAGGGGTGATTGGGGCTTTTATACCCCCTGTCCAGACAGAGCCGTTGGAGTATTCTGGGGCCGGATTATCCGGCCTAAGTGTGGGCCGGATTATCCAGCCTGGGCAAAACTCCGACCCAGACTCGGATTATCCGGGGGGGAAATCTGCCCCCGAATAGAAGGACGCGCCGAGCCATCCTTGGCATCTTCTCCTGGGGGGCGGATTATCTGGCCCAAGTAAAAGGCCGGATTATACGGCTAGGGAAAAAATCCGCCCCAGCCACAGATTGTCCGGGGGGGAAATCTGCCCCCAGACAGAAGCTCGCGCTGATCTCCCTTGGCCACTTCCCTTGTGGGCTGGATTATCTGGCCCAAGAGAGGGCTGGAATATCCGGCTGGGCAAAAAATTCCGCCCTAGCCACAGATTGTCCGGGGGAAAACCCGCCCCCAGACAGAAGCTCACACGCGACCAACTCTGGCCAAGAGGGTCAGGCTGGATTATCTGGCCCTTGATAGGGGCGGATTATCCGCCCCCCAACCACATGAATTCTTAACTACAGCACTTGGCACACATGAGATACTCCATGGTATTGTTATCTAACACGCAAAACACTAGAGATCATGAAATGTTCTTTCAGACGAGAAAACAAGCGATCCTCGCCCAAAAGTCTCTGCCCTAGATCACCAGCTTCCTCTAGATCTCAAAACCATTCTCCATCTCCATAGCCATATTGTACCACTTGTAATAATAGATCTCTTCTTCAACTGGCGACATTGTAAGACTATTGCTATCAATATAATGATTTTATTACAATGTTTGTGATTGTTGATCGCATCTCTATGTGTGAGTAATTCTCCTTGGGCTAAGGGCTTCGGCCTAGCCATGTAGCGTTTGTGCATGTTATTTATCATAGATGAGATCATGTATTAGTTTATATGAAATGATGATTATTGTACCCTATCTTGCCTCAATCCAAGGACTTATTAGGTACCCAAGACCTCGAGGGTTGAGCCAGGTATAGGGAGTATGAGTAATGACTGATCTGCAGGTTGGGAACCCCAGTGACAGAAGGGGTAGTACAACTGTATGTGAGGGATTTACTTGGGATTAACAGTGACATCACTATGCACATCATTATTTCTCTTTCTTATATGGATGAGACTAGTAGGTTATTGCTATAAGCGGTTGCGGAGGCAATAGAAATTATGGATGCACTGCACATATATAATTTATCTTGCTCTAACAATTACATGCATACTGTATCTTTATCTTTTATTCCCATCACATGTTTTACACAGCTACAGGTGAAACCAAACGCCCTAGGACCTCTCTCTCTCCATCATCGACAACAACAAAAAGACGCAAACTCTTGGTCCGGTAAAAACACAAAAGGAACTCTAAAACTCCCGAAGGTCCGTTAAAGTAACTTCACTACGCATCTGCTTCCCGATGATTTGATAACCTAGGTCTACTAGGGAAAAGAAGCTATACTACATTCGTAATCCGGATCAAAGGTATCACTATGATTCTTGTCATATCCCACACCAGCACCCATTGCTAGGCCCCAATTGGCAATGGCATGCCAAGCATCAGGAAAGTAGCAGTGAGCACGGGCTCAGCCTCCTACATCCTATCTTGCAAACACGTACAGACAGACATGGGAGTCACGACATGAGAGAAAAGGGAGAGTCATTCGTGGAGGAGAAACTGGGATGTAGAGGGCTAGAGGCGGCGTAGCTAAGTGAAGCAGGCGCTCGCCATGATTATAGTGGTGGCAAACCCCATGGCGTCAAACAACAATGAGTAAGGAAAGATTGGCAACATTAGATGGGGGCAAGCCACGACGATGATCTCCGCAAGAGGCATGCCATTAGTAAAGACAATTATGAGAGGAGCGAGATGGATCTTGGAGATGGTGATGGTGATGATGATGGTGCCGATGAAGATGTTGATGGAGATGCCTCCCCCTATGCCTAGGAGGAGTGGTGATGACGATGGCGTCGATTTCCCCCTCACCCGAGGCTCCGGTGCGACAGGATCTGCCTCCTCCCAGAGTAGGAGAGGACTTTCGCCTTCGCCGCCGCCTCTATAAATCATGGGAAAAATATGGCGTATGTTTTCTAGCGATATGGACACGTCTGTTAAAAGGAGGAGCCGAGACGACGCTCGAGGGTCGAAAGAGCATGGGTGGCGTGCCCAGGGGGTGGGTGCGCCACCTAGCCTTTTTCGGGCCCCGTGGCTCCTCTTGCTTCATTTTTGGCCAAAGTTGGTTCTTTTGGTGAAAAACTTGTCAGGTATTTTTCCTTCAATTTATTGATATCCAGAAGGTCCTGAAACAATAAAAACATGAAAAAGGAGGTTTTCTACCTCCAGAAATTAAATACCAATAAAAGTGACTTTGTAGGAAAGTCCCGTAAATCGTCTAAATATGCATGAATAATGAAGGATCAAGGTAAATATGATCTAAATAGTGCATAAAGGTCCTAAAAATGATGATGCAAAATGCAAGTATCACCGCGTCAGTGCCGAGACGACAGAGATTTCTCCCGACTCCCAGAGAACCACCCCTCGGACCCTCCGCACCGCTCCACCATTCTTTGTTGGCCACCAGCGTACGCCACCACGATCTTGTAGTCATCATCGTCGTCTCACCATGTCCGAAGGAGCGAGGCCGGTAAAACCTAGCGGAAGGTACTGAAGCGAGGGAAGGCGGTGTAGTAGCACGCGGGAGGGAACTGCCTCCACCATCGAAAGGCGGTAGCCAACCGGGTGTAGCAGCATGTTAAACCAGGCCCCTATTTGCCTGGACAAGCCCAAAGGATCCATAAAACCCCGCCACCGCACTGCAGCGAGGGTGCCACCGCCACTACCATCCCAAGCACAACCCCCTGCCCCTCAATCCACCAGAGGCACCGTGGCCACACCTGGGCGACCCGTCCAGGCCCAGATCTAGGCCAGGAGGGCGCTGCCGGACGTAGTCCAGCCACCAGCAGACAACCGCGTCGTCCCGCCGCCAATTAGCTGCTCCACCACTGCGAGGGACACCTGAAGCTCGCCGGGCCGATGTCTTCCTGAGGAGCAGTTGGTATTGATCACAAGAATAATGAAGTTGGACTTCCTTAGTTGGAGATTGACTAGAGATCGTCACGAGTTGATTATGAACCATTTATAACTCGAGTCTCCATAAGCTTGCTCGAATTTGCATAGGAGCTAAGTTGGATAGGAGTTAAGTTGAGTTGTCTTCCTCGAGCTCGGATTATTTTGCTACCAAGAACAACCGTGTATATGTGGAAAAATGAATTTGGGAAGTGGCCAAAATGAATCCGTGTATATGTGGTGTCGCCTCTGCCTTGGCTGGAGGGGGATGCTAGGGCGGCGGCCCCAGGGTGCGGCGGTGGGGGCCGGTGTGGCCGTGCGGGCGGCGTGGCGGCCGTGCTTGGAGGATTGGGTTGCTGCTGCTCGCGTGCCCTTATGGGACGGGGCGGTTCTCCGGCCAGCGAGGTGCTGGGCGGAGCCGTGGTCGCTGATTCCGGTCTCCTTCGCGTGGTGCGGTGCTACTAGAGTCGGCTAGGCGGGCACTCCTCCTCCCTGCTTGGTGGTCTGGTGGCGGCGGATGGTGTCTGCGGAGTGGACGCCGGGGCGGCGGTCGCGGCTGGGGTCACCGTGGGAGGAGGTACCCAGGTGGGTTCCATGCGGCATGTGGTGGTGGCGGCGGTGCGCTGCAAGGCAGGCATGGCTTCTTCGCCTAGTGGATCGGCTTGTTCGGCTTCGGGTATGGTGTTCTCTGCTCGAAAGCACCGCATCGACCTAGGTTGATGCCGGCGATGTCGGCGTCTACGGACGTCGTTCCCCTCGTTGGAGGCATCGTTGAGGAGCTCCTTTCCCTCGTCGTTTCGGGTCACAGACTCTCCGGATGAAAACCTAAGCTCTTGGTTTCTGCCGGAGCGGGCATCGACGGCGCCACCGTCGTTTTCCCTCTTGAGGGCGATGCCTTTGGAGGTTTTGGTGCTCTGCTAGGCGATTGGGCCTGTGTTGTCTGATTGCTGCATCATCGGCTAGGAGTGCGCGCGGTCTCGGGACCGGTGTGGTTGCCTGCGCGGCGGTGATGTTGCCGTTGCGCTGGTATTGGTGGTCCAGACCTAGTCGAGCTAGGTCGCGTGGTCTCATCTTGGTTTTGCCGGTTTTTCCCGAAAACTGTGCCGCTTGGGGTTTGTTTTTGGTTCGGTTCCTTTTTAACTAGACCCGTGTGTTTATACGTATGTTTCGGGTTTTAGTCACTTTTCCTTCTAAACCGACCAATTCTCTTCTTCTAATAGAAAAGACAGTGCTCCTGCTGGTTACTAAAAAAATAAAAATAGCCAAAGCACGGGCGCTGCTCTCTCTCCGTCTCACCGACGACGACGACGAGTGTCCGATGCGACAATCCTTTCCGTGACGGAATGAACGACCGGAACGTGTCCGAAGCTTCTCTCATCCGCCACCGTCCAGTGGGCCCACGCCACACTCCAGCTTCTCCATCTCTCATCCGTAATGGACCCGTTGCAGGGCAGAATATGCCGCGGCTGATCCGCGTGCGCGTGCGGTTACGGCACGCTGACACTGGGTCCATTTAGATACCGGGGCCCACCTGGAAACCGTAACGGTGTCTCTCGCCTCGCGAAAGTGCGAAACAGACCGGCTGGTCGTCACCGCGGAGGCAAAGCCGCTGACCATCCGCAGCCGTCCGATCGTAAACCGACGTTAGAGATCACACCCGTTGCTTATCCCATTCGCCTTCCCGTCCGTTGACCGGGGCGGTGGAGTACTGGAGTGAAACCGTACGGCAGCATTTTAATACTCCCTCCGTTGCTTCCCATGACCATCGGCCCATCGCACCGCGAGCGCGAGCGCGGCCGCAGGCACCATGCTCGGCGCCGTCGTCCGGATTCGTATGCGCGTGCTCCGCCGCCACATCCGCATCCGCGGCCGCCGGCGCCGCCCGCGGTCCCGGCGGGGCGGCGGTGCGGAGGCCAAGGAGGAGCAGCAGCAGGGGCCGCGCGACCCGGTGCTGCTCGTGTCCGGGATGGGCGGGTCGGTGCTGCACGCGCGGCGCAGGTCCGACCCCAAGTTCGACCACCGCGCCTGGGTGCGCATCCTCCGCGCCGACGCCGACTTCAAGAAGTACCTCTGGTCGCTCTACAACGCCGACACCGGTGGGTCGGCTTGACCGGGCTGCTTGCTCGTGCTCTCGAGGTGTTCGATGAAACGTTTGGGTGGTTGATTGACGCGTGATCGATCGATCGCTCGCGCAGGGTACGTGGAGTCGCTGGACGACGACGTGGAGATCGTGGTGCCCGAAGACGATCACGGCCTGTTCGCCATCGACATTCTCGATCCTTCCTGGGTGAGTGAGCTTCTCGGTGTTACTTCACTGAATCGAGTTCTTTCGTGCGTTTGATGAATGGCGCATTGGCGATGGGGTTAGATTTTCGCCCCTTTCCTTCCGTGGGAGATTTTTGGGGGCGATTCTTGTGGATCATTGTGTCTGTTAATTGGGGAAAATGAGAACATGTGAGAAGAAGAAATGGACGCATAGAGATAGAGGAACAAGTGATGGTGTTCGCGGCGAGTTGTGCATTGGCCATGGGGGGTAGTTTTTACACCTTTCGGTGAGCATGGCGCATGTGAGTTTTTTGGGGGGTTCATTCTTGTGACAGTTGGTGTCTGTTAATTGGGGAAAACGAGAGAAGAGAAAATGGACACATAGAAATGCAGGAGCCAGTGATGGTTATTGGTGCCGTTACTGCCGTATGAAAAGCTTTTTTGTCTTTGACTTGCTAGTGCTATTGGGGAATGGATAACAGAATAGGGACAGACATGCTTTTTTGTCTTTTGACTTGTTAGTGCTCTTGAGGAATGGATAACAGAATAGGGACAAACATTTGGTAGATATGGTTGCGTTTATCTTGCGGACACGGAAGGATAGAAAAAAATTGGATTTATGTGGACAATGTTGTTTACCAGTTACCACTGACAGGACAAAGTACTGAGTCGTAGCTAACATACTCCATCTAATTTATATTCATATATTTTCTTAATTTTAAGGCATGAACTTATGCTTTGGCTCATGAAGCGCTCAGGCAAATTTCCAAAAGAAAACATGCGATCTATGTAGTATGTGAGGAGTTAGGGAGCTAATACTGGTGTTGTTGTACTGTTTGCTTAAAATAGAGCAGTGAGACCGTGATAATACAGGCTAAGTTGCTAACATGCTTGCATGCCATGTCTACGAGATTTGTGTTAGAACAAGTAAGCCGTTGGTGAAAGTGATGCTAATGCTGCATAATTGCTCTTGGTACTTGAACATTTTGGCATTAATTTCATTTTCAGATGGAATTCCTTCCTTATATTAAAAAATACAGATCATTTTTTTGTACAAAATTAATAAGAGAATCTTACTTCCAGAAAATATAGTATATTAGCTGTTGATACCGAATAATTTTACTTTCCAGAATTCATGTGATGGGTATTTAATCCTGTAGTTCAAACCAACATTCAAGAGGCGAATCACCTCCTGAATAGAAATATATTCAAGAGTTGAATCACCTAACCAGTTGCCCCAAAGAGCATAATTTTTGTGATCTGATTTGTGCTCCATCTCTTTTAACTTCAGTTTGTAGAGCTACTCCATCTGTCTATGGTGTATCATTTCCATGATATGATTGATATGCTCATTAACTGTGGATACGAGAAAGGAACAACACTATTTGGATATGGTTATGATTTTCGTCAAAGCAACAGGTAGAATCCTCTAAATCAACTCTTAAGTGGGCTGTTTTGCATTATGTAATCATTAGCATCAATAAATGAATTGATTAGCCAAAAGCATTTTACTGTTGCACAAGCACAAGGTGCTTTAACAATGGTTTTATCTGGCAGGATAGACAAAGCAATGGTTGGTTTGAGAACAAAACTTGAGACAGCTTATAAGGCCTCTGGTGGGAAAAAGGTTACCATAATCTCACATTCTATGGGAGGATTGCTGGTGCGCTGTTTCATGTCTATGAATCATGATGTGAGTTTTCTTGTTTGATATGTCACGTTGCTTACTCGACCAAAATTCTTTCCTCAAACACCTCCCCTTTTCATATTTTTGTAGATATTTTCTAAGTATGTCAATAAATGGATATGCATTGCTTGTCCATTTCAAGGTAATGCACTTCCAATCAATTGATGTACTCTGTCACCACTGAGCACTGACCATGATAGAATATACTTCTTAGTGCTTATATTAGTGCCCATATCTTGTCAGGTGCCCCAGGATGCATAAATGATTCTCTGCTAACTGGGCTCCAGTTTGTTTATGGTTTTGAAAGTTTCTTTTTCGTTTCTCGATGGACAATGCACCAACTGGTAATTTCTTTACCATTCTGCAACTAAGCTTCCTGAACTCATCAATATTTGCTTCTGTACACTTGCTTTTCCATGCCATCCAAAAAACATCTCCGTCACTTCTCTCTGTGTAGCTTGTTGAGTGTCCTTCAATCTACGAAATGCTTCCAAATCCGAACTTCAAGTGGAAGGAAAAACCAATCGTTCAGGTTTGGCGAAAGAATCCTGACAAGGATGGAACAGCGGAGCTAGTTTTATATGAAGCAACTGATTGCGTTTCTCTGTTTGAAGAAGCTTTACAGAATAATGAGGTATCCATACTCACCATGCACATGTTTTTTATATAATGATGCTGTTTGTATTTGCAGGCTCATTTACTGGGGACAGAAAACATGTAGATAGAGCATACAGAAGGTCGTGTTGCATTCATGGATTAAGTGTTGCTCGACAAGTTGCGACTTGTCGCACGACAAGTCTACGTGTTGCAAATCAACTTACGACACACTGAAGCGACACGACAACTTGAACTTATCGATCGACAAGTTGACTTGTCGGCGACAAACCGTGACTTGTCTCAGTCAACTTGTCGAGCGACAAGTTGAGGTTGGGATTTTTTTTGAGGATGGAATATAATGTTGCCCGTGAAACCCTATGCCCCCAGAAATAGATCGTGAGCTCCCTCACCCAGCCGCCTCTCCTCTGGCACCCCTCCCCTGGCGATTTCTCTCACCTGGCCGCCGCCTCTCCCCTGCTCTCCCACTCCCTACCTAGGTTGTGAGCACCTCCCAAGGCTGCACCACCACAAGTTCATCGTCAGCAGCAGCAGCAGCAGCAGGTAACTGTTCTCCCTATTTAGGGCTGAAATCTGATGGAAGGAGGCCTAGAATCTGATTGTCAATGATCCAGAATTGAGGGTTTAACTGGAAGAAGACATGAATGACAGTGACATGGAGAGCGATGATGATGGCAATGATGATACACAGGACAAAGATCAAGACTTTGAAGTTGGCTAGTTACTTAGTATTTTTTTAGTAGCTACAGCTCGACACCCCATCGACAAGTCTAGCACTTGTCAAGACTTGTCATGACAAGTCAATGTGTCGCCACCCCAGCAACAAGTTGCGACACGTCGACACTTAATTCTTGGTTGCATTGCACATGAAACCGCATGAACAATGCCCAGTACATTAATTTCACAGTGTACACATTATTTGTGGTTTCCGGAACTTTTTTACTATTGACAATTAGGGTAATGTCCATTACAAATGATTTTATCATTTTATTGTTTGTGGGTAGGGGCAGTGCACCAGCTGAAACTATAAGCTTCATACCAAGTCCTAACTGCTGTGCATGTTGCCCCTTGATTAGTATGCTGTGTCTAGCCTAAAAAACGTGATGAACTATTTAGACACTGTCATTTTGTTTTTATTATTCTCAAATAGAACTTTTCCTTCCTTTGAAGTTTTTGAAATTGTGAAAGTTGACATGACTCTTACATAGAGCTTTGTATACAATGATTTATTGACTTTGCTGACTCTCGGCCAGCTACTTGCTTGATACTTCATTCTATTCTTTCATCTGTTTGTAGCTTAAGTATAATGGGAAGACAATTGCACTACCATTCAATATGGCGATCTTCAAATGGGCTACTGAGACTCGCCGTATTCTGGAAAATGCTAAACTACCAGATACTGTGAGTTTCTATAGCATATATGGAACATCTTATGAAACACCATATGATGTCTGGTAAGTATTACGACGACAACTAATACTGGCCTCATGAAACTTTTTACTGTTATTATAGAAAAAACGTGTCATTCATCATTATTGTTTTGGGCAGTAATCTTAGCACGGTACACAAAGTTAAGGTACTATAAGTCGATAACTCTAGCAGTGACCATTGCTTGGGCTCTTCATATACTATAGCTGTTATGATTATGAACGAATCAGTTTCATGTGGATGTTTGCCTCACAATAGACTTCCAAGTTCCGAAGCAGGAGCTATCAGCTGGTTGTCCAATTTCCTTTTGTTTCATGTGGAGTTGTTATAATTTTTATCTAAATCCAGAAGCTGATGAATCTGATAGAGAATGTACCGAGTGTAATTCCTCCTGGCTTTCTTCTTTGGCACAGCTATGGCTCCGAAAGCTCCCCAATTGGAGATCTGTCAGAAGTGTGCCGCACAGTGGTACTGTACTCTGTTACTCGAAATCTGACACGTTCCTTTTGTGAACTTGAACATATGTTTTGCTCACGGTAATGACACGCCCTGTTATCCAATTGTCAGCCTATGTACACTTATGTGGACGGAGATTGCACAGTTCCCGTGGAATCAGCCATGGTAACCATATTCTTTCCCTCTAGCGAACTAGCATCTCAACCTTTCTAGTATGAAATATCTGAAGCAGAAGCTTTTGGTGCGCTAAACTGACTTTACTAGTATCTGCATTTCATTGGCAGGCTGATGGTTTCGTGGCGAAAGAAAGAGTCGGCGTCAGGGCAGACCACCGAGGGCTTCTGTGCGACGAGAATGTGCTGGAGCTTCTCAAGACATGGCTCGGCATAAGCGAGAAGACACGAGGGCGTCGCGTGTCGAGATCGCAAGTGATGGGCGTGCCTTGAGGAAGGAGCCCCTGATGAGGTCGTCACTCTCCGTGGAGACTGGTCCGGTGATGATCCTATAGGCATCAATATCTTCGGGAGAATGGTTGTTTTGGTCCTTTTTCTCTTGAAGAGACCTCTTTCCACGCAAAAAAAATGTGTAGCATTCTAGTGGTCGTGTACAAAAATTCTTTACGGTAAATTGGTAATTGATAGTAATTGCTACTCCGTGAAATCCAACCCTATGCCGCAGTATCGAAAACAAGCCTCATCCAATGTTGCGTCTGGTATCTCGGTGATGCCCCGTACAAGTTTAGCCAGAACTATGTACTCCCTCCGTTCAGTAACATAAGATGTTTTAGCCAAAGCTATATACGTACTTGGGAGTAATTATTTTTTGCTGGAATTTACAATGAATCCAAAAATATGCATGTATACGATTTTTTTTACTACTAGTGTACTAGTAGTTTTTTTTTAGAAAGATACAGATGTGATTATTTGAAGCAGCGACCATGTGTACCTGCAATTCTTCTTCTCCGTGTAGGCTACTCCCAAGTCCCCACTCCACCCCGCCACGGCCGCGCCGTCTCCTGAGTCCCCTTCCCGTCCGGACGATCCCGTGCCCCCTCCCCACGCCATCCTCTCTCCACTTCCTCCTTGGCCCAGCCCAGCCAGACTCTCTTTGTTTCCTCCTTCGCCGGCCGACCGCGCCGCTCAATCTTTAGCCGTCCTCGAAGTGGAGGGGCCACGGTTCTCTCGCAGGCGTTCTCCCTCCGTCAGTTCCACGGGGCGAAGATCCACCTGGACGTTGATTCCTCCTTCTGGTAAGCAAGCCCTCGGTCGCCCCAATTGCCGTTTTTCCTCTCTTCCAACTAGATAGATCTCTCTCTTCTCCGGGCGATCGATCGATCGATCTCGCCAGCATGTCGACCCAATACGGTTTGGAGCACAATCCAATGCGCAGGACTGCTAACTGCGCAGGTGGCCGGAGCCGCGATCCGTTGGACTGTCTCCGAACCCTAGTTTGTCTACCGTGGGGATCTCTCTCACTGAGCTCACTCTGGAGCGTCAATTGCGGAAGCGGGACTTAAATCTTATAGCCAGCACCCGGATTGCCTTTTTTTGCATAGATTGATGAAATCCGCGAGGCCGTGCTTGAGACCGATTTGGCTCCTCTAGGAGAGCAGTAGCAAGTAAACTAGCTAGCTGTTGTAGCTCTGAACTTGTGCTTCGCTCTTTTTATGGCATGCAGAGAGACGCCGGATTTCCTGAAATGAAGCACATATACAAGATCATCGCGGTGCTGGCGGCGGTCTCGGCCGCCTGGGTCGCGCTCCTCGAAACCTCCACCGTTCCACGCAGCTATACTTGGCTGGTGAGTGCCATC
The DNA here is from genome assembly GCA_910589775.1 of Avena eriantha. NCBI lineage: Eukaryota > Viridiplantae > Streptophyta > Magnoliopsida > Poales > Poaceae > Avena > Avena eriantha. Next base: position 30,866,852 of record OU342743.1, on the reverse strand, counting down.
AATCTCTTCAGTCTGCTAATTTCTGCAAGTCAAGACACTTGTGTTCAGATTAAGATGTTTGCCTCTGAATTCTGTTTGTTGTAGCTTCCCATCTACCTGGTAGTGGCGCTCGGGTGCTACGGCCTTTTCATGGTTGGACACGGGCTCATGTTCTTCCCGACGTGTCCTCGAGAAGCCGTGCTACTACAGCAGGTAGCTGATGTTGCATTTGCAGAGTAAATTTTGCTCTATGTAATCTTGCCGCCATTTTGCGAACTAGCTGTGGTTGGGGGCTGAGATTTTTCTTGTTCTACTATCCTTTTTTTCAGAGGGTGTGATTTATTCAAACTTACGAATAGATATGGAACTTTGAAAAAAGTCTTCCTTGCAGTATAGTACAACTGTTCGGCACAAAGAAATCCAAGCCAACTTATACTGAAGCTCTTAGTTCTCTGTAGACTGTATCATTGGTTTATTTCCATTCCTGAGTTGTTTGAGCTCGACTTGGTATGCAGGATATTGCAGAGGCCAAGGGATTCTTAGCTAAGAAGGGTGTCGATGTGGGCTCTGAGTGAAGGTCAATTTCAACGATCCATGTTTTATGAACAGCTTGAGTGCTCGATGATTCCTGAGAGGCTAAGAAGCTGGTGCTTCCTGGATACTGTAGCTAGATTTTTTTAATGACATTTCACTATGTTTAGATACTGTCATTAACATAGTTTGGGTGAAAGATGTGTGTCACAATTCAACTTTTGTTAGATGGTGAATGACTTGCTTCAGTTCTACTATTGTCAGGAAAATCACAGTGAACAATGAATAGTTTGTTAACAAGCTTATAAGTCCTCAGATGATGTTTACTATGTATCTTCGTGGATTTCACACTATGTTGATTGATGTGTATCAGTGAATTGCAAGTTCCTTTGGTAGTTCATTGCCAATATGCCTAGTTTCTGTCCTGTGCAGACTTCCTTTGGCAACTCTGGATGATTTCTGAAAATTGAACTCCCTAATCAGCCACACACCAGTGAGAAACAAACTGTAATGCATCTCATTTGATCTTGAGAAAATCATTATTACTCCATGTTCACAAACAATAATGAACTTAGTATACACGTATAATTTTGACGTCATGCAATATTCCTATGTAAACTCATCATCCTGTTATATACATGTTCAGTCACATGTCAAGTTTGCAGCAGGCGGTTTTCTGCCACCTTCAGTTGGTAGCTGCTAATGGAGCTTGTTTGAGGTTGTTTCATCATCTTCTCCAGCGGCGGGAACTTGTCCTGCCGTGTCATTCTCTGTTGCTGCCTCCTCATCCATTGCGCCGTTAACCTGAGCCGTGTCCTCGGCAGCCTCCCTGGAACCCCTGCTTGCAGTAGTTCTCGGTGGTGAGTTGTGAGCTTGTTACACTTTCAGAGCAGACACTTTTAGCTACTCTTATGAATGCTCAGAGGCAGTAAGAGAAGAAAAAGGGGATACTTGTATGAGTAGATGACGAGCCCAATTGCTGTGCCAGCGAAAGCAACGAAGTACATCCAATCAACCTGCAGATGCCCAAAGTTGCTCCCATAAGTTCAGTATAGAGCGCGGTTTGGAATGTACGAATTTCATTCGAAACATTTCCGTATTTGCAGGAATCGATGTACACAAACCTTCTCATGGTAAGCAAATATACGGATCAGAACGGCCCACATGTCGGAGGTTAGAAGTGAGAGATTCAGCATAGTTGCGCCGCATATCTGAAACAATCGAATATGAATTAAGTTGTGCAGAAATATTTCAGGCCAATAATGAATTTGACCACAAGGACAATAGTGGTCTACCTTCAGGATAATAGGTACTGTGGAGTAGAACAAGAACATTGCTAGAGCAAATCCAATAAAAGGGAGCAGCTGAAAGGATACAGACGGCCAGTGTCAAAACCAAAATCAGAATGAATGAAGCGCAGGGATTGAGGAACACGCACCGCACCAGCGTTCCAGTCGGTTGATCTAAGTTCTTCTCGCTCAAGTATGCTTCTGTTGCCATGTAAAGGGAATACATACGAGGTAATATAAAGTTTGAAGAAACCGTGCTCATGTTTACAGTAGAACACATTCCGGTTCAACTACTTCATAGTTTTTCCCCGGAAGGCCTACGACTTCCTTGCTTTGATCTAGTAACTAAACAACTAATCGAGGATTGATAAAAAAAATGCGTGCTTCCTTCAGCATCGAGATACACTCTTAACAATACTTTTTTTGAGCGGTCTCTTAAGAATACTTATCACTTTTATCTCGTGCGGAACTACTTATTACTTGATTATATTACTAGGATAAGTATGAGTTACTAAATATCTGCCAAGCAACGTGACCAAATGATCAAACGTTACGGAATGATCTACTAGTTGAATCTGTTGATTGCTAACAAAATATGTTGCTTCTTTTATTTGTCAAAGTTGAATCACCATGGAAGAAAGTAGTCAGGGAAACAGGAATGTACTAACTCATGATTGCATTAAGCCAAAGGATACATCTGTATAGCACTTATAATTGCTCCAAAAACACCTAGCATTGCCATCAGCTCAACTCTGCTACCTTTTTTGACAATGTACTCCTGAAATGTTGTAGAAAAGAAATGTATATAGAACAGATATAAAGTACCATTATATAACTAGGGCGGTGAAGTATTGACAGCTGAGGATTGGTTGATACCTCGGTAACATTGCTGACAGCATAAAGCGTAGCCCCACCAAACACAAGCAAATCACCTTTCAGTGGGTTGGGTCCTTCTGCAAGACACTCCAGAATGTAAGTTGAGATACACATATCTTTTTTGTTTGTTCTTCAGGCTTGTACACAACAACAAAGGCTTGAAATTGAGCAGATAATGGAATGCTAAATTAAGTTCATATAGGCTACATAGATGATTGTGCGAGAACTTTCACGTAAAGGAATTATAAGAAATGCTGTTCTTACTTGATTGACGATCAGATGCGTGCACATCAGAGAATACGACCAACACGAGTCCAGCCACGCAAACTCCGACACCGAGCAGCTTCCTCAACCCATACTTTGTATTCAAGAAGATCCAGGTGAAGAGAATGACACATGGAATGGCCCAGCAGTCCAGGAGCATCACACTCGTCAAGGATGTGTACTGATAAGCCTTCACAACTTTATGAACCAAAAATAATGCCAGTTCAGCATCTATCCAGGTAATGAAACAGGAACCGAAGTTCCGATAGAGACCACAATCTTTTCAGTAATGGTAGGGAATGTTGTACCGATGTAGTTAGCCTCCACGTCGATGATGGCGAGGATCAAGTAGTAATACCATTTAATCTGCAGAAACAGAATGCGAAGAAAGAAAAAGGTAAAGAACAGTTTCAGGATCCTTGCTGATAGAAACATTTGCGATTTCTTACTGCTGCGCCACCACATAAACACCTTGGACCATTGGTGATGAAGAAACATCATGAGCAAATTGTGAATATGAGAATCAGAATAAGCATAAATATCTTTGATGATAACAGAAAACGTAGGGGGGATAAGATGCAATAAACACGCATCGTACACGCAACAACGAGAAAATCCATAAGGATTTTTAGCATTTCACTTCTGTATTGTTTCATTTCACACCCTGCTATTGAGATTTCTTTGAAGGCTAAGAGCTGGAGAGCAAGTTATGACTGAGTGCCATCTCCCAGTTTCAAAAAATTTAAACCAAAATTATATCGAAACATCCTTTTTCGACCGTAAAAGGCGGCACCCAAACATGTATACCTTCACGCGCTGCCGTTTGTAGATCAGCACTCCTCCATAGACAAGCGCGAGAAGGATGTAATTCAGCAGAGACTGCGATGTCGGCGCATTGACGCCTGAAAGCAAACACCAGAATTCAATCCTGGCACCATAATTCAGAATATTGAAAACCTCCCCTCACAGTCACAGGCAACCGTGCATCTTGCCATTTTGCTCAAATGAAGAGGGGAAAGAATAGCAGGTTTATAAACTTCAAAAAAAAAAAAGAGATAACAACAGGTTTCTGCCATGTGAACATTGCTGTGGTCTGCAACATGATTTCCCCCCTCCCAAATCCCAAGAAAGAAGACAAGCAAAGGAGGATAGGTCAAACGCTGATGTATGAGGCTTCGTTTCGCATTGCGGAAGATTAGGCTAATCATGTTCGATTTAGCCTGACACACATTAGAACTGAAAGCAAGAACACTTTTTTTTTTTGGTGTGTGTGTGTGGGTTCAGACTTCTGACTTTCTGAGCAGTACTCCCAGAAATTCCTATCGAGCTCGCCCAAAATACCACGAACTCAGACGAAAGGAGACATAAATAGCATTGCACAACACGCATGGATCGCGGTAAACGGGCGGCGGCGCCATACCTCGACGGGCGAGCTCGGAGGAGGAGAAGCCGGTGGAGGTGATGAGCAGCGACACGAGCTGCCCGAGCGCGAGCCCCACCAGCACCTCCCGCCGGAGCCACCTCGCCGCCGGCAGCGCCATTGCTAGCTAGCTTGCCTACTCTTCGTTTCTTTGCCCCTCCTCGCCAACCTTGTCGTATAGCTATAGCGCAGCCAACCACAGACGGTTGGCGTAAACACCAAAGCTTCCTATTGGAGTATTGTTTTTTTCAGGGGGGCTCTATCGGAGTCTGTACGGACGACTCAGTTGCGTGATTGCGTCCCTGCCATGTGGGCCGTGCGGACGATGACAGTGACGCAAAGCCAGTGGCTTTTTCTTGATTTCCATCCTTAAAAATGGTGCGCTGGATTTATGATAGGGTTAAACTGCAGGATTATAAAATTATACTGTACAAAAAGGATATAGTATCATTTTACTTCTATGGTTGATTTCTTGTAACAAATATATGTTCTTCGTACTCTATCCTATCTATAATAACTATCGCTGATTTAGTATTATGAATCGGATGGAATGAGAGACTGAGGTCGACCGCCAATTTGCTAATCAAAGGAACATTCGAAAATAAAAATAAATATTGCAATCCTACAAATCAGACAATCTGCATATACTAAGGATTACAAGTTCCACTCAAATATATGAGGGCATTAACTCTTTCCTAAAAATCTCCAATATGCATCCTTGATGACCATTAACTTATTAAAACATTATTAGGGAACATTTTTTACGACAACCTTGATGACATCATTTTAATTTTACACTCGAATTTTCTTGTATATATTAATGATCAAAGCAATACAAAAACAATTATTTACCAGGATAGCAGAAATTGCATCAGACTCTCTTTCTTCATCAAAAAGGAGAAATATCAATGAAATGGGGCATAGTTTCGGCGCTCTGAATGGACAGTAAAATGGTAACTATTTAAAAAAAAAGATCACATTTTTGGCGATATATGTCTGTGTCTTTTGTCTGGGCACAAAGTTTCATCTACAAAGGACAATTGTTTATATATGATCCAAAAAAGGAATTGGGAGCACCAAATTTACTTTTTCGCTCATGCCATAAAACATATCTTCTCCATGGAAACTTATATATACACATAGGACATAGACTTCAGAAATTTTTCATATCGTTTTATCTACTAAGTATGTCATTTATTTTATCTAAAAGCATATGCTCTTGGGTATCTTTTTTTTTTGGTGAAAAAGACTGCATGTCATATATTATCTGAAACCGGCCTTCAGAAGAACATCCTTATAAGAAAAAGAAATAACATGTTGAATATCAGAGACTAGCATACAAGATGGATCTATTGCTATCCACCAAGGTGTCATGGTGTACTATTTTTAAGGACTTTTAATTATCATGTGGTAATGATGGAGTTTCATATATTCTACTTCTGCAATGTACATTCTTTTTTCATAAAACTGTCATAAGTTGACGTTTGTGCTACTTGTGTATTATATTTATTGGCGCGAAGTCAACAAATGCGGCATCTACAATAATCCATAGTTTTCCGTTCAGTGTTTCTTCGGATATAGTTGCATGATGGACACTCCCACACCATCACACGACGTCACTTGCGTGTATATGTTAGGTCAACTCGTGATTATGCTCTCCCAAATCTCAAAACATAATACTTTGTACATGCAAACTAGCATTTGCCTTCTAACCTGCACGCAATGTTTCTTGACAGCAACGAGATGAGATATTCACCCAAAAACGTTTGCTTCTACTTACTGTTACTGTTAGAGTATATTACGGCTAGACATATTTGATAGTTCAATATTGTAATCCAATTCTATCTCTATTAGGCTTTTTGCCCTCCAAGTCTTCTAGTATTATATAAACAGCCTAAGGGCTCACGATGTAATCACCACTTGCAATATCAATACAATCTATACTTCGGCCAATCTTTTATGGTATCAGAGCGTGTCGCTCCTCGGCCTAGGTTTTAACCACCGCTTCCGCCGCGCCGCCCCCGGCAAGGTCGATCTCCATGATCTCCGCCGGGGCATCGTAGCTAGTTTTTATTCCAATTCTCTAGATCGGTTTAGTAGTTCAAGCAAAAAAAAATCCTATTAGATCTATTTTTCTTTTAGCCACCAAAAGTATCGTCCACAGCCGCATGTCGTCATCGCGTGCCTCTACTTCAACCTTGGTGTCGACTCAACTACGGCAAATCATCGTCAATGATCGTGACAAGGAGGCTCCGCTCGGCGCCCCAATGGACGCCTTCACGCGCTGCGTCGGCTGCTGCATCCTCACGTCGTCTCCACGCCGGTCCGTCTTCACCAACATCTACCGGGACGCACGTCCCTGAGTACACGCCTCGCCGTCAACAAAGGGATGCATCGTCATCACCCGTGGTCATCATCACCGACAAGCATCTACACCAACAACATAGCCACATCATCGCCGCTACCACCGATCGTGGTCATCGTCAATGCCAACAAGTTCTTCTCCACGAGCGACGCCACGCTCATACAAGCGGAAAATACGGGTCTAATCCCCGAAATCGACTACCGCTACAATTCAATCTCCATCGATAACTACCACCATCGTCTTCGTCCACCATGACATTGTCGCCAGAGGCGCAGTCTAATTTTTATTTGCACAAGTTTGTGCTCAATTTTTCTTCTTGCTGCCACTTCGTCTACTCCGACACGGCGGACAACTTCTACACCGACCGTTTACGGAAAATTATCTTTGCTCCTCAATCCGGCTTTGGCACGCATGGCTCATGATGGTCTTTGTCTTTACATGTCCGGTATTGGCAACACTGATGCGTGCCTCCGTCCCCGATATGCTCCCGAGTCTGGTGATGTCTACGCACTTCTATTCCTGTAGACAGTTGTTGGGCCTCCAAGTACAGAGGTTTGTAGAACAACAACAAGTTTTCCCTTAAGTGGATTACCCAAGGTTTATGGAACTCAGGAAGGAAATGGTCAAAGGTATTCCCTCTCAAGTAATCCTGCAATCAAGATACAAGAAGTCTCTTGTGTCTCCAACACACTCAATACACTTGTCAGGTGTATAGGTGCACTAGTTCAGTGAAGAGATAGTGAAATACAAGTGGTATGAATAATTATAAGTGGTAACGGTGCAAGAAAAGAGCTTGATAGCGTGGAAGAGACTAAAGGCAAATTGAAATAAAGATGGAAGCAAGCAAACATGTAACAGATCTAGTTGCAAACGGTGTTTCAATGTTTAGAAACAAGGCCTAGGGATCATACTTTTACTAGTGAACACTCTCATATAAATATCTTCTCTTCATGATACTACTCTTAACTACTCTCCGGTTGGACACTCTAATCCATGGTAGGACTATAACCCCACACTGTCACCTTGAGCTCTAGATGGTTCCAACAAACACCACAATTTCATAGAAACATCCAACTCCAAATATAACTCATAACAAGTATTTGTAATCTCTAGCCTAAGTGCCACCATGGTGTGCACACTGTCACTTTCACACACATGGGGAGAGTAGAGATCTATTAAAGCACTTGAGTAGCAAGGTAGATCTACTTGATTACAAAGCTCATGATCACAATATGATCATGCATAGAGAGAGATGAACACATAGCTACCGGTAGAACCGTTAGCCTAGAGAGAGAACTACTCCCTCATCATCATGGAAATCAGCAAAGGCGATGGAGATGATGGTGGAGATCGATGGAGATGGCTCTGGGGGCACTTCCCCGTCCTGACAGGGTGTCGGAACAGAGACTTTCTGTCCCCCGAATCTCCCCTTCGGTGGCGGCGGCGCTGCAGAACTTTTCGTGGCTGGATGCTAGTCGATTTAGGGTTTTTGCCTCAGGGATTTCTTATAGGTGAAGGGGCAAGGTCGATGGCCAGCTAGGGGGCCCACACCATGCCCTGGCGCGGCCAGGGGGACCCGCGCCTAGGGGTGGTGTGGCCACCCTGTAGCCCCTCTCCGACTCTCCTTCTGGCTCCGTGAGTCTTTCGGGAAAATAACAATTTTGGCTTTTGTCTGGTCCAATTCCGAGAATATTCATTTTCTGACTTTCCTGGAACCAAAAACAGCAGAAAACAGGCAACTGACACTGTGGCATCTTGTTAATAGGTTAGTCCAAGAAATCATATGAAAAGTACTCCAAAGTTGGAACAAAACACAAGAAAGTAGATAAAACCAAGCATGGAACATCAAAAATTATAGATACATTTGCAATGTATCAGTAGGTATGGTGGACTCTTTGGAATAACTTGGTTTTAGGAGTTGGATGCATGAGTAGAACTCATACTTGGTTATGGAGGCTAGCAAAAGGCTGGGAGCGACCAACTAAGAGAGCAATAATGGCCATAATCATGCAGAGCAATAAAACATCATTAATCAAAGCATAAAGTGATACTACAAGTTGAAAATTAAAGGATCATAAAGGCTATGGTGACTTGGGATAGTCATAACATGGTGTGAGCATATGCTAAGTCAACCCAAATAATGCATCAAAGGAGAAAACCACAATACTATGCTTTAATATGCTAAAACAACACACGATTTTTCAAAGGCACATTAAGCAATCTCAATTGTTTATAACATGTCATGCTACATCAAAGATCACTAAGCATAAAGCCAAAACAATATCAAGCATGGCATGACAAAGCATAGGCCACAGTCAAAAACAAGCTCCCTTTACCACTTAAGCATGAACTTTCCTACTCTTTTCCAATCCAAACCAAACTATTTGAAAACCAATGCATGAAAGAGGGGGTCCAACCAATTTATTCAGCAAACTAAGAAAACCAAGCAAACGAAAAACCAAAACGAAAACGAAAAAGAAGACGCTCCAAGAACAACACAATTGTGCATGAAACAATAAAAATGAAGCGTTTGGAAGAAACCTGGAATTTTTATTGATGAAGAAGAGGATGTTTGGGCATCCCCAAGCTTTAACACTTGTATGTCTTGGATATTTCTTGGGGTGACTGATACGTCCATTTTGCATCACTATTCTATGTCTTAATTTACTATTATTCATTGATATATTTCGTATTGAGAGGTGATACTTATGTTATTTCATCTATTTTTGCATGGTTGATGACTTTTGGAGCATGGACTGTTGCAGTCAGGATTCTGATGGAAAATGTGTAGTTTGGAGGCAAAATTCACGAAGATCAGAAAATCCAGAAAAATATACGGAAAATCCTATTTTTCCAAAAGACTAAGGATGCAAGAAGATGGAGTGGAGGTGGGCCACAGGGCGGCCACACCACCCCATGGCGCGGGCACTCCCCTCTGGCGTACATCATCTCCCGAAATCCTAAGACTCGGGGAGCGACCACAGAAAGATTCCGCCGCCTCTGCGGGGCGGAAAACACCGAGAGAGAAAGATCTCTCTGGCACGCAGATTTCTGCCGGGGGAATTCCTTCCCGGAGAGGGGAGATCGTCGCCATCAACACCACCATCAAGCTGGACTTCATCGGGATCATCACCATCATCACCATCAGCACCCTCATCACCATCTCCATATTGCTGTAACAATTGTGTTGAATCTTGCATAGTTCATAGGGGAAACTTTCCCGGTGTTGATTACTCTTTGTAGTTGATGCTATTGAGTGAACCATTGAATTATTGTTTATGTTCAGATTGTTATACATCATTATTCCATCTCTGATCATGATCAATATGATGTCTTATAAGTAGTTCGTTTTGTTCTTGAGGACATGGGAGAAGTCTTGTTGTTAGTAGTGGAGTTGCGTTGAGAAAGATTCAATAGATTGTTATTTAAGTTGTGGTGTACTTCTTCTAGTGGTGTCATGTGAACGTCGACTACATGACACTTCACCTATAAGGGCCTAGGGGAATGCATTGTGTATTTGGCTACTAATCGTAGGGGTTGCCAGAGTGACAGAAACCTGAACCCCCGTTAGGAAACCATTGCACAAGGGACGTAGGGTCTTAGAATTTAAAGTTGTGGTTAGGTTTCTACCTTAATTACTTTCTTGTACTTACGGATGTTTGCCAGGGGTATAATCACAAGTATGTATTAGTCTTGGATGGGGCGGTACATTAGCACAGGTTCACCCACACAACACTTAGCAAGCTAAAGAATATTAATCGACTATATGAAGCGAAAGCACTTGACAGTCTTCCCATGTGTCCTCGAAAACATTTGGTCATCTTAAGTAATACAACCGGCTTCTCCTTTGCTGCATAAAGGATTGGGCCACTTGCTGCATTTATTTCCACTGTCTTTTGTTTACTCGTACTTTGTTTACTTGCTTTATCGAAAACCCCTAAAAATCCGTTTGCTAAGTATTTGCAGAGAATTCCTCATCCATACCACTAGCCAGCACCTTCTGCTCCTCGTTGGGTTCGACACTCTTACGTATCGAAAATACTGCGATACACCCCCTATACTTGTGGGTCATCAGTGACACGCGTGGCATCCTCAAGCTTGAGCTTTAGTCCATCCTTCATCTCATTACTCGTTTCTTTCATACACCTGAAATTTTTTCTTTCATACAAAACTTCACACAATCTTTATTAGCAACATTAGTGCACTCAAGATAATAAGTCTTTAGGTTCAGTTCAAACACCAATAAAACTTCCATTAAAACATAGGCTACTCTATCACTTCCCTCAAAAAGCTCAATTCCCCAAAGAACTCAAAAAGGAACCAACAAGAAGCAAATGCAAATAATGGCAGAAATCTGTCAAAACAGACCAGCAGGTAAAGACAATTTTTTTAGAAGACCTTATGTTGCTCAAATCGAAAAGTGTTGAACTAACGAAAGTTAGATAACAACCTGGGGCAGAAGCAAAAAATTTAACGCCTCAAAAGTACGTATAGAGATTTTACACGAATTTTTACGGTGAAGTACAGAAATTTATTTCGGTATATCAACTTTCCCAATGATTACTTCTCTCTCATTAGAGGTTACTCTTGCACAAAAAGCAAATAAAAAGGATAAAGAGCGGTTATTAGTAAAGTAATAGCTTCCATGACTCCACTAAAACTTTTGGGTTATCTTTCAATAAATACTTTTCTTTAACGCCTTTAAGTTAGGCAGGATAGTTTGAGAAGATGCTCACATAATAAATATGAATTGAAGTAAAAGAGAGCATCAAGATGAAAATTTAAAGCACATTTAAGTCTAACCCACTTCCTATGCATAGGAATCTTATAAAGAAACAAGTCATAAAATCATAAAGCAACAAGCATAGTAAAGCAAAACAAGTGCAACTTCAAGACTTTCAACATAAAGAGGGGAAACTTAATATTATTGAGATGCATAAAACCATGTTTCCCTCTCTCATAATAACTTTCAGTATCATCATGAATGAAATTAACAATATAACTATCACATAAAACATTCTTATCATGAGCCACATGCATAAAAGAATTAATACTCCCCACATAAACATAGTCATTTTTATTAATTGTAGTGGGAGTAAATTCAACAATATAACTTTCAGTAGCATCATTATTATTCTCATCACCATAATCATCAAATATATGAGGCATATTGTAATCATAATTCGTTTCCTCCTCAATAGTAGGTGGACTGAAAATATCATATTCATTATTGTAATCATCATATATTGGAGGTTTGGTATCATTATAAGCAATAGAATAACTATCTTCCAAAGCTGGAGAACTAAAAAGATCATTTTTATAAAAACTAGCTTCCCCAAGCGTAGACTTTTCCATAGCATTAGCAATAATGGTGTCCAAAGAATTCATACTAACAACATTGCTATAAGCATGCAAATAAAGTTCCATAGGTTTTTTAATTTTCTCTTCAAACACATCATGTCTTAACTCAAGATAAATACTATAAAGTTCTCTAATTTTGTTGTTGTTTTCCATTAAGCCTAACTAGTGAAAACAAGAGACAAAAAGACAAAATTGCAGAATCTAAAGGAAATAACTTCGAGCACTCACACCGGAGGATGTGAGTATCTTTTACCTTACCTCTCCGACAACGACGCCAGAAAATAGCTTGATGTCTACGCACTTCTATTCTTGTAGACAGTTGTTGGGCCCCAAGTGCAGAGGTTTGTAGAACAACAACAAGTTTTCCCTTAAGTGGATTACCCAAGGTTTATGGAACTCAGGGAGGAAGTGGTCAAAGGTATTCCCTCTCAAGCAAGCCTGCAATCAAGATACAAGAAGTCTCTTGTGTCCCCAACACACCCAATACACTTGTCAGGTGTATAGGTGCACTAGTTCGGTGAAGAGATAGTGAAATACAAGTGGTATGAATAATTATAACTGGTAACGGTGCGAGAAAAGAGCTTGATGGTGTGGAAGAGACTAAAGGCAAACTGAAATAAAGATGGAAGCAAGCTACATGTAACAGATCTAGTTGCAAACGGTGTTTCAATGTTTAAAAACAAGGCCTAGGGATCATACTTTCACTAGTGAACACTCTCATATAAATATCTTCTCTTCATGATACTACTCTTAACTACTCTTCGGTTGGACACTCTAATCCATGGCAGGGCTATAACAACACACCTCAAAGTTCACTTTCCCCATCTAGATAACCCCATATTGTCACCTTGAGCTCTAGATGGTTCCAACAAACACCACAATTTCATAAAAACATCCAACTCCAAATATAACTCATAACAAGTATTTATAATCTCTAGCCTAAGTGCCACCATGGTGTGCACGCTGTCACTTTCACACACATGGGGAGAGCAGAGATCTATTAAAGCAGTTGAGTAGCAAGGTAGATCTACTTGATTACAAAGCTCATGATCACAATATGATCACGCATAGAGAGAGATGAACACATAGCTACCGGTAGAACCCTTAGCCTCGAGAGAGAACTACTCCCTTATCATCATCATGGGAATCAGCAACGGTGATGGAGATGGTGGTGGAGATCGATGGAGATGGCTCGGGGGGCACTTCTCTGTCCCGGCAGGGTGTCGGAACAGAGACTTTCTGTCCCCCGAATCTCCCCTTCGGTGGCGGCGGCGCTATAGAACTTTTCGTGGCTATATGCTGGTCGAGTTAGGGTTTTTGCCTCGAGGACTTCTTATAGGCAAAGGGGCAAGGTCGGTGGCTAGCCAGTGAGCCCACACCATACCCTGGCGCGGCCAGGGGGACCCGCGCCTAGGGGTGGTGTGGCCACCCTGTGGCCCCCCTTCGTCTCTCCTTCTGACTCCGTGAGTCTTCCAGGAAAATAACGACTTTGGCTTTTGTCCGGTTCAATTCCGAGAAAATTCATTTTCTGACTTTCCTGGAACCAAAAACAGCAAAAAACATGCAACTGACACTGTGGCATCTTGTTAATAGGTTAGTCCAAGAAAGTGTATAAAAATACTCCAAAGTGTGGGCAAAACATAAGAAAGTAGATATAAACCAAGCATGGAACATCAAAAATTATAGATACGTTTGCATAGTATCATCTGGCAAGCTCGGCATTGCGGGTCGAGCTACTCCGATCCAAACTACGTCTACCTCAACTACTACGGCGAATTCTCCAGGCTCAGCAACGACATCGACCACAACACAACAACATCGACGACAACTTCCCCAACGGCACCATCGACCACAACTACAACGCCCTCACTCCTGGATACATCGATATCGACAACAAGGGCTATCACCTCACATTCGTCTTATTCTCCAGTCAGACCGTCCGCGTCACAACTGATCCGACTGCGAGGGGGGGTGTTAGAGTATATTATGGCTAGACATATTTGGTAGTTCAATATTGTAATCTAATTTTATCTCTATTAGACTTCTTGTCCTCCAAGTCTTCTAGTACTATATAAACAGCCTAAAGGCTCACGATGTAATCACCTCTTGCAATATCAATACAATCTATACTTTCGCAATCTTTCACGTATTACTCCCTCCGTTTCAAAATATAAGATACTTTAGCTTTTGTGGGATTAATGTATCTAGATGTCTTTTAGTATGTAAGTTCACTTCGAATCTACAAAGTAAAAGACGTGTAGACACATATATTTCATAAAAATTAAAACATCTTATATTTTAAAACGGAGGTAGTAGATCCTGCTATATTAATATGCTCATGTCAAGTTGGCATCAAAGTGGGGTATAAGTCACGAGTGTTAAATCAGGAATGTTGAGTCAGGAGAGTTGACTCTTGTGCTTAGAGCTGTCGTCGCTAGAGAGATTTGCGATTTTCTCGCCACCTTGATTGCTGCCTATCTTGGAACCAACAAACCAATTGGGTGAGGTTAAGTCCGCGAGAGGTGATGCTAGGCCAAGATCAGCCTTTGGGAAGGAGAATTCAAGCAAAAAATGGGTGCTACAGGAAATTCATTTGCAGTTGCTTGATTGATGCCCCTCTTTGTTCTGGTATGTCCTTATCGGCACGGTGTAGAAGGGTCGTGTTTGGTGTGTACATTCATGTGGCTCTGTGGGTCTTCTTAGCCTTGTTTTTCGCCACGTGTGGGTGTTTCCCCCGTGTTATTGGTGTTTAGGTGTGCTTGCCCCTGATGTTGTAAGTTTTCGCCTGGTTTTCTCCTAAAAAACTGAGCACTTTCTTCTTAATTAATGGACGAGGCAAAGGTTTTGTCCCCGTTTCCAAAAAATGGGGTATAATAATCTTGTTTGGTTGAACGCTTTTATTTGCTTGTCTAATTTATTTTTTGTTCGGATGAACAATCCAACCTACATCTAATTACAAAATAGTTAAAAAACATTAAACGTGCCCCTTTTGTAAGATGTGTTTTTATTTTGATGTTGTAACAGTACAGAAGTTGTTAGAGCATCTCTAGTAGATACCGCATATCGCGGTACCGCAAAACGCGGATGCGGTAAACCCGAAACCTTTTTTGCGGTATGGAAAAACACGGGACGGAACAGATGCACTAATCCGAACTGCATATTTAAAATTTATTACACATTGGCGCCAGATTACATAGAGGAGGATTTTGATCATATAGATCTACATATGTAGTTTAGCAGAATTTGATGCCACGCCTGCATCCATACTTCACCTAGCATCTATTCTTACCGGCGGTACCTAATCTCACCTGATCTTCATCGACGATGACGCTTACTCCTCGTCGGTTGCCAGGTTCCCGAAGTCGTCTGCGATGAAGTACTCGTCAGGTAGGTGGGTTTCCAGGGCCTCGAGTCGCTCGCTTTGCTTGCGGAAGGAGATGCGGCAAGCACGGAGAAGGTCACGCTTCTCCGCCTTGCGCGCATCGCGGTGGTGCTTCCGGCGCTGCACGATCTGCATCACCGTGGTGCACAGCGAGTGGTATTTGGCCTCAGTGAGCAAGTCCGCCTCCTGCTCGTCGTTGACAGCCGGCTCGCGGACGACCGGCGGAAGGGCGCACATATCCGCTAGGAGGAGCTCTTCTGCCTCGTCGGCGGCATCGTCAGGCAGAAATAGGGGGGGGGATGCGGTCACGGGCGCCGCCGCTCTGTCCCTGCAAGGGAACGCGCTCGTGCCCCCTCCACCGACGGGGGCGGCGGGCGAGCTTCTCCGCCCCAGATGGCAGCGGCACCGGCAGTCGCATCCGCCCAAATCGTGGCTCGATTGGCCGGCCATGGAAAGAGGGGGTGCACACGGAGGTTGGTGGCGGCGATGTGCTTTTCGTGGCCAGAATCGGAGAAGAATGGGGGTGGCGGCGAGGGTTTGTGGGCAGGGAAGGAAGGGAAAATGGATGCGGGATACCGCATCCAGTGCCCCCGCACCAAATATATGCAGGATGGACGGGCCTCGATGTGGAAACCCCCCCCCCAAAAAATTGCGGTTCGAGTCGTTTTGCGGTATCTGGAAAGGCCATTTTTTGGCCGAGATACCGCATATCGGCCTAAAATTTTGCGGTATCGCCTATATGCGGTATTTGCTAGAGATGCTCTTAAACCATAATTTATTTAGCTAAATACCATGACATTGTTCACATGTTAGATATTTTATAGCACAATCTGACTATTGATGAAGAAAGCTAAGTATACGGAGTAAAACAAACAAGCAAAACAAATAAACGACAAAGACCTTTGATGAAACTAAAATTTACATCAAGATTAGTGCTTCACCTATTGCATCTGGACATTCAACCGTAACTCGCAATGAAGAAACTGCAATAATCTAAACTTGCACATACGTTGGACTAACTTGAGACCCGCATGAGCCTAGTTCGATAGCACGGGATATATCCCTTACAAGGAAAGATATTTCTTTTCTGAACGGGATAGGGTCCGAAGACCCTAAAAGCTGCTTGAATTAACCAGTCGGTGGGTACATATTACATCTGGGCCCCTAAAGAAAGGGGCAGTTGAAAGCAGTACTGCAATCTTTTGCAAAAAAGACCCTAGGACTAAAAAATGAAAAGCAATCAGGTCCTTGGCCTTCTTCTTCACCGCTTCTGCGCGACCATCCGGCAAGAGAGGCCGCCTCGCCACCGGGGAACGAGTCACTTGGGGCATCGCCGACCTTGGGTCCATTGCCGTGGTTGAAGACGAACTTCTGCACAGGCACTAGTCAGCACTCTTGCATCACGTTGGCTTCGCTAAAGAGAGAGCTCAGGAACCTTTAAGAGAAAACAGGCCACATCGGCCAAGGATAGCTCCGACAAGAACAATGTGGCTTGGGATCACCATCTTGTGAAGCTTTGGGAGGCTGTGCGAGGACACGACGCTCACCATTCTGTGTCTCTCCGGCCACAAGAAGAGCAAGGAGGCCAACCTCCTGTAGGTTGCCGCCACCATGACGACAACACAAGCCAGGAGGCGCTCGCATCTGCTTGGTCTTGTCAGCTACAACAACTATAGTAGAGAAGGCAGAAAAAGAAATATGAAACTTTGTTCCCTTTTAACTCTGTCCTCCTTGTTGACAATGTTTCTACTAAGGACATACATATGTGACATGTAGAAACCAAAACTGCACCGTTGATTCAGATATGATTTCACATAATTTCTTTTAAAACATCTCTTAAAAAGCAAGAAAAGTCAGTTATAAACGGATGGAAAGAAAGCCGTTCAAATTTCGAGACCATGTTACTATTTTTTCTCCTCCTTCTACTTATATTTTCTATATGATGAGATATTAAAGGATTCGTTTTTTTTTTCCGTGTAGAGACGATACTGGTTGGGCCCCCATCCCAGTGTGTTAATCATAGGCTCGTTACGCAATTTCTGCTCAGCCGGGCCTGGCCTGGCCTGTTATGTCCCAGAGGCTCGGCCCGGTCCACTCCTTCCCTAGTGACCATCTCCTCGTCGGCGCCGGACTCCGCCGATGCCGTCCTCCACCGCCTCCTCCCCTCCACCAAACCCCAGATACGGCGGAGGCGGCGCCGGTGTCGGAGCGAGGAGAGTGAATACTACAGTCACACGCGCTCTCTCTCCCCTGTTCCACTTCCCCAGCGCCAGCGAGACCGATGAGCGGCCAGAATTTGGAAATGCGTCCGTCTCGTCCGTCTCGGTCGGCCGGGATCGCCGGGCCGCGTAAACGGTAATGCCGCTGCCCCGATACCCACTCCCGTGATCTCATGATTCCGTGTTATTCGCTGCTTGTCTAGGTTTCACTGGTATGTTCGTACCTGTGCTAGCAATTCAGTATTATTATTGCTGCATGTCGGATGATGACAGCGTGTTTGAGGACAGGCTTTCGCACCTTAAATGCGGAGTTTCGTTGATTCGCGCTTAAATCCCATGGGCGCATTTGTCGCCTTGCGCCGTTGATCATAGCTAAATGGAGTTTAGTTGCTGAAATGAGGTCAGCTGCCTGGGAAACGAGGCCAGATGGTGCTATTTGTGTGCACATATCTTTAGCAAATGCACTCAGATTGGCTCTTATGACCTCGGTGAGCTCAAGCAGTTCAGTGTGATGACTTTGATCTATACACTATAATTTTAGTATGTACAACCTCCGTTCCAAAATATAAGATATTTTGAGCTAAAATAGCCTACCAAAACGTCTTGTATTTCGGTACAGAGGTAGTACTTCGGAGTTCAGACTTGACTGATCTGGTTTACATCCACACTCATTAAACAGAGAAGGAAAATCAAAACTATTGTCGTTAGCAACTGAGTTATCCGATCATACTTATGCTCACAACTGATAATATGGACGTTATATAGTATATTATTATATTTCTTGATTTATTTAGACACATGACAGTATGAGAACTCCAATGCTACTTTGTTTCATATCAGATGAATCAAATGTCTGGACTACTTGATTGCCTACTGATGTTATATGGGCTGTGAATAACTTTTTGTGGATTATATAGTTTCTAAATCATGAGTGGTCCTGCTTTGTTCTAGATACTTCTGTGCCCATCCTTCAGCTTGGTCCTTGGAACCTATTAATCCAGAAAATGAATCTGTTCAGAACTGGTACAGGGTTAATCCAGAAAATTAATCCAAAATATGTACCTTCTGCCACCAACACCACTCTCCTTTTGGCAGTTGAAGAATAGTGCAGCAACTGGTGGTCCGAGATTGTAGAATGCTGAGAAGTCTCTGATGTTAAAATTGGGTCGCCATCCTGGTGCATAAACTGTCTGCCGTGCTTCCTGTTTGAATAGCACAAAAACAAGCCGATGAATTCCGGCTGGTGGCCGTGGAGCTTCGTAGGGAACTATTTCATTGCCTGAAACATTGTGTATTCTATATTAGACTTGCTTCTCAATGACTCGATTTTTGTAAGATTTCACCATTTGACATTACACACTGTCTCTGTTCTAACTATTTTGGACTATATGCTCCTTGACGACTTGACATAGATATTTCCTGTAGTTCTGTGCATTATTGCTCAGCCCTGTGCTGCCTTATTTATTTACCTTATCTCAAAGTTATATACCTAAGTGTATCTACTATGGGTCTCTGCGACAGAAGTATGGTGGCAAGGCAAATACCATGTACCTTCAGAACGCATATCTGTTGAAGTTGAAGATAGATTATATATAGGTGAAAATTTTCCATTGGTGAGCTTATGAAAAAGTGACATAGATAATTTGATAGCCTACCACTAATTGTGTCAATTCCCTCAAATTAGTAAATGCATTAGGTAGGGCATGCTATGGTATTTCTGTTTAATCCATTTAAAATGTTTTAATGTCTGCTTAAAATTTTAAAACTAGCTCGTGATTGAATAGTAGAAAAACATATCTATCTACTATCCCAAGCCAGATAAATAGGTTAGGCTAATATTTGGTCCATGTATTACTAAAGATATATTTGGCTGCTAATGTAGCAATGTGGCTAAGACATAGTGCTGGTATTTTTTCTGGGGGACATTTGCAGTAGTGTTTTCTGATAGCCATAACTATGTTTTGTGTGCTCGTGCTAATAAATACCTGTGCGCTAGTACTAGTAGGCAGCATCTTTTATAGGATATTATGCACTGTGACAACTGTACAGCTTGGTATTTTAAGCGATATATTTAGTGTTTTGTTTTCAGTTGGAAATGGAAGTTAGCTTGTTTGAAAAATCTGAAGTATATCTCATAAATTTGGAATGTAGGTGTATCTTGTATTTCTGTGGACCTGCACAGAAGATACCGTTGCTCAAACATTATATGCTGTCTAGCAGTGAAGCAGGTGGCACTTGTCCATCAACTTGATTTCCAGTTGAAGTCTCGCCACATTCACAAATATCAACAAGTGGGTCCCACAAAAAGTTACACGGTTTCAGATACTCAACTTGGGGTGCTGTTGGGCAGACAACAACCGTCCAACTGCTTAACCTGCATCCAAAACAGGTGCAGTCACATATTAGGGCAGGGTCCACCCCCTCTCTCTAACGTGCTTTGCATTTGATTCACAGGTATGTGCACTTGAAATATTTCTGTGTAGTTTAGTGTTCAGCACGGGAATCACAAATTTTACTTGAAAACTACCTAGTTTTTATTCTTCTCAGTTGCTGCAGTGTCACCTTAAATCCAGAAAGATGAGAAGTATATGGATATATAGCCAAAATGCCTAAGGTAAGGACAAAGGATCTCAGCATATGGTACGGTAACTTGTTAAATCAATCTGATATGCAGATGTCAGTGACTAATAGTGTATGTAGCACACATTGAAATCAGTTTGTGATGACTTTAAGTCTTGAACAACTATTGACTTGATCATATTCTTTAGTTCAGTAGATGCATTAATTTTCTAAAATCCTTGTGGATATCTTCCCTTGAATTTTTTTATTCTTCTGGGAATACTAAGCTTGGATGCAGGCTTAGAACTATAAGAAGTGATGTGCTCTCTTGAATTTTTTGATTCCCTAGCATTTTCTTTGAAATAACTGATTCCTTAACAGGTGTCACATAAATACGAGTACTTGCATAGGTAAACACAATTTACAGATTGTACCCTAAACTCTATAATGCCTGCTGGCTACACAAATTAAGGCACCGTGCGCACTGTAAATATGTTACTTGTCATCTTCAAAATCTATGCAAACATCATTTTGTAGCAAAAAAAAAAAAAACGTTTACTTGATTATTCCATCAAAGAATTACATGTATATGCTTAGTTTACAACAATGTTTTTATGGAACACGTGGCATTGGCAATAGCTGTGTGGCCATAACTACTTATTCCCATCTCTATCATCATTTGGTTTTCCATTTGACATAAAATTTTCTAACTACTTATTACATTGGCACTGTTGACAATTGAATAAGTTCAGCGATCTGCGTATGTCATGTATAATTATTCAATTATTAGAGGTTATGTAAGGTGTTACCCACCAAAACGTGCATCTGTTGCCTCTGGGATGTCTGTCACCAACCTGTACAAAACAATCAAGAAGAAAAATAAGCAAGACACCACCTTTAGATCTTTGATCTGCAACAGAACTGCTCATATATGATGCAAAATAACCTATTAAAAGGTAAATCATGTTATTAACAAAAATCTTCATTATTGGTCATATTGTAAGTTTCTGTAAGGATAGTTGAGTTTCCAAACCCGGATCAGATTAAACTATCATTTATATGGTATTTTTACATTTATTTATTGCCAAATTCTTGATAGTAAGTAGCTAGAGAGAACTTTATGAATCATTCAAACTAAGAACTTGGTGTTGCAAATAGCCAACATGTTTTATTATACCATTCTATGGGATACTGATTGATGCCAAATTCTACATTATTTTGTGATAGGCAAGTTTCCTAAAATTTTCTGCTACTTTTAGCTTCTACATATTTTTCACCACAAAATATTGACATTCTTGAACTAAAAATTGCAGTTTATTCTGGTTTATAAACAAAAACCATAGCTGTGTTTAATATGAATAAATGTTGTTTAAGCAACAGGAGTATATCTTCTACCAGTAAGCATTAGTCGTTTCAAAAAACCAATAAGCATAGTGGCATAGTGCCACCACTTTGGTCTGTTGAAGAGTCCCTTTGTAAGCATTGCATGGCATCCTCACATTGCTTATAGTTTCCCTAACTGTATTATTTAGATCAAATGCATATTAAATGCCAGTTTCAGTTACATCACATGCATTTGTTCGTAACTGTTGAAGTCCTTGAAGTTATAAAGGGATAAAATATTTGCCTAGGGACTGGAGAAACTATTATAAGATTAAAAATCCACACTATTGTTTATCTAATTTCCAAGCTACCGGATATTATCAATTTGAGAACCAATGGTAGTTGGTAAGAATGACAATCTGAACAATGAGACTTAGCTTAAGGGATTATGGTGCTAGAAAAGAATTAGATTACCGCAGAAACTGTATTTTCTTACCCAATAGCATATAGAACAAGAGTTCTTCAGCTGTTGATGTATGGAAAAGAAACACCCCCCTCCTTTTTCGAGAGGGCTGCATTCCAATCCTGCAGGTTATCTAAGTAAGGGGTTCTTGAACTATAAACATATAAAGAATGTGGCAAGTAGCGCTCATAGTTTTTTTAAGTAATTTTCATTACCGAGAGTTTATTAGAGTATGTATAAATACTTGTGTAATAAATACAATATAAGCTCACCAATGCAAATATTCCCGGTATTCTGGTTTGCTTGGACTTGGCGCATCAGGATCCACCATGACCTTATAAGAGGTAAGTTCTTTATCTTAGCATTTAAATTTTTATATAAAGGGGAACTTGCATGCCTAATAGAAGAATTATGACACAACTCTACAAAGCAAAAGAAAAGAGGAAAAAGAGAACACGAGAGGGGAGGGGGTCATTTATGTACTTTTCCATAGTAGGTTCAGACTGGTGATTGGATGTTGAATATTCCACAGACATTCTAATTAACCTGTCTGTGTAGCTCTGTCTTTTTGGTCGAGTAGAGGATGTTCATAGCAGCAACTATGCAACTTTAATACTAGAGAGCTTCAAAAACTCCACCTTTAAGCAAAGCAGATGGCTCAGGGTCTCATCCCAGCCAATATTCTTATACTGTACTGTACAAACAAGATAGGGTGCGGGTGCATATGCTAAAAATCATGTACCATCGATGTACTTGATCATTTCCAACAGGCTATTAGGTGATCCTCTTTGCATAAGCAACACATACTATCTGGGGTGGTGGTCTAATTTTTTCTCACAGAAATATTCTGTATAACCTATATCTATGGTGTTTTTGTTATAAAATATCACCTCTGGATTTCTACAATAACCTATATTTGTGCTTAAGTTTCTTTAAAATGTGGGTTCCTTTTGAGTAAGGAACTTATATAAAACAGTACGTGTTATACAAGTGTTCCTGAGAATTTATCTGATTATATTCAAGGCATTACCTCTTCGTACATGAGAGTTATCTCTTAGTTGAAGCTGTTTTTCCAATGAAAGGTTATGTTTGACACCTAACACAATGCCTGGAAAACCTTGTACACTATACATATCATGATCCTACAATTTATTGCATCACTTACAAGTGTGTAGAGCTTCGTCCGGTCATGACCTTCAATCTCAACCTGTGGTGCATTGAGCACAGCAGATGCTCGTAACCCAGTGCCATTTGTAATCTCCTTCTCACCATAATTAATCCTCATCGTAGCTGACTTTACGAAAGGATCCAACACATCACCAATTACCTGGCTCAATGCCAAAGGATCCCTTCCCCGCGACATAACTCAGTATTATTACTGAACTGAAAACTGTATGAGAGGATTTTACTGACGCCTTGGTCGTGGCGACTAAGGGTGGGAAATATTCAATGTGGTGGAAGGGCTAGCCAGAAAATTTCTGTGTGGAAGAGCAGTGTAGTTCGACGTAGATTTATATTAGGAGCGAGGCATCCACCTTTATGTTCTCAACATTCTATTGTGCACTATGAGCAAATGGAATCTAACTTTTCATATCATATTGTTTTCCCTATAGTTGCTTCTCTATTGCATGGAAATATTGAGCGCCTATCAATCTCCAGATGGCCTAGTTGTGGCTGTATGATCTTTGTGAATGGTTTCTGTGGTCAGTTGTTCCTGCATATATTCTCCAAAGATCTGGAGGTATGCTTAAAGCTCCAAGAATTAGCCTCCCCTGCATGGCGCCTTGCCTGGGCTAGGACAAAGGTTTGCCGCTAGTCATTTCATGTTCAACGATACTTCTGTGAGTGGTGAGCACTCAGCTGTAGAAAGAATATTTTGATCAACATCAGAATGCAAGAGTATGAAACCTGGGGAGGTAGAAACAGGTCATTAGCAATCTTCTTTCATCTTTTATGCTTTTCCTTGACGGCAATGGGAGTATCTAGTACTTCGCCCTTCACCCTCGATGGGATAACTATTCGCAGTCGCAGGACCTGTCCTACAATACCCCTGTTTATGTGTTTTTATCCCTTGTATGCTAGCTGAGTGAGTCACCTACTAAGGCTTCTTATGGACAAAACTGTCAGACAGGTTTCATGAGAGACCAGATAGATGTTCAAAACTTCAAATATTTGCAATTAAACTAGCATGTTGTGGCTATCCTTGTGTTCTTGAGAAGAGCAGGTTGTCTTATTGTGATTCATTTTCCGTAAGCTTGGGCCTCCTTTGACTTTGACATCTTGTAACCAGATTAGGCAAGCTAACAGTTCCTATATTGGGACATCATGAGTACCTGCTTGACTTTGTGAGGCTGGTTAGTTCTTCTATGCTGTATTGTTGGTTATCTACTAGCTAGAGAATGTAGCAACTGACAAGTCTTGATCAGGAGGACAAGGTGGTCAATAGTGGCAACTGTTATGATTGATACTTGGAAGCTTTTGCTTGGGAGAACTGGTTCTTCACTCATCTCCAGCTTTTCTCATTATGTTTTAACCAATTGCAGAATCTAATATAATGGGTTTGGGAAACCTGTATTGACCACTTCCATTGCTCAATTATCTCAATGAAGCTTATGGCTTCAGCTGCTTGATAAATTAAGACGTTTTCTGGTGACCACGAGTCTATAATGCGATTCTTGTACAAGAATTTGACAAAATGCATCCTTTTTGAGCTCAGACAAGGAAAAAATGTTAATGTGCATATGTTTGGGAGAAAAATAATTCCTTAACTACATCATAACATCTGCTAACTACACTTTTGGAGTGTACGACAAATTACTCTGTAGATACTTCTTTCAGAGGTGGTAATCACACAGGACTTCACCACAGTTTAATATTTTATCCACCAGTATATTTTCTTACCATGGTGATGTTAATCTGTGATATTCCTACATGGTTTAATATATGTAAGATAATAACTGTTTAATGTATGTTATACCATCATCATGTAGTCATGTTTAGTTACTTCTTTCCTTGTGCACAGAATACACAGCTGTACAGAATAATTCTTACCCAAACAGGAACAGGATGAGCATCTCCTGATTCAAGCTGAGATAGGTGCTATCATTCTACGGAGGAGCTTACATCCAAACTGTACCAGTACCTGCAAGAATACCACATGCAGCTGTCTCGGCTCTCCACATAAACATCAATATCAGCTAATAAGGAGCACCATGAAGAATCCATGCAGATTTTGTATTTTCAGCTGGTAATAAAAGGTGAGGACCACTGGCTGCTACATTTTGTATCCTTTACTTTCGCATCAACTTCAGAATAAGTGCTCCGTACTGCGGTAAGCCATTTCTTTCGCCTTTTCTGGTCAGGACGCATGCGAGACAATATTAGACCTACTGGTATACGGGAGACACTTTGCAGAAAACAAGTTAAGTCTCCAAAATTGCTACCCAATCCCTTCATGCAAATGGGGCCTTAAGGAAATCATGTGGTAAAGGGTACCATAAGTCTTCCAGGAAAACATAATTGCATGTAGTACCACGATCTCGAGGAAAAACAATTGAGGGAAACAGGCTAAGAAAAGGACACTCAACCTAGTATTTTTCTTTGTCAATATTTAAATGGTGCAAATTATTGTTTTCCAAAGAGACTTGTCAACAAAGGAGCGGGGCCACGGCTACCTTTGGCATCAAGGAAGCTCTTCCCGTGGTACGAACTGTTTTTGACATTTAGATAAGTACTTTTGCACGTGTATTGGTACTGATTTTTGGTGGGGAGATGCTAATATACGGTGAGATCACAACCTACTTTTTTGTATGCATAGGGAATATACTCAACATGTCACAATCTTGTTGGAATAAAGGTACAGTCTTGCAGATCAGATGGGCATCTCTTGCTAGCAGAAAGGCATAGAAGATCAACTTCGAATTGCTGAAAGTTCTTGCATGACAACTGCAGGGGAAAAGGCAACAAGGAACTCCCCTGCACTGCAAACTACCTACACCTGACTTCTGTGGATGAATTCTCGCCATGCATGCCACATTGCTAACGCTCTCTGCTGCCTATGGTCCCTCTCGATTGTTCGCGGACCAGCTGTAAACAGCGCTAAAGTTCATCTAATCCAGGTCAGAGCTGAATCTATTCTAATGGGGTGCAATCTTATCATTTGGCATTCTGCATCTCAAAATGCCACATGTGGCTTTACGGCATATATACTCTTTCCCTAGCTATTTGTCATGACGGGCTACAGTGCGGGCATTACTGGATACAGTAGCAGCAGGGGGGGGGGGGGGGGGGGGGGGGGGGCAGGAACAGAGTAAATCGGCGCCGCAGTTGGCTGCTTGCTGATGAGCTGGCCCAGATACTGGATCGGCGTGGATTGCATTCTGTTGTGTACTAATGGGAGTGAGCAGTGGGCCCAACAGTGGCTGAATTAGACTGATGTAAAAGCTACACCGTCCCTCAGTCTTTCTCAAGTAATGAAAAGCGACGGCTGTTCTCTCCAATTGATCATCTCCTTTCCTGCTTTCTTTTCCCCTTTTTCTGTGCTGTTGTGGTCTTGCCATGACAGCGATCATATCCTGAGCCGACGGGGACATAATATTGTTCTTGCAAGTTATGCTGAATCATGTGGGGCTATGTGATCTGTGCTAGATTTTCTTGCTTTCTAAGAGCTTGCAGGCTGGACTTCTGGCATTTTGTTTACTGATTCCTCTAACAACCTAAGATCAATTCGTCCTGTTTGAAGAACAAGAAGTGAGACCCTTCTTATTAGCACACCTGATTCACGTAGGAGCAAGAATTGGTCCAATCTCGTGGTCTATGCTGCCGTGTACGAAGTTACCACTCTCGCACCAGAGTAAAGAGGCAACTTTGGCTGGCCTAATATTTTGATGGATTTAACAGTTCAGAGTGAAGGCATTCGAGCAGTCTAGGGTTATTGATGTACAACAACTAGTATATCATTCATCTGGAGCCATCACAGATGGATGGGATGCAGACATAGGCCCAGCTGATGTTCTTGACTGTTTGAATGAGGAACAGGATAGACGACACGGCCACTAGAGCCCTGAGCTTCAGCGCGTCGAAATGCGACCTCGTGCTTGCATTGCTATCTCAACCTTTGGCCGTCCACATGATAAACAAGTGCACCGTCGTGGGTGAGTACTCCAGTTTCACCTCGATGGAGCAGTCCATCCGTTCCTCGAGTTCCGCGGCGATCTAAGTGCCGGCCGTCGTCTAGATTGTACTACACGCCTTCCAGAGACATCACATCACAGAGTTTTGAGGCCAGCGATCCTGAAAAATGATGAGCTCGGCCGACACGTGAGTAGCGGATCCGACACCCTACAGTGAGCTGCTCGAGGGAGATGACCTCCAAGGGAAAGGACCGGCCGCTCAATCGACTCGTGTCGGAACAGGCCTGGCACGGTCAAGATCGGAGCAGAGCGTGGGCTCCTCCTGTCACCGCCGCCCGCCGCCATCTATCTTCCGACGCCGCACTTGTTCATGCCGAACACGGCTCGAGTTCTCAGTGTCAGCTTCTTCGGGTACCGTAGCATTAGAAGCATGTTGTTGTCAGCCGTGACTGGCGGCGGGAAGCTGCTCCGGCCGGAGTTCTTGGCCCAGTCCCACGGTCCCAGTGCCGTTCGCCTCGCCGTCGTTGTCGTCGCTACTGCTCCCCGTGTACTGTGTACACGCCTTCGAAAATGATCTGGAGCGTGGTGCTTCCGGCCGAAAGGTTGAACCCGGTCGAAAGGTTGATCTGGATAGGGCTGGAATTCGAACCGAGCCCTGTCGAGCCGTTTAAGCAACGAGTTCAGATTTGAAACTTGACTCAACCCGTAAACTCACAAGTAGCTTGTTTAGCTTATTATAAGATGGAATATGGGCACATATAAGAAAAAACTAGTAATTATTTTGGAACTAGAACAATGATATTACTTCCATAATTCCACAAAAGCAAGATTAATGAAAAATATAGTATCTCTACACCATTAAAGGTTCAATAAACATTAACAATTTGGTACTCATTTATGAAAAATTTTAAAATCCGTATTTGAACAAGTTTAACAAGCTAAACAAGTAGCTCGTTTAGCTTGGGTGAACAAACGAGCTTAAATCCAAAACTCGGCTCGTTTAGATTGGTTCATTAGTTGTACTCACTTTTCTCTAGCCGCTTAATTTTTTCTCACTTTTGCACATCTCCTTCTCGAAAACTCGTCAAAGAGCTCGAACGGCAGCTGCCGTCAGGTTGACCGTTGGCTGACATGTGGGGCCCCGCGGTGTGGGACCACGTGGGGCCGATTGGTCATAAATATGTTATGCTGACGCGTGGGGCCGTGCCATGTGGGATTGCGTGGGGCCGGTTTGTTGGGAACGCATTATGGGGGACGTGGTGTGGGACCAATGGTGGAAATCAACAAATGACTTCAAGATCTTGATCCAATGGGTTCCCCTCACTTAGAGGAGGAATTGATTGGTGGGGATTGTAGATCTAGGTCTCCTCTTCCAAAGCCCTCAAAAAGATGCAAGAATCATAGAAGGGAAGAGAAGGAAGCAAGCTCAAGAGAGTCAACAAAGGAGGTCAATTTTGAGCTCAAGAACACTCAAAACGTGTTGGGGAAGAACCCACTTTTATAGGGGAAAGAAAAATTTGCGGTTGGGAGAAATCTGTGAGAACCTGGTTTCAAGTTCAGTTAAACCGGCTCACAGACCGGACGACCCGGTTTCAAGTTTGGTTGATGGGCTCACATACCGAAAAGTCTCTATGTGCCATCTAGGAATAGACTCGGTTGCAACTCGGAATAGAATTGGTTGCGAAACCAGGAAATCCGGTCTACGGGCGGTCTACCGGTGCTGGAACCGGACCGCCCGGTGTGGGAACCGGATCCACAATCGGGATCCAACAGACTTCACAAAAATATAATAATTTTTGCATCCAGACTTCGATTTTGATGATCTTGGGCTTGTTTTGACGAGGACAACAAGCTCTACAAGATGGTGTAGAGAAACATCATAGTACAACAAAGCAGTATAGAACCAAATGAATAAAAGTATGAAGCTTCCCTATAAGAAGAACTGGTAAAACCTTCAAACTCGAAAATGCCATAAAAGATGCATACGAATTCCGTTTTCGATCAACTTGGGCTTGTTAAAGAGCTAGAAACAAGCTCAAGAACCTCACATGAAGAAACACCAAGAAGAATAAAATAAGAAAATGCAAAGGATTGAGCTCCCTAAGACGATGTGATCAAGTTACCCAACTGAAAGCGCCTCTTGATAGTGCGGCTATCTATCCTATAACCCGGTCTCCCAACAACCACCTTGAGACCGGTAAAAGGAAAACCTAGTAAGGCCATACCTTTGTCTTATGCATACCGCTTGATCTTGATAACAATGCTTCAAGCTCCATCCAAGCCGGACTGTATCACTTGATCATTGTTGCTTCTTAAAGACTCATAATTTGCTCCCCCATACACTACTATGTGATAGCTTCATTAAGACATGTCTTCACATGTCCATTATCACCAATATAGATGGCAAGCTTCAAGCAAATGATATTCTCGAGGTTCTTATCTTGAACTTGCCCTTCTCAACCTTGATGACGATCACCACTTGATGTCATCCTCTCATGGACTATATGAGATCTTCACTTTTGAAGCATGCCCATGGAAAGATACCTATCCCATATAGAAAATGCAAAGGCACATATATAATGGGTTAGTTCATGCTGCATAATTGACAAGGCTTACATACCACAAGATCCATGTGGTACATTCTTTATGCTTTATGTGTTGATCAACTTGAAATCACTCTTCATTCTTTGTATCGGTCAACCAAGTATCTTCTCATGCTCCATCTCAATATCTTGAGGTACATAAGGAACTCTTTATTTGATTACATGATCTAAATCTTAGTCAACCATAGATCAACTAATGAGGCTATCATGACACTGACTTAAAGCCATATATTGAAGGGTTTTCTATTTTCGTGCCCTTGGTTCGTTAGTTGTACTCACTTTTCCCCAGCCGCTTAATGTTTCCTTACTTTTGCCCATCTCCTTCTCAGAAACTTATCAAAGAGCTCGAACGGCAACTGCCGTCAAGTTGACCATTGGCTGACGTGTGGGGCCACACGGTATGAAACCATGTGGGGCCGATTAGTCAGGAACGTGTTATGCTGATGTGTGGGGGCATGCCATGTGGGACTGCGTGGGGCCGATTTATTAGGAACGTGTTATGGGGGATGTGGTGTGAGACCATGTGGGACGTATTTGGTGGTTACGTGCGCCCTGTCACCTAAATTGGAAGTTTTCTTTTTTCTTTTTTTTTATGATTGGCCCATTTAAGAGCGTCTTTTCTCCCTCTCTCGCTAACAGTTGTATTTTTTCTTCAAAAGGTAGCAAATCTTGAGCAGCTCCTCTCTTCATTTATTGTTCCTTTTGGCCCTCGTTTTTTCCTAATTTGGTAGAAAATCTAGAGCAACAAATCTAACAAGCATCAGAAATACATTCAATAAACAGAGCAGATGTATATAAAGCAGCTAATATAGGATATATAACAGAGATAGATAAATTAGCTAATATAGAATATATAGTATCGTACTTAATGAGATTCGACAATTAGACTGCTCAGCAGCAGCAAACAAGTTCAACACAGAAGCCGGGCAGTGCCTCCACCATTGGCTCTCTCAAGTAATGATCGTCAAATGTCTTAACAACAGCGTGGCAAAATCTATACATGGACTCAAGAGCTCTGGAATCGTTCGTGCGCATGTACTCATCAATAAGATCATCGTTAACTTTGTAGGCAAGCATCTTAATCATTGAATAGCATTTTGGTAGGAAATAAAGCTAAGCTTACTAGTGATATCTTTCTTCAACATGAAATAATCGTCTGTAGCCTTGGATCCCTAGAATCCTCATGAAAACGTGCCTTCTCATCCGGAACCGCCTTCGGAACTGAGCAGGAGTGTACAATGCATTGGTACGGTGGAAGTAGTCATTGTACAACAAGACATGGCCGGACTCCCTATCCCGATCCAACGCGGTCACCCGACCCTTCAAAGGGCCCCTGTACTATGGGAGCGCATCTTCTTCGAGCTACTAGATGATTGCGATTGTAGCCATGATGATCTCGGTATCATAATCGGAGGAGGCGTCGGATGTGTCGACAAAATGATTGTAAAAGAACTCGTCCGAGCTATCCATGGTGATCTACATAACAAATAGGCCGTATTCACAATAAGAATTACCTACAATGTTGCGAGATTGTCAACAAAATGAAGTAACCAAATATACCAACGCCCTGTTCGCAAATGGCCGAACGGGTCGTGGGTGCTATACTTCTAACTTTCCTTCGATGGTCGCCCCTGTCGACACCTGGCCAACTACGGCCTCCAAACAACGGCGAGAGAAGGGATTCGGGTCAAACGATCCGCCGACTACGGAAGGAGGAATAGGGTTGTCCAAATCTGGTGGTGGCGGCCGTCGACAAAGCGAGGAAGGGAGGAGAAGGGGAGGGCCTCGAGGTTGGATGCGGGAAGTAGTGGAGAATTTTGGCCCTGACAAGTGGCCAGGAAGGACAAGATGAGGACGGTTGCATTGTCCATCGTCCATCCGCATGAGCGCAAACGCTTTTCCAATTTGGGCCACGAACAAGGCCTACTGATGGTTTTTGCCTCCCGTTGGGAGCTTGTTTTCGGGACTTGGTGTCCGTTGATAGCGTTTATGATAGCAAAAGGCCATTTGGAGGGCGACGGTTGGTATGCTCTTAGGTACAGACATTTTTGTACAAATCCTGAGCGGACCATGGCCTAGTTTAGCCCCTATGTAGCTCTGCCAGTGTCTACAGGTTTGTCTCAAATAATGGTGGTTTGACAATATCTCTTCTCGCGCAAAGTCGGCTTTCTGTCTGATGTCGGTCTTCCTCAATCTGGCCACCAACGAGTTTCGGTCTTATCTGTCAGAGATCTACGAGGTTTGACGCTCCTTGATTGGACCTATTTTTCAACACTTGTTCAATTAGGGTGATGATATGCTCACTTTGTCCGGATTATTAGATGTTGTGGATTTGTTTAGATATATACGAAGCTAAACAAATATGTGACATATAAGGGCATGTACAACGGTAAAGAAGACGAGTCTCATGCCATCTAGAGAAGATAATAAAAATAAATCGTACATCCATTATCTCTTATTGTCATCTCCTGCAATTAATAAGAATTGATTAAATTTTAGTGCTCCCTTCAATCCAAAATAAATGTCGCCAATTTAGTACAAAGTTATACTAAATCAACGAAACTTAATATAGACCGAAAGGAGTAAAAAATTTACTAATTAGAGAAGATATATAGTATAATGGAGAAAACTCTTATTATCAAGTTTAGAAATTAATAAGAATTAATTAAATTTTAGTAAACAACTATGTTAATAAGGGAAGACATATATAGATATAATGGAGAAAATGCTTTTTTTTACATGAAAATGCTTTATTTTTATTTTTTAAGGATCTTCTCTTATAACTAACTAAGGAAAGGCATGAAAAATCAACGTGACAGTACGTGCCCTAATTTGGGACGGAGGGATTACAGTAAAAACCTAGGCCCTGTGCCTCTGTTAATTGCCCCTTGGAAAAAGTACTCGCCCTGGGCATTGCTTCACCTCCATCCCTCCCACGACCGACCACCCAATTTCCATCCCATTGGTGGCCGGAACACCGCGATTTGCTCGCCGGAGCGCCCTCTTCCCCGACGGCGGTAAACCGATTAGCCTCCCAAATCGCCCGTTTTTAATTTTCTTTCTCCATCTATCGTTCGTGTGTCCAGTCCAGAGACGCCGGAACACGGTATCGCCGCCATGGCTCGCTATCGTCTCTACAGTCCTCTTCCTCCGGCTCCAGGTAAACCCTCTCGCATCTGCGTGCCCTAGGAATCCGTCATGCGCCATCCTCACGTTTCCTCTTTTTTCTTAGCTGATCAGAATCGGATCTGACGGAGCACCGGCAACCAGTCACCATGCGGGGCAGAGGACGCGCCACCGTCCTCGATGACCTTCCCGACTGGATCGTCGTCGAAGAAATCCTCGTCCGTTTGCCGCCCAAGGACCTCCTCCGCTGCCGCGCCGTCCGCAAGTGCTGGAACACTGCCACCTCCACCGACGAGTTCATCCTGGATCACCACCGCCGCCAGCCCTTGCTCCCGATCCTCAGCCACGCTGTCGACCAGCGGAACAGCCACCTCTTCGTCCCCCGGGATACCGCCGGTGCGGGCAAGCAACGGTTCTGCCTCGTCCTTCAGTCATCCGACTATGGTATACTCCGGGCTTCCCTTGATGGCCTCCTCATAGTCGCCCACGGGCCGGAGTTCTTCATGTGCAACCCGGTCACCCGCAAGTGTGCTCCCGTAGCGAAGCCTCCAAGCCCACAGGGTTTTCACCACCACATTGACGGCTTCTATCGGCACCAACCATCCGGAGAATACCGAGTGCTTTGGGGCTCTAGTTCGACAGACCATGGTTCATACAACACAAATTACCAAACTTTTTACTATGTCCTAGCGGTGGGATCAGACAATCCAAGATGCATCCGACAGGGACACGTTCCACGGCCAGTAGTGTCGTCGCCTTCCTTGGACCTGGCGTTACGGAATGGGCTGCCTAGTTCGTTCGTTTGTCCACCACTCCACCACCATGGCAGCCTGCACTGGATAATTGGAAATAACTGCATCATGGTGTTCAACACAGCATCTGAAACATTTCGGTTGATGTGTCGTCCTGCCCAGTTGGACCCACGGGATTTGTCGTTGTTGGAGATTGATGACACTCTTACTCTGTGCAACATTAGCACTGCCAAAGACACCATAGATTTTTGGGAGATACAAGACTACGATGCTGGAACCTGGTTTTTGAAGCATCGGATTAATTTGTCAGGGGTGGATCCATCACCACCTGTTGATTCAAACGTGATGATGTTCTCTAGGATGGCTGTGCTAAATGAGGGTGAGCTGTTGGTCCAGTTCACCCCTAGACCTTGGCGTGTCTTGCGCTATGACATTCATGGCAAGTTCTTGGGATATTTGAAAAACGGAGATGACCAAGAGATCAGTTTGTGGATTACCAAGCATTATCTCCAGGAGAGTGTTATTCCTCTTCCACCATTCTATGAGATGAAAGAAGAAGATGGTGCAGTTCAGGAGCCTTCATTTTTTTCAGGGCTATAGGATGCAATGCTTGATCAGGATGTTCTACATTGCTAATTTGCTGTGCTGTTGGAGTATATTTTCTATCCGAGCTTTGTATTTTGTTCTTCTTAGTGCCGCTAGTAGAACTATGCTTTTACCATCATGCAGAAGTTGTGAACTATAGAGACTGCTTGGTATAGAAATATCTATTTTATTCTCCTCACTTACTTTCACTTTACATTTTAAAGAACGACGAAAGGCAACATGTTTGCAGTTAGAAACAGGGAATTAGTCTCTATGATACCATCTGGTATGACTTTGTGCTACTCAGAGAAACCCCAGACTACATCCTGTTTTCTTTCTTTCTGTGGAACGAGTGCTAGTACACATGCCAACCAGAAAAGTTCAGATATGCAGTGTTAGTCATGTTCTTTGAGCGAATACTTTTTCTTGTGGTATTTTGAGTTGTTGAAAATGAAATCGTTAGTTTGGATACTTGCTAAGAAAAAATTAATATTTGAACCTTCGTGTGCCGATGTTTTTTGTCAAGCAAACTTGTGTAAGTTTGTTCAGTTTGGTACTGTTATCTTGATCTTAGCAAGTAACTTTGGCTTGAGAATAATTCAGTACTTTGGGTATATGTCGGTAGACTAGTGATGTAGCCAGGGTCTTGTTTTGTGTTGTTTTTGTGTCTAGGATTCTATGTTCTTTTCGGTACAAGTGAGTTGCAGATTTGCTCATATGGAACCAAGTAAAAGTGTTGGTTCCTCTTTGTATGCCTAAATATTTTTAATTATATGGTGACAAATTTACTAATCGGTATTTTTTATGAGAACTCTTAGATCACATGAAAAGTCCAGAAATTTCAATGTTGTTTGTGTGGGTAGAAATGTGGAATTATGCCTACTCCTCTTCATGTGGATTAACTATTAACATGTTTAATCTAATAATTCAGTGATGCTTATTTGGTATTTAGTCTAGTCCCATGCTTATCTTTGGATTGAAATGTTATTGTCAATTTCCCGCAAGAGGTTTAATCTGGAATTTTGGAGGTGTTAGGTGAGAAACAGGTTAGTGGAATCAACTTTGGACATGTCTCGAAGGCGAGGGCAGTGTTAAACCTTCTGTTATTTTAGTGTCAAATCTGTTCAGAAAACTATGATAAATTTTGGAGCTTGGGTATGTTGCAAAGATCTGTGGCATGACGAAATGCCGCTTCAGATGTTTGAGATGTCTTGTTTTTTATGCGGGGGAGATGTCTTGTTGTTTCAGTGGTTTAGAACTGTTATTTGACACTGGGCCGACTTGTGAAATGAAAGATGATGTTGATTAGTGGGGTTTGCAGATGTGTGAATTTTTGCTTGCTTCCAACAGAAACTTCCTGCTGAATCCATTTCAGGTAATCTTTCCTTTTGGAGCATTATACAACAACTCTGGTGCAGCACAAGACTGGAGGAAGTTGCGATTTAGTTTTCCAGCGAAAGAGGAAGGGAAACACCAGGATCAAAGAGACTCGGTACCTTCAGCTTATGTGTCTGTCTGGTTTTTTTTCTTGTTTTCTGGAGTGAAGTCTGCCTAATGTTGATGAATCAGTAAGTCATTATGTAAGCTGGAAGGGTTGCAGAGTTACATGGATTGCAAGTCCAGTGATCTTATTTTTGTCAGGGCAAAGAACAAATTCTACTCGCTCCGTCCTAAAAAGGATGTCGCGGATTTGGCTAAATTTGAATGTATCTAGACACTATTTAGTTTCTATGTTCATTCAAATTTAAATAAATTTGCGACATCCTTTTTAGGACGGAGGGAGTAGTCAATATCATCGTTCTTTTGGTCTCAACACATTTGATTGCTAAGAGTTTTGAACGGGGTTGCAGCGTCGTTTGGTCTTAATAGCCATCACAAAGCTTTGATTCAGATTTTGTTTAGCATCTCTCTGAATGACACTAGTGGATTATGTGGATCGTTTTGCAGAATTGGTGGATCGCATATCGGCTTATTGAGACAGTGACTGATCCTCTTCCTCTTCGGTACATTACATAATTTTTTTCTGATTCTTCGATGGTTTGAACCCGGTTGTATGGATAATTGTTAGGAGGATGCATAGATAAACAAGATCATTGTTTGCTAATGACAGAGATTTACCTTACATAGCTTCGGCATCTTCCATTTGTTTATTGTAATAAAATATAGTTGTCCTAGTGTGTGTGGTTATATTATCTTTCTTATTTCATTATTTCTGTATTTGAGAAAGGTTACAGCTTGGATACAGCTTATGTATCCTCCTATTAGATATTTGTGCAGTTTTTGGTTGTTTTTGGTTTTAAATATATAGGTTATATTCTATTTGGCAAAGTGGTTTACTGAAAATAATTATGATACTTCAAATCATGGTAGAAAAAATTGAAGCTCTATTTTGTCCCCTAGATCTAATTTTGATGTAAATATAATGAGATGATTATCCTTGTATGTAATTAGTTGAGTTAATTTTTTTCTTTTCATGTTCACAACCAAGCTGGTATATAAAAAGTTGACAACCTTTTGATTAGTTCTATTGATATGAAGTAGCAACTGCTAGATCTAAACTTTATTATCCACGATCGAGAGCTAATGGATGATATGACGTTGTGCAAAAACAAAATTTGTCCAGGCAAGCAGCTAGCAAGAGGAAGGAGATGTGGCCTATCCTCCGATGTTGTCACCAGGAACAAGGTCGTGCCCGCCACCATTGCCGCTTCTCTTGTCCTATCTCTCTCTACCCCTCCCCAGATCTTGCATCTAGAGTGTAAAAACATCTAATGTTTTATGGTTGGATCCTGTAGGTTCATAACATGTTACTGCAATCACTGAGTTCAAGTTGGCTTGACAAAAAAAATCCTCCAAGGTAATCCAACCACACTCATGTGCTACCGGCCACTAGCATATTGAGATTCTTCTGTAATTTGAGCACATCCCATGTTCCACTTCAGGAATTGATCATGGAATTTCATAACAGGAGCACTATTTTGATCCAACTTGTAACTGCAAGGTGCCAATTATGCTTGCATATGAAAAAGTTGAGAACTTTACCTGTCAAATACTGGAAGCTGCTTTTCATGTCCAAAACTTGATATGTTCGTGTATAAGAAAACTTGAGAACCTCAATCTGTCTTCTTAATTCAAAAGTTCTGGCTTTATGCCATGTGTAGGTTTAGATACTACCTGTCCTCTTTCTTGTCTTTGATTGGTTCATTAGCTAGCTATAACAGATATATACTAACTTGATATTGAGTTAGTGCATGTGTTGTTGTTCTTCCATCTCTGTTTGATGTCAAAGGTAGCATTGTTCACCGATGGCCCAAAATATCGAACTTGTTGGGGAACCCCAAGAGGAAGGTATGATGAGCACAACAACAAGTTTTTCCCTCAGTACGAAACCAAGGTTATCAATCTAGTAGGAGCAAGGAAACACCCAAAGGTGTAGCTAGCTGAACGATGGCAGGGCGTGGACGTTCGACGTAGAGCTCGTTGGGAACCCCAAGAGGAAGGTATGATGAGCACAACAGTAAGTTTTTCCTCAGTTAAAACCAAGGTTTAATCGAACAAGTAGGAGCAAGGAAACACCTCAAAGGTGTTACTAGCTGAGCTTTGGCAGGGCGCACTACTGGTGCTAGTAGCAATATGGAGACCTGCACAACACAATCACAGAACTTTGTCCCCAACTTGCGATGAGGTTGTCAATCTCACCGTGTTTTGCGGAAAACAGAGGATTAAAC
This sequence comes from Avena eriantha, assembly GCA_910589775.1. Lineage (NCBI taxonomy): Eukaryota > Viridiplantae > Streptophyta > Magnoliopsida > Poales > Poaceae > Avena > Avena eriantha. The sequence goes on along the minus strand of OU342743.1, from coordinate 30,828,895 downwards.
GTATCGAATGAAAAGAAGTAAAAATTTGCAGAAAGTAAACACAAAGCAATAAAAGATTGTAGATTGTATGTAAAGACAAAGGACCGAGATCCATAGTTCACTAGAGGTGGCTCTCCTTAGCTAGATAACATGCTGGGTAAACAAATTACAGCGGGGCAATTGACAAACATCGAGAAAGCAATACGTGCATATACTAATCATCTTGACTCCTTTGAGACTTGATTGGGCATTACAACATTATACATAGACCGCCATCCAACTTCATCTATGACTAATAATACACCTTCAGGTTATCATCCGAACCCCCTCCAGTATTAAGTTGCAAGCAACAGATTATTGCTTTACGAACTGCGTGTAAAGTAAACAATACGATTGTTCTATGAACAAAGGATTGTTGTTTTCTCCCTAGTAGCAACAACACATCTAGTACCTTAGAGATTTCTGTCACTTCCCCAGATTACCATAGGCATGAACACACTATCGAACATAAACACTAACTCTTGGAGTTGCTAGCATCTACTTGGCCAAGATAGCTACTAACAACGGAAAGCATGCAAGATCTCAAATAACAAAGACATGATAGAATCAATAATCAATCTGAAATAGCATCTCAATATCCATCGGATCCCTACAAACACAACATGCAGAATTACAAATAGATGATCTTGATCATGAACGGAGCTCACAAGACCTAAACATGAAAGCACAAAGGAGGAGAACCAGCCATCTAGCTACTACATGGATCCGTATGAACTACTCACGCATCACACCGGAGGCTTGCATGGTGATGAAGAAGGCCTCCAGGGTGAATTCCCCTCTTCGATAGGGTGCCAGGAAAAGCTTCAGACCCCTCCCGATCTAGGGATGGAGATGACGGCGGCTACAGACTCTTTCATGGATTTTTGATCGGGTACTTAGGGTTTTCGTCCCGAGGGCAATATATAGGCGGAAGGAGAGGCCGATGGGTGCCTGGGCTGGCCACACCACCCCCTGGCGCGGGCCAAGCCTGGCCGCGCAGCCAGGTGGTGTGGCCACCCTCTGGCCCTTCTCCGTCTCGTATTCTGGCATCTGATGACTTCCGAAAAAATATGCACTTTGGCTTTTGTCCTGTCCAATTCCGAGAATATTTATTTTCTGACTTTCCTGGAACCAAAAACAGCAGAAAACAGGCAGCTGGCACTGTGGCTCTTGTTAATAGGTTAGTCCAAGAAATCATATGAAAAGTACTCTAAAGTGTGGACAAAGCACAAGAAAGTGGATAAAACCAAGCATGGAACATCAAAAATTATAGATACATTTGCAATGCATTATTCACCCATGTTTGTTTAGCCTAATTGATTTTTGTGTGACCGATTGGTATTAACATTGTCGGCCACCATCTTAATCATGTCTTTTCTCGTATCTACAGGTTCTGCTTGGTGCGATACAGTTATAGAGGATGACACGGCCTGGCATCACGATGTCATGTAAGCTATTCTTGCGACGACCATGTGTGTGTGCGTTGTGCCAACCATTCGATATCATGGCGTCCTTCTAGACATGCCCCTATGACTTATGCTATGTTGATGATTCCCCCCCAAGGTAATCCAACCACACTCATGTGCTGCTGGCTAGTAGCATATTGAGATTCTTCTGTAATTTGAGCACATCCCATGTTTCACTTCAGGAATTGAACATGGAATTTCATAATAGCAGAACTATTTTGATCTATCTTGTAACTGCAAGGAGCCAATTATGCTTGCATATGAAAAAGTTGAGAACCTCACTTGTGAAATACTAGAAGCTACTTTTTATGTCCAAAACCTGCTATGTTCATGCATGGGTCTGGTTTTATTGTTCTCAAAAAACCAAAAAGCGAGTCAGTTTCATTGTTCTCAAAAACAGAAACAAAAAGGCTCATGTTTCGTTTAGTAGACACACCCACGAATGGCAGACATGAGATAAGGGGCGACAAAGATTTCCCGACAACCAGACCCATGCATGAGACGGTATCTAGAAAGTCGACATAGTTGTAGATGGTGCGCTCAAGAAGATCTCGCATGCATCGTCGGTGACAATAACATTCCCGAGGCGGGGCTCAAGCGGCCTATAGGTGTTGGCTCTCACGGAGGCGAGGAAGAAACTTAGGGGTGTGGTGGGGGCACACCGGCGCCAGAAATGATTTAGTGTCGTCCGCGCCAGAAATGATTTAGTGTCGTCCGAGTCTAGAGTGATGGTCAACAAGTCATCACAATTGCGATGTTGGCAGATGGGAGGGAAGGGTCGTGCCGCAGGCGACCAATGTGAGCGACCAGGTACTCAATTAAATTAAGTACGGTGCGGAAGCTAGTCATGCAAAACATATATACTCCATTAAATTGATAAGAACAATGCTACTCCCTCCGATCCAAATTAATTTTCTTACATTTGTCTATATTCGGATGTATCTAGTCATGTTTTAGTGAATATGAAAGCATGTCTAACCAGCGCTCCTGACCTCGTCCCATAAGCCCGTACAAAACTGTGTCGACTTGTCCAACCCAACTAGCAAAAAATAAAAGTGAATCTTATTTAGTACTATCAGAGAACGACAACACGCCATCGCTCATGAATTATTTCTGAGGCAAGTCTAAAAAACAAGTTTGACAATATTTTGCCAATGGTGACTCGGCTACTCAAAACCGATGGCAAGTCCCTGACATACTCGCGGACTAATGAAGGGGGAATGCCCAACAAGGTAGGCCCAGAACATGGAGTCGTCCGGGAGACTGCGGGACCAGACAAAGTCCACTGGAGGCAAGCATGTTCTAGAAGGTCCAGTTGGTCGACTTGAGGGACAAGAAACGGCCCAGCTGGCATCATAGGTGATTCCGGATCCTTAGTTGATTCGAATCCTATCTTGTAAGCCCTAGACGAGGTGCCCATATAGACCTTTGCAGGGAACTCTAGAAAGGGATCCCACCCGTCACTTTCCACCACCTAGCCCTAGTCGACTCTGTAATCGATCTAGTGCAATACAATCTCAAGCAGGAGTAGGTTTTACCTCCACCGAGAGGGGCCGAACCTGGGTAAACTCTGTGTTCCCAGTCTCGTTCCGGGAATGTCCAAGCTTCCTCCATTCTTCACCTCTCATAAGCTACCCCATGAAGTATCTGCTGGATCAATGCAACAACACAATCGCTCATAGATTATTTCTGAGGCAAGTCTAAAGAACGAGTTTGGGAATATTTTGCCACTTTTGTAGGTTGCTTTTAGACTGTCCCGTCAAGGATACCTTGACATCCCGTGTGGGTAGAAAATAGTCTCATCATGCATATCTATACTACAAATGTTGATTTCAGCCCAGTTTCTGAGAGCTTTCGAAAGCCTCTGAAAATCGTCTCAATAAGAGAAGCTATGGATAAGTTAGCAATCACGAATATATATACTATGGTGAAAACCTCATACACATTTGTATCCTAATACCAACACCTCAATGAAACAAGACATGAAATGAAAGGTAACAAATACTACCTTCGTTCCGAAATATAAGCCTTTTTAGATAACATAGTTTAGCTATCTAAAACATCTTACATTTCAGAATGGAGGTAGTATATTTTAGCATAAATAAATAGAGGGATATTAGGAACAACGAAATGACATCTCCTAGTATAAAGTAATAACAAGGGACAATAGAACAACCCATAAAATGACAAGTAATAACTATCTGCTAGCATAAAATAATAATGCACGACAATAAATGGCACATGCAATAATAGGTAATAGTTACCTCCTAGCATAGAATAACGACCATACTAACACACAACAACCAAGTGGCAGATGAAATATGGTAATATCCATATTCTAGTTGCTCTATATGATACTCAAGAAATAAAGTACCTCTAAGTTCCATTGACTGATGTTAGGAAATCATGACCACGGTCATGCCAAGCTAGGCCCCCACCTTGATCATGTCGAATCCGATATATTTATTATCAGAAAATGCTTATATCACATGTTCAACATGTCCCGACACAACCCTCAAACTCTCCTTTTCATTCTTGCTCTACGATATTACGCCTAGCGGTGGGAAATGTTAAGATGGGTAGTTGGTTCGGTCCGATGGATGTGGATGAGCTAATTCACTAGGAAGCTATCCTAGCCATTGGCAGCCCAACCCGATTAGTGCAACCCTAAAATTGGCCCATGGTCGCCCACTACCTGAGGAATAGCTAGGCTCGCAATTGCCCCTTGGGAAAAAACTCGGGTCAATAGCTCCTATGCGACATCTTTTCTTGAAATTGGACAGAACAAGACATAGCTGAAGGAAATGGCTACCATGCGACGTTTCTTTGGTAGAAAATAGCCCAGGACCACATGGGGATTAAAACGGTCGTTAAGGACACATTTAACTTAGTTCCAAGATTAGGTTAAGACAGACCGGTCGGTTCGTACAGCCAGTCAAACAAACCGCTTCCGACCGAGCGCGCGCGTCACACGTACTGTAGCTTCCCCGACGGCGGCGGCGGACCTCACCCATCGTTCTCGTCTTCGACGGCGGCGACAACGCAACATTCTTTGAGGCGGAAGCAATTTAGTTCGACGGCGAAGCTGGTGAGTGCCATTTGCAACCTAATTCCTCTCTCATTCTTCTCAAATCGAGATCTGAGCGTGCCCATTGATGCTAGATTGTGGAGGCCGGGTGTGCTAAACGAGGGGCACGAGATGGAGCCGCGAGAGGGGACTTCTAATCGGTATATCCCGCATCTCTAACACTTGATTTCTGTTTGGTTTGGCTCCTTGTTCGCTTCCGCTAGCTCACAGTGGCCGCCAAAAACAGGGGAGACGATGTTGCACGGCACACCTTCGAATTTTGCATCAAATTCTTTCCCTCTAGGGCTGTGTTAGTTGATGGCAGCACACAGGTAATTGAGAGAGACACAGTTGTTAAATGGGAGGTGGAATTGGAAGATGTTGATCCCCAAGAGCTACAAAGCATGGAAGAGGAGGCGATGAGGAATATGGTGGACAAAATTGGGGAGAGTGTGGTTTGGGGGCCAGAGCAAGAAGTTTCTTTGTTACGATTTGATGATTGGAAAGGTGAGTATGTTAGAATTGAGACAGGGGAACAAATGGTTGATGAAATCGATGAGCGAGACGGTTGGAGAAGCAAAAGTGCTATGTTTTTAGTAGAGCTCATTGATCTAAAATCTGATTCGAGGGTTGGATATGTTCCCTCGAAGTTGGCTTCTCAGATGGTTGAGGATGATTGGGCTGCACAAAGGCAAATAATGCCTATAGTTACTGAGTTGGCAGTGTTAACAGTGGAGGCTGCAGATGCTAATGCACAAGGGGAGGCTGAAAAGATTGTAACTGTTGATTGGAATTCAGTTCAGATAACTGCCCAGACTGATTTGGTCATTGCACCAATGTCTGACATTGAAATGGCAAAGCTTTTTGGCATTCCTATAGATGACAGATACAAGGAGAGGGATGAAGCTGCAAATGATGGTGACAACCATTCAAGAGATGAAGAGGCAGATATAGATCCAGAGTTGTTGCAATATGCTGCAGTTCACGTAGATGATGCACATGATGATGAGCTAGTAACAGTTTATGACAAAGAGAACCTAGTTATTAAAGTTGGGAGATTGTTTCCAAACATGGATGAATTCAGGATGTGTTTCAGGACATATGCAGTCAAACGTGAGTTTGCTACCAAGACTTTGTGGACTGATAAAAAGAAGTTCTATGCAAAATGCATAGGTTATGATGGTGGTGGTGCGAAGCCTTGCAAGTGATATATATATATGCTAGACGCCAACCTGATGGAAGGACAATAAGAGTGAATCAAATTCCAAAAGCTCATACTTGTATTACAACTTCTCAAAAAGTTACAAAGATGACATCACAATTATGGGTTGCAGAAAAATCAAGCCTATTTTAGCCACAACACCAAACAACACTGCAAAGAGACTAAAAACAGACTTGGAAAAGCAGTACCCCATTAAGCTGAATTATACTATAGTGTGGAAGGCAAAGCAAAGGGCAATAAAGGAGCTATATGGTGATTGGGCAAATACCTTTCGAATGCTTTATAACTTCAAAGCAGAAGTAGAGAAGAGGTCACCTGGCAGTGTTGTGGAGATAGATACTGAGGTTGATTTGACTTGATTCAAATTCAAATTTGAGCCTATCTATAATATTTTTGGAGTTCATTTGTTTGTTATGTGATGTTACACCGTTGTATGTACTACTATGCACTTTAGTTAATAAATCCAAGCCTTTTTGTGAAGTCGAACTCATAGTCACTAAAATGTTGTCCAAACAGGCTCCAAAGCTAGGGAAAACGACCCCATTTCTAAGCAAGTTTTTTTCGACCTTCTCAAAATCACCCAAAAAGATTTTCTTGGATTATATTCTACCTATATAGCATCAATACAAAGTCTCACATTTTTTTGAATAAGTATTCATATTATTAATTTATTTTTGAAAAAACACCCTTTAATACAAAGTCAGTAATAAAACAAGATTAAAAGTTGAAAATGCAAAAATAACTTCAGATCCTCCTTAGTCAGTCCAAAATGAAGCTAAGGTGAGGTTTTTTGATTTTTTACATTTTCAAAACCTCAAACCCTCTTCCCACTCCTTTGAACTCTATGCAACCTCAGTCGAGATAGTCCGATTTGTGAAGGTTTTTTGTGCAAAGATTATTAGATCAAGTCTATCATTTTATATCATAAGTATGTAACATAACAAGACTATGTGCGCAAGTTTTACATTTTTTTGATTTTTTTTGAATTAGTTATGCATATTTGAAGTTCGGTCAAACCTTTCAAAACCCCGTTGACTGCCTCCAAACCCCATCTAACCCTAACGCCAAACGTCGACCGTCGATCTAACCCTAAGGCCAAACGTCAGCCGTCGATCTAACCCTAACGCCAAACGTGGAGCGTCGATCTAACCCTAACGCCTAACTGTGGCCGTCGGATAAACCTTCTAGAAGGATTCCGCAGGTGTAGCTGTGGGCGATCCGTGGGAGCCCTGATTCTCCAATCTGATTGGCCACCGTTTTTTTCTTCGATAAACAGATAACGTTGAGCGGGGGAGCATCTGAGTGACTGTTGGGTCGATCGGACCGGACCGGGCTACCACGACGTGCTCTATTGGCATGCATGCGAGAGGGAGGGCTGCCCGCGACGTGTTGGCATGCATGCAATAGCGTCGCAGCCTAGCTATTCTGCTCGTGAACGACGCAGGATGATTTGCATGCACGCAGTGACGCAGTAAAGCAGCAGCAGGCGTGCAACATATAGGTACGTCGCATCTAAGCTATTTAAACCATTTTAACAATTGCATGCACGCAGACACGGGACGGACGCGTTGGTGCAGTGCAGCTCCCTTTCGCAGTGTCACGCGCGGTGGAACGGTTTCTCACATGGCAGCCTTACCGTCACGCGCCAAAATGAAGCATCTAGCTTATGCGCCCGTGGCGCTTTGGATTCTCTGCCCGCCGATTTAATGCACTTATGCCACCACGAACGGAGGAGAGAAAATGAAGCATCGTGTACATTGACCACGTCTGCAACGCGGCTATATAAGGGGCACCATTTCCTCATCCCTCTCCCCCTCACACTCATCTCTCAAGTCGCCCCCGCTTCTTCCTTTCGAGCCAAATCCACCACTCGAGCAACCACTCCACTTTCCAAGCCACCATGCAGTTCACCGGTCCTACCTACCGCCGCCCTCGCACCGTGCCAGAGTTGCATTACCCGGCGGGCAGAATCAGTGAGAGCAGCCTCAGGGTGTGGGCGATATCGAGGTGGAGGGGCCCTTTCGAGTTGGCTCACTTCTTCCTCCGTTCCGGCTATCGCCACCTCCCTGCGGGCACTCCGCCCATGTTCCAGCTCCAAGAGCACTACGACGGCGGCCACGGCAACTTCACCATCGGCCTGTACGTGACTTTCACCAACCCCTACGACGCCTACCACCTCCTCGGCCAGGTGTTCTGGTGTGGATGCGAGTTTATCGCATTCACCACCTACAATATCTTCACAAATTTCCACCATATCTTCCCCGAGCCCAACGGCATGCACACCCTCCCCTACCAGATGCCGGAGGAGGACGAGTGAGAGGCGCCGGCTAAGGAGGGGCCAAGGAGCGCTGGCCGAGTCTTTCTATCTAGCTTGTGTTGTGTTGGTTGGAGCGTGTGTGCCTGTGTCTAGTTTTAAATATTTTCGTTTTATGTTTTATGCACTATATATTGTAAGAGGATGCCCCTCTATATGTTGTAAGGGGATGCTATTTAGGGTATCCGATGCCCCTCTATCGTATTATCTATGTTGGTCGTACTAATATATTAATATTTATTCCTGCCTAAAGTTTCTTCATTACATTCTATTTACATTGTTAAACTATGTGACCGTGTGTAGTAAAAAATGCACTCAAACATGATCCAATAATATATTAATATTGATTCGTGCCTAAAGTTTCTTCATTGCATTCTATTTACATAGTTAAACTATGTGGCCATGTGTAGTAAAAAAATGCACTCAAACATGATCAATCATAAACTTTGTGCCTATATTGGCATACTATGTCTTCTTTCTTTGAGAGGGGCACAACCATTTTAGGTAGAAACACACGTGTAAAAACTTTAAAAACACCATAGCATGCACAAACCAAAAGAAATGTAAATTGTTACTTCGAGTGCACCTTTTGGTAAAAAAAAAGTGCTAGTCGGGTTTTGGTTCACAAAGACTGCTAACTAGAACCAACCTTTTATTTCGGCCAAAACAACACGCGGGTGCACCCTAGCAGCAAGACACGATAAAAGAGCCAAAACAACGTGGGATAACTCAAATAATTTAGTCATATTTGTGAAATAACGATAAGACGAAAAGATATATCTATGTGAATAACCGTGTGCACTTTTTTTTGTACTAGCTACACTTCTTTTATCAATGGGGCTGCAAGTTTCCACCATGATTAGGCATGGCTTAGGCTAGCGGTCCAGGCGTTTCTCTAACACACATACAAACTCCATGATCTTACAAGTTTCACTTTTATTTCACACCGCCGGGATCCATAAGCAAAAGAACATGATATCAACAGGGTACAAAGTACAAGTGCAATGTTGAAAGCGTTCCGCATGATACATGGTTCTTCTAACTTCAACTTATAAAGCGCAAGCATATACGCAACAAAGAAGGACCCAATGGTTCAAGTTTATTAAATGCAAGAAAAGTAAGGTGTGCCATCAAGGTCGTGAGAGCTTTAATCACTAGTTTTCACATAACAAATTTAATTTGGAAGGTAGACAAAAACATGAATATACTTGGAATAGCATATGTTAGTAGGTAGGTATGGTGGACTCTTTGGAATAACTTGGTTTAAGGAGTTGGATGCATGAGTGGAACTCATACTTGGTTACGGAGGCTAGCAAAAGACTGGGAGCGACAAACTAAGAGAGCAATAATGGCCATAATCATGCAGAGCGACAAAACATCATTGATCAAAGCATAAAGTGATACTACAAGTTGAAAACTAAAGGATCATCAAGGCTATGGTGACTTTGGATAGTCATAACATGGTGTGAGCATGTGCCAAGCCAACCCAAATAAAGCATCAAACGAGAATACAACAATACTATGCTTTAATATGCTAAAACAACGCATGATCCTTCCAAGGCACATTAAGCAATCTCAATTGTTTATAACAAGTCATGCTACAACAAATAATACTAAGCATAAAGCCAAAACAATATCAAGCATGGCATGACAAAGCATAGGCCACAGTCAAAAACAAGCTCTTTTTACCACTTAAGCATGAGCTTTCCTACTCTTTTCCAAACCAAACCAAACTATTTGAAAACCAATGCATAAAAGAGGGGGTCCAACCAATTTATTCAGCAAACTAAGCAAAAAAAGAAAATGAAAAACCAAAATGAAAACGTAAAAGAAGACACTCCAAGAACAACACAAATGTGCATGAATCAATAAAAATGAAGCGTTTGGAAGAAACCTGGGATTTTTGTTGATAAAGAAGGGGATGCCTTGGGCATCCCCAAGCTTTGACGCTTGTACTTCTTGGATATTTCTTGGGGTGACACGCGTGGCATCCCCAGGCTTGAGCTTTAGTTCATTCTTCATCTCATTACTCATTCTTTTCATACACGTGAAATTTTTCCTTCATACAAAACTTCACATAATCTTTATGAGTAACATTAGTGTACTCAAGATAATAAGTCTTTGAGTTAAGTTTCAACACCAATAAAACTTTCATTAAAACACAAGCTCCTGTAGCACTTCCCTTAAAAAGCTCAATTCCCCAAAAGAACTAAAAAAGGAACCAACAAGAAGCAAATGCAAATAATGGCAGAAATCTGTCAAAACAGACCAGCAGGTAAATACGATTTTTTTCGAAGACCTTATGTTGCTCAAATAAAAAAGTGTTGAACGAACGAAAGTTAGATAACAACCTGGGGCAGGAGCAAAAAAATTCACGCATCAAAATGACGTACAGATATGTTACACGATTTTTACGGTGAAGCACATAAATCTGTTTCGGGACAACAACTTTCCCAATCATTACTTCTCTCTCATTAGAGGTTACTCTTGGCACAAAAAGCAAATAAAAAGGATAAGGAGCGGTTAATTACCGAGGTAATAACTTCCAAGACTCATCTAAAACTTTTGGGTTATCTCCCAATAAGTACTTTTCTTTAATACATTTAAGTTAGGCATGATAGTTTGAGAAGATGCTCACATAAGAAATATGAATTGAAGTAAAAGAGAGCATCAAGAAGCAAATTCAAAGTACATTTAAATCTAACCTACTTCCTATTTATAGGAATCTTGTAAAGAAGCAAGTCATGAAAGCACAAAGCAACAAGCATAGTAAAGCAAAACAAGTGCAACTTCAAGACTTTCAACATAAGGAGGGAAAACTTAATATTGTTGAGACACATAAAACAATATTTTCCTCTCTCATAATAACTTTCAGTAGCATCATGAAGAAAATTAACAATATAACTATCACATAAAACATTCTTATCATGAGCCATATGCATAAAAGAATTAATACTCTCCACATAAACATAGTCATTCTTATTAATTGTAGTGGGAGCAAATTCAACAAAATAGCTATCATTATTATTCTCATCACCATAATCATCAAATATAGGAGGCATATTGTAATCATAATTAATTTTCTCCTCAATAGTAGGTGGACTGAAAATATCATACTCATCATTGTAATCATCATATATTGGAGGTTTGGTATCATCATAAGCAATAGAATATCTATCTTCCAAAGCTGGGGAACTAAAAAGATCATTTTCATAAAAACAAACTTCCCCATGCTTAGACTTTTCCATAACATTAGCAACAACGGGTGTCCAAAGAATTCATACTAACAACATTGTTATTAGCATGCAAATAAAGTTCCATAGGTTTTTTAATTTTCTCTTCAAACACTTCATGTCCTAACTCAAGATAAATACTATAAAGCTCTCTATTTTTTTGTTGTTTTCCACTAAGCCTAACTAGTTAAAATAAAAACAAGAAACAAAAAGATAAAATTCCAGAATCTAAAGGAAATAACTTCGAGCACTCACACCGGAGGATGTGAGTACCTTTTACCTTACCTCCCCGGCAACGGCGCCAGAAAATAGCTTGATGTCTACGCACTTCTATTCTTGTAGACAGATGTTGGGCCTCCAAGTGCAGAGGTTTGTAGAACAGCAACAAGTTTTACCTTAAGTGGATCATCCAAGGTTTATCGAACTCAGGGAGGAAGTGGTCAAAGGTATTCCCTCTCAAGCAACCCTCAATCAAGATACAAGAAGTCTCTTGTGTCGCCAACACACCCAATACACTTGTCAGGTGTATAGGTGCACTAGTTTGCCGAAGAGATAGTGAAATACAAGTGGTATGGATAATTATAAGTAGTAACGGTGCCAGAAAATGGCTTGCTGGCGTGTGGTTGATGTGGGAAAAGACTAAAGGCAAATTGAAATAAAGATGGAAGCAAGAAAACATGTAACAGATCTAATTGCAAACGGTGTATCAATGCTTAGAAACAATGCCTAGGGATCATACTTTCACTAGTGAACACTCTCATATTAATATCTTCTCTTTATGATACTACTCTTAACTACTCTCTGGTTGGACACTCTAATCCATGGTAGGACTATAACAGCACACCTCAAAGTAAGCCTTTCCCATCTAGATAACCCCACACTGTCACCTTGAGCACTAGATGGTTCCAACAAACACCACAATTTCATAAAGACGTCCAACTCCAAACATAACTCATAACAAGTATTTGTAATCTCTAGCCTAAGTGCCACCATGGTGTGCACGCTGTCACTTTCACACACATGGGGAGAGCAGAGATCTATTAAAGCACTTGAGTAGCAAGGTAGATCTATAGATTACAAGATCATGATCTCAATAAGATCATGCATAGAGAGAGATGAACACATAGCTACCGGTAGAACCCTTAGCCTTGAGGAAGAACTACTCCTTCCTCATCATGGGAATCAGCAACGGTGATGGAGATGGTGGTGGAGTGATACATTGCAAATGTATCTATAACTTTTGATGTTCCATGCTTGGTTTTATCCACTTTCTTGTGTTTTGTTCCAACTTTAGAGTACTTTTCATATGATTTCTTGGACTAACCTATTAACAAGAGCCACAGTGCCAGCTGCCTGTTTTCTGCTATTTTTTGTTCCAGGAAAGTCAGAAAATGAATATTCTCGGAATTGGACGGGACAAAAGCCAAAGTGCCTATTTTTCCGGATGTCATCAAGTGCCATAATACGAGACGGAGAAGGGCTAGGGGGCCTCCACACGACCTGGCCGCGCAGCCAGGCCTGGCCCACGCCAGGGGGCTAGCTCCATTCATGATCAAGATCATCTATTTGTAATTCTACATGTTGTGTTTGTGGAGATCCGATGGATATTGAGATGCTATTTCAGATTGATTATTGATTCTATCATGTCTTTGTTATTTCTGATCTTGCATGCTTTCCGTTGTTAGTAGCTATCTTGGCCAAGTAGATGCTAGCAACTCCAAGAGGTAGTATTTATGCTCGATAGTGGGTTCATGCCTCTGGTAATCTGGGGAAGTGACAGAAATCTCTAAGGTACTAGATGTGTTGTTGCTACTAGGGATAAAACAACAATCCTTTGTTCATAGAACAATCGTATTGTTTACTTTACATGCAGTTCGTAAAGCAATAATCTGTTGCTTGCAACTTAATACTGGAGGGGGTTCGGATGATAATCTGAAGGTGGATTATTAGTCATAGATGCAGTTGGATGGCTGTCTATGTATAATGTTGTAAGGCCCAATCAAGTCTCAAATAAGTCAAGATGATTAGTATATGCATGTATTGCTTTCTCGATGTTTGTCAATTGCCCCGCTGTAATTTGTTCACCCAACATGTTATCTATCTAAGGAGAGCCACCTCTAGTGAAGTATGTAATTTGTTCACCCAACATGGTAATATGTTTCAACAACAAGGCATCTCTCATCATGTATCTTGTCCGCATGCACACCAACAGAATGGCACTACTGAAAGAAAGCATTGCCACATCGTCGAAGTAGGTCTTGCCCTACTCGCCAATGCACACATGCCTCTCAAATTCTGGGATGAAGTGTTTATGACAGACACCTACCTTATTAATATGCTTCCTAGCAAAGTTATAAATAATGACACACCTATCCATCGTCTTTTTGATACTCGGCCTGACTATAATTCCCTTCGAATTTTTGGATGTGCCTGTTGGCCTAATCTTCGCCCATACAACAAACATATACTCGTTTTTTGCTCCAAACAATGCGTTTTCTTGGGCTATAGTCCCCGTCATAAGGGAGTTAAGTAAAGCAATAATCTGTTGCTTGCAACTTAATACTGGAAGGGGTTTGGATGATAACCTGAAGGTGGATTATTAGTCATAGATGCAGTTGGATGGCGGTCTATGTATAATGTTGTAATGCCCAATCAAGTTCTAAAGGAGTCAAGATGATTAGTATATGCATGTATTGCTTTCTCGATGTTTGTCAATTGCCCCGCTATAATTTGTTCACCCAGCATGTTATCTATCTAAGGAGAGCCACCTCTAGCGAAGTATGGATCCCGGTCCTTGTCTTTTACATACAATCTACAATCTTTTACTGCTTTGTGTTTACTTTCTGCAAACTTTTACTTCTTTCCATTCGATAAGTTTAATCCTTTGTTTTCCGCAAAACACGGTGAGATTGACAACCTCATCGCAAGTTGGGGACAAAGTTCTGTGGTTGTGTTGTGCAGGTCTCCACGTTGCTACTAGCACCGGTAGTGCGCCCTGCCAAAGCTCAGCTAGTAACACCTTTGGGGTGTTTCCTTGCTCCTACTGGTTCGATTAAACCTTGGTTTCATAACTGAGGGAAACTTGCTGTTGTGCTCATCATACCTTCCTCTTGGGGTTCCCAACGAGCTCTACATCAACCACGCACCAGCACTTTTCTGGGCGCCGTGCATTGAGCCATCATGGAGATCAATGGAGATGGCTCCGGGGGCACTTCCCCATCCCGGCAGGGTGCCGGAACAGAGACTTTCTGGTCCCCGAATCTCTCCTTCGGTGGCGGCGGCACTGCGGAACCTTTCGTGGCTGGAGGCTTGACTATTTAGGGTTTATGCATCGGGAGGCTCTTATAGGCGAGAGGGGAGACCGAGGGGGTGCCAGAGGGGCCCACACCACCCCCTGGCGTGGCCTGGCCTGGACCGCGCCACCAGGTGGTGTGGCCAGCCCCTAGCCCCTCTCCATCTCGTCTTCTGGCTCCGTGAGTCTTCCGGTAAAATATCGACTTTGGCTTTTGTCCGGTCCAATTCCGAGAATATTGATTTTCCGACTTTCCTAGAACCAAAAATAGCATAAAACAGGCAACTGGCACTATGGCTCTTGTAAATAGGCTAGTCCAAGAAATCATATGAAAAGTACTCCAAAGTGTGGACAAAACATAAGAAAGTAGATAACCAAGCATGGAACATCAAAAATTATAGATACATTTGCAATGTATCATCGACACCAACTGGTACTCGGATACCAGTGCTACACACCATGTCACCGGCGAGTTGAACAACCTGACCGTTCGCGACACCTACAAGGGCTATGATAGGGTCAACACCGCTAGCGGGCAAGGTATGACTATTTCTCATGTTGGTCACTCAATTATTTGTAACCCTATTCAGAATTTTCACCTTCGCAATACTTTACATGTCCCCAATGCTTCAAAAAATCTTCTATCTGTTCATCGATTCACGTATGACAACCGTGTGTTTATAGAATTTCACCCTTTCTTCTTTTTGCTTAAGGACCAGGTCACGCGAAAAACAATTCATAGAGGACGATGTGTCGGCGGTCTTTACCCACTTATTTCATCCTTGGTGTCGCCCCCTTCATCACAAAAGCATGTGTTTGTTGCCGCCAAGCCTTCTCAATCAAAATGGCATAGTCGTCTTGGTCATCCTTCCTTCACCATTGTCAATCAAGTTATTAGTAAAAATAAACTTCCGTACTTTAGAGATTCTAGCATTGAGTCCGTATGTGATTCATGTCAACAAGCCAAGAGTCATCAGCTTCCATATCCCATATCCACTAGTGTCTCTACAACTCCTCTACAATTAGTCTTTTCTGATGCCTGGGGTCCTACTCCCACCTCTATTGGCAGACATGATTATTATGTAAGCTTTATTGATGACTATATCAAGTTTACCTGGATATATTTACTTAAGAGAAAATCTGATGCTTTTTCTGCCATTGTGAATTTTCAAAAACTTGTTGAGCGAAAACTTGACAAGAAAATCATTACTATACAATCTAACTGGGGAGGCGAGTATGTCAAACTCAATTCCTTGTTTCAACAACAAGGCATCTCTCATCATGTATCTTGTCCGCATGCACACCAACAGAATGGCACTACTGAAAGAAAGCATTGCCACATCGTCGAAGTAGGTCTTGCCCTACTCGCCAATGCACACATGCCTCTCAAATTCTGGGATGAAGTGTTTATGACAGACACCTACCTTATTAATATGCTTCCTAGCAAAGTTATAAATAATGACACACCTATCCATCGTCTTTTTGATACTCGGCCTGACTATAATTCCCTTCGAATTTTTGGATGTGCCTGTTGGCCTAATCTTCGCCCATACAACAAACATATACTCGTTTTTTGCTCCAAACAATGCGTTTTCTTGGGCTATAGTCCCCGTCATAAGGGAGTTAAGTAAAGCAATAATCTGTTGCTTGCAACTTAATACTGGAAGGGGTTTGGATGATAACCTGAAGGTGGATTATTAGTCATAGATGCAGTTGGATGGCGGTCTATGTATAATGTTGTAATGCCCAATCAAGTTATAAAGGAGTCAAGATGATTAGTATATGCATGTATTGCTTTCTCGATGTTTGTCAATTGCCCCGCTATAATTTGTTCACCCAGCATGTTATCTATCTAAGGAGAGCCACCTCTAGCGAAGTATGGATCCCGGTCCTTGTCTTTTACATACAATCTACAATCTTTTACTGCTCTGTGTTTACTTTCTGCAAACTTTTACTTCTTTCCATTTGATAAGTTTAATCCTTTGTTTTCCGCAAAACACGGTGAGATTGACAACCTCATCGCAAGTTGGGGACAAAGTTCTGTGGTTGTGTTGTGCAGGTCTCCATGTTGCTACTAGCACCGGTAGTGCGCCCTGCCAAGGCTCAGCTAGCAACACCTTTAGGGTGTTTCCTTGCTCCTACTGGTTCGATTAAACCTTGGTTTCATAACTGAGGGAAACTTGCTGATGTGCTCATCATACCTTCCTCTTGGGGTTCCCCAACGAGCTCTACATCAACACTGAGCCATCAATCTCCTATGCAGTCTGATGCCTCCTCTACATCACGCACAAACGACGTGTCGTTCGCGGATGCCAGCGACGGGGGGCGAGGATCCTCTCTAGCACGACGTCCTGTGGCATATCCCGTGGCGTCTGAGCCTCGTCCAGGTACACAGGCCTCCAAAGGCGTACATAAACCGAAAACTTACACCGATGGTACAGTTCGGTGGTGTCTTTCCGCTGCTACCGATGAACCTGTTGATTTACAAGCGGCACTCACAGATACAAAGTGGAGAGAGGCTATGGATGAAGAATATGATGCACTCATCAAAAATAAAACCTGGAAATTAGTACCTTCCAGACATGGTCAAAATGTCATTGGTTGTCGATGGATTTACAAAGTCAAAAGAAGAGTTGATGGTTCGATCGATAGGTACAAGGCAAGACTTGAAGCTAAGGGCTTCAAGTAGAGGTACGGTATAGATTATGAAGATATCTTCAGTCCTGTTGTCAAAATTGCTACTGTTCGGCTTGTCCTTGCAATTGTTGTTTCTAGGGGATGGAGTTTGCGACAGTTAGATGTAAAGAATGTGTTCTTACATGGTGTTCTTGAGGAGGAGGTTTACATGAGACAACCACCTGGCTATGTGTACAAGAGAAGACCATCCTTAGTTTGAAAACTTGACACGGCTATATATGGACTGAAACAAGAACCTCGAGCATGGTATTCAAGGTTGAGTTCTCAGTTGACTCACCTTGGGTTTGTTGCTTCAAAATCAGACACATCTCTATTCATTTATCACAAGTCCAATGTCACCATCTATATGCTCATTTATGTTGACATTATAGTTGTTAGCTCATCAAAAGCTGCAACAGTTGCTCTATTAGAGGATTTAAGAAAGGAGTTTCCCTTAAAGGATTTGGGAGATCTTCACTTCTTTCTTGGAATAGAAGTGCAAAGAACTGGAGATGGTCTAGTTCTCAGTCAAGAAAAATATGCTCGAGACATTTTGACACGTGTTGGTATGACAAACTGTAAGGGTTCACCGACTCCATTATCTACTTCAGAAAAGATTACAGCACATAAAGGGGAATTGTTGGGTCCAGAGGATAACACCAAGTACAGGACTATGATAGGTGCGCTACAGTATCTTACGCTCATAAGACCTAATATTTCCTTTGCAGTTTGTCAGTATCTACATGCTCCCACTACATTGCACTGGACAGCAGTTGAACGCATTTTGAGATATGTTAAGCATACAGTTGATCTTGGACTGAATTTCACAAAGTCCACCTCTACTCTTGTAAGTGTTTTTTTAGATGCTGACTAGGCAGGATGTGTAGATGACCGTCGATCAACTGGCAGTTTTGTTGTCTTCTTTGGTTCTAATCTCATCTCTTGGTGTGCTAAAAAGCAAGCCACAGTCTCTAGGTCTAGTACTGAGGCAGAGTATAAATCTGTAGCAAATACAACAGCAGAAATAATATGGGTACAGTCACTTCTTGTTGAACTTGGAGTTAAGACTACATAGCCACCTTGTTTGTGGTGTGATAATATGGGTGTGTAGCATCCCATCTGTCTAACATCTGTAATGCTACATGGTCTAACAATAAAATGCTACTTCCTACATATAATTGTTGCATCATAATTATATCATGCTCATGTCATCATCACATTGCATTTGAGCATCATATAAAACCCTTTTCATTTGGTTCTTATCTCATATGCATTATTAATTGTATTTGCCTCTTGATACATTGTATTTGGTTCTTGATAAATGCTTGATGCCCAAGTGGAGTTGGGGGCATATCTTTTATTAACTCCACCACCTTTCTTGTCACCACCCCATAATTCCACCATCCAACTATATGTCGGCTTTGCATTTTATTTGGGTTTACCTCTAGCTCATGTGGGTTGGGATGGATCCTCTTACAATTCCGCATGCTCCCATACATGCATCATGTTGTTTTTCACATTATTGATACGTGGAGAGCCACATGGCCACCTTTGCATGCTATGTGAGTGGAACCCCCTTGTCAAGCTTCCATATGGATTTTTTTAATGTATGCTCATGTTGGAATATTTTGAGGCTATTATGCATCTAGTGGGACATACACACTAGCATGTCCAAATTATATTCAAATATGAGCATATTCCATCTACACCACATGGGCATCTCCATGCTAACAATTGACCATCCAATCTTCCTTCCTCTTGCATGTCTAGTATTGCATGCACATGCAATATAGAACATCCCTCTTTTTGTTCTTTTTGGTTTTGCTTAGAATTCTTAGCCTATGTGGGTTCTTCTCAACTTGTACCCTAGCTTTGGTCTTCCTAGTTGGACCCGTACCAGCCGAGCCTTGCCCTCTTTTGGTTGAACCAGACCACTCCGTTTCCCTCCCGGCTGAACCCAACGCAGCAGGCCGACGGTGTCGCGCGCGCCTGGAGTAGAACCAGCTAGCACACCTCCCTCCTTGTTTCTGTTGGAGATATGCCCAAGAGGCAATAATAAAAGTGATTATTATTATATCTTTGTGTTTATGATGAATGTTTACATCCCATGCTATAATTGTATTATTAGGAAACACTAATACATGTGTGTTTTGTAAACATATAAGAGTCCCTAGTAAGCCTCTTGTTGAACTAGCTTGTTGATTGATTGATGATCATGGTTTCCTGATCATGGACATAAGGATGTGATTAATAACAAGGTTATATCATTAGGAGAATGATGTAATGGACACACACCCATAGTAAGCGTAGCATAAGATCAAGTCATTAAGTTCGTATTGCTGTAAGCTTTCAAATACATAGTAACCTATTCCTTCGACCATGAGGTTATGTTAATCACCATCACCGGATGGATACTTTGATGACATCAAACGCTGCTTCGTAATTGGGTGGTTATAAAAGTGTCATTGGGTATTCTGAAAGTATGTGTTGAAGCGCATGAACCAAGATTGGGATTTGTCCATCCATATGACGGATAGATATGCTCTAGGCCCTCTCGGTGGAATGTCATCTAGTTAGCTTGCAAGCGTGTGACTACGTCACAAGGGATGACATATCACGGAACGAGTAAAGAGTACTTATCAGTAACGAGGTAGAACTAGGTATGGAGATACCGACGATCAAACCTCGGATAAGTATAGTATCGCGAGACAAAGGGAATTAGTTTCGTATGTAAGTGGTTCAATCGATCGCGAAGTCATCGTTGAGTATGTGGGAGCCATTATGGATCTCCAGATCCCGCTGATGGTTATTGATAGGAGATATGTCTCTATCATGTCTACATATTCACGAACCATAGGGGGACACACTTAAGGTTCGAAGTTGTTTTAAGTAGATATGGAATATGCGTTGGAGACCGAATGTTGTTCGGAGTCTCGGATTGGATTCGGGACATCACGAGGAGATCCGGAATGGTCCGGAGAATAAGATTCATATATAGGAGATCATTTTATGAGTTAGGAAATGTTCCGGAGTGTTTGTATGAGGATTCTAGAAGGTTTCGGAATGTTCCGGAAGGTTCTAGAAGATATCTTGGAGTTTGCTTGAAAATCAAGATAGGGATCAAGGAGTCCTGGTGGGTCAAGATACGGATTCGTGGGGGAGGAGGACTCCTCCCCCCACCTCCAATCTGCCGGCCTAGAGAGGGAGGGGAGTCCTACAAGGACTCCCCCTCCCTAGGCGCCTCCCCTCTTTAAATAGAGGGGCAGGGGCGCCCCCTCCTCCCTTGCTCCCATAACGTCCAATCTCTGCCGCCTCTCTCCTCCACCATCTTCTGCACAGGCATAGGCGAAGCCCTGCAGAATTCTCTACTCCACCACCACCACCACGCCGTCGTGCTGCTGGGATTCCGTGAAGAAGATCTACTACCTCCGCTGCTCGCTGGAACGGGGAGAGGAAGGTCTGCTTCGACTCCGCACGTGTGACCGACTGCGGAAGCGCTGCCGAAACGTGGCGCTGGAAGGATCGTCAACTTGACCAAGGGCGGAAGCGCTGCTGGAACGCGACGCCGGAAGGATCGTCTACTTGACCGAGGGCGGAAGCGCTGCAGGAACGTGACGCCGGAAGGATCGTCCACACGATCTTGAGATCGGCAAGTGATCGACTACATCAACCACGAGATCTAATCTCGTTAACGCTTTCGGATCTACGAGGGTTAGTTCCCATCTATCTCGTTGCTCATGTCTAATAGATTAGATCTTGGCTTTTATCTAGATTAGATTTAGGCTTTGTTCGTTCTTGCGGTAGAATTTTTTTGTTTTCCATGCTACGAACCCATCAGTTTCACACGGCTGCAGCCAGACCCCAAACCGCGGTGCAAACCAAGCTAGCTCCTGGTGATCTTCTCCCTGGCACCGTACACGCACCTGGCCTTCCCCTTCCATCCTGGTTCGGCTCAACCGCCAGCAGCAGCTCGCTCCCTCCCTGGACCATCCAGCTCGGCCATTCTTTCCTCTGACAAAAAAACGACGCTGCACGCCAGCTGCATGCCGAGCCCGTGTCCCCTCTCCTTGCTGCGCATAAAGTAGCTGCAGCTCGCCAGTTTTTCTCCCCTACCCTAACCTCTCCCAGGACGACAGCGGGAGGACACCTTCCCCTTCCCCAAGCCTTGCTCACCCAGCCCTCTCCCAGCCTTGGCGTCACGGCGCGGTACCAGGAGCGGCAGGCCGAGCCCGCGTTCACGTCGCCGCTGCCATACGCTCGCCGCCGTTCACCATCCTCTCACCGTCGACGCCGTCCGCCACGCGCAGCTACATCGCCGACGAATCTCCCCTTGGTGAGCCGCCGTCTACCCCCCCTCGCTTCCTCTCTGGTTCTCCTCGTCGCCGCTGCGTTTCGGCCTCTGTTGCTCGCCGTCTCCCGGGCGCTCCTGACCACATTCGAGAATCTTCCTGCACGTCTTTCATAGATCTTAGAACCCTTTTTTCCGTTCCAGCAAGAATCGATCAAAACATTGCAGCAAATCTCCCGGAATCGCCCGCGGAAGATCAGTGTTCCTCTCTGAATCGGCGGGCAGTTTCGTCAGTCCCGGTCGCGTGTTTTTCCCCTCTGTTCCTGTGCATTTTCTGGCCGTGTCGATCCACCTCCGCACGCACTTGCTGAACAAAATTCGTAGCCCGATCAACTCTCTACAGTTTTCCTTTTTACGGCATGGCGAAATTCGCCGCCGTTTAGTCGCAATCGAAGCCGCAACCCAGCTCAAGCTCGCAGATTTCTCTGCCGGCGACGTGCAGTTCATCAGTTCCGGACGCCGCTATTTTTTCAGAAAACCACTGGGCTCCTATCCCTTCCAACCCGCGGTCCACTAGCCCCACAAGTCAGCCCTAGAGTTCCTTTTACGAAACGATACCCGGGCTTTGAGGTTTTCTCACCCGAACTCCCCCGGATTCCCCACGTGGCCGCGGCCTGTTCGCGCGCCCGCGTGTGGGTCCGTACAGTCGCGGGACCCGCTTGTCATCCACCGCGGCTGGCTGAAAACTCAGTGAGAAAAGCCCCGCGTAGACCGCTGCGATCCACCTGCTGCCAAGTCAGCGCCGGCCCCACTTGTCTGTGACGGTGGCTAAATCTCTCTGAGTACAAAAAGTATCTGTTCTTTTTCTGTTTAATAAAAATGATTTCAGAAATTGTTAAATATGTTTTAAATCCAGAAATTAATAGCTTTTAATTAATAAATCCAAATAATACAAATAATATATGTTTTTGAATCAGAAAAATATGAATTCAAATATGCCATTCAAAATAATGTTTGACTAATTTAAATTTTCGAAATTGTTTAATTGCAATAAGAATGACTTTTCTCAATTAATTAATAACTTTAATTCTATAACTCCAAATTTGACAAATAATATGTCTAAAACGATCAGCTCGACGAGCCTGTTCTGTTTATGCATTCCATGTTATGAATTGAAGCATGCATCATATAAATATTAAATAATTAGAATTGTTTATGGTAATAAAATTTGGCCAAATAATTAATAAAATGATTTATTCTTGTCCCTACACCTCACCCTTGCCATGCTACATTATTGCCATGTAAATTGTGCATCATTCATCATGGCATGCTTGGTTGCTTGTCGCATTTTATTCATATGCTTGCGCACTTTATTTATATTGGCCCTTGTTTGTTTGGTTCTTTTCGAATAGACGCCGAGCAGGGGAATTATCAGGAATCCCAGGAGTACTACCCAGATCCATCTCTCGCTTCAACTGAGCTACCGGGCAAGCACTACCACATGCTTGCATACATATAGTACCTATTGCTTCTATCTTATTCTTGCATCATTGAGTCACGATTGCATTAAACTGAATCCCAAGTATTGCATGGCCTTACTTTTAAACCCCACCGAAGCTTGTTCCTCCATCCCATGAGCCACTACCACATGAGTTGTTTGAGCCAAGCGAGTCGTAGAATAGCATGTGTAGGGTATGTGAGTGTCTGATGGTTAACGAGGTACCTAAACAACGTAACCTGAGTAGTAATGGGATAACTAATGAAAGAGGCACCGGTGGGCAATATCTGTTATTTGGTTTTTCATGCTCACTTGTGTCCCGTAGGACCCCGAGTACTTGATACCTGTTCCTTGACTATCGCACTATCCGCATATGGGACCATGAATCCTCTTAGTCAGAGCTTGAGTCATTTTTTATTTCTTGAGGCCACAAAGTAGTTTGGGGCTTTATTACTATCATGTACTTATGCCATGCTTTACTGTTTTATTTACGATTGTGCGTGGAGCACCTGTACTGTTTAGGAATTGCAGAGTGTTTTCGCGGGATCGACAAGCCCAGTCACACTTTTAGGTTCCCAGTCGTTTGCAGCCATTGGCGCAAACCTTGGGTCCGTCTCGAAGCCGGCCAACTTCGTTGCGGGTAGCTTAATGGGGTGGCCCCCTGAAATAATTTATGAATCATGTGATTGCTTTGTCGTGAAAGCCTCGTTGGGTTTTGATTTGGTTTTTCCGAGGTCGACCGTGTGTGTGTTGCTATTTGTGCACCCCTGCAGGGTAAATCTTTCTGAAAGCCGTGTCCGCGGTTATGGACGACTTGGAGCACAGTTTATCGATCATAGACAAGCATAACTAAAGTACCGACTTTAGTTTCACTAAATATCTGACTAGTAATTAGTGCAATACTCAAGGAATGATTAATAAAACTGCCAATGGATGGGTTGTTCGTCTACTTTCTCGTTGGTAAACGAGAAGGAGGATGGATCTGTTACTTTATACTGTTATAACTGTTGTTTCTAATTAGCGGACATCCGCCTATCTTTGGTTAGGCGAATGGTTGGCGAGTATCTATAGACTTGTTAGTTATTATCTGTTGCTGCAATTGCGTCAACCCAGGTATATGTCCCCTTTAGAGGCATAAAGACTTGCTGAGTACCCCTAGGGTCTCACACGATAAATTGTTTGATTCAGATGAACAGGTGTATTGCAAGATGGATATTGGGTGGAGGAGACAGATGATGTTGGCAACGATCACTCGGTGTAGAGATTCCGGGGATGGGGATCCGTGAGATCTGTGGGCGGGATGTGCTTATTTATGTGGCATCTTATGCCGATTTGCTTCTTATCCATACTCGGATCTTGTTTCCCGCTTCCGCTTGCTACTCTGTTGATTGATGTATGAGGAGCTATCCTACACTATTATCTCTATCTAGGATATTTGGATCTTGCCGTATGGCGTTGCAATATTTCTATTTCTTTTAGATGGTATGGCTCTGAGAACTGTTGTAAGGTAGCTTGCATACATACTCACTTGTGTATGTATTTGATCTCTTCGCATGTTGTCTACGTCGCTCGCTCTTGTCCCGATGTTCTTGGAAGTGGTTAGGGCGGTCGACGGGCCTACACGTGGGTGGCCCTGGTCCCCCGCTGTAAAACCCTTAACCACTTTTGGTTCATCCAGGCTTGAACTTAGAGCGTAGCGTCCGAGGTTGTTACAATTGGTATCAGAGCCATTCCGCCCTTCAGGGTCTCAGCCAAAATGTTCGTTGTCGGTCTAACAAATATAGAAAAACAAAATGCGAGAGTAGGACTGCTTCCATTTTTCTTCTTACCTACCCACCCACCCTTTTCTGGTAAGGAAGTGTAACGTTTTCAATCCTCTTCTAAAATTCAAATTAGGATTCACGTGTTCTGGGTTCCGTAGTACCATAGGTTGTGTGAGTGCATGTCTGTGTGTGTGGGTAATTCTTTGTCTATCTGTTGCATCCAACTTTTTGTCGCTATCTGACTTTTGGTTATCAACTGTTGGTACATTCCATACCGACAGGCTTTTCTAAACCGACGCGATCTGTCTTACTCTTTGTTATCCGACGCTATCTTGTTAGGGGTGTTTGTTTTCCATAGTTGCTAATCTTTAGGTTCATCTTAAAAAGGAAGAGAGTTGGGATATGTGTTTTACTTATTCATGTGCGGAGTAATACTTTGAGTGCGGGATGGAGTCGCGACCATACCACTAGTTTTATCATTCGCTTTTGTATATTGAATTGGTAGAGTTACTAATCTTGATTCGCTAAGTGGTTTTGCGCATATAGTGGTATTTTAATGCCGAAATTTATGGAAATTTTTTCTTTGATAGCTTTGTGTATCACACTCCTTGTTCAGTCGTGTGCGATATGCTTACTATATTCTAGGTGCTTTGAACTTTGTTGATATTTTAATACCATCTTAGTAATTTATATCCTTAATCTTGGTTAAATTCCATTTTGGTACTATTTTGGATTATTATTATTCTCCATTATGGTACTGATTTGAGTTTTATATCAATCCAGGATGGCACCATCACGCCGCACTGAGGATGACATACCACCTGAACTGGGAGCTGCGTTGGCAAGTATTGCTAATGCCTTGGGAACAATGCAACAGAACCAGCAACGCTTTGAAGAAAGTGTCAAGAGGAATGAGTTTGCCCCGCTACCTCCACCTCCCAAGCGAGGAGACATCAAGGGTTTTCTGAAGTTTAACCCGCACCACTTTGAGGTGTCTGATCAACCACTGGATGTTGATGATTGGGTTCGTGAGATGTCAAGGTTGCTTATGACTGCTGATGTTCCTGAACAAGAATGGGTAAATGCGCCACTCACCTTCTGAAGGGAGACGCAGCTCTATGGTGGGAGAATTACTTGAAGGCAAACCACTCTGGTTTTCAGCCTACTTGGGAGCAGTTCGTTGGGGCTTTCAAAGAGCAATACCTGTCAGAAATTGTCATGGAGAGAATGAAGGAGGTATTTCTCAACCTCAAGCAGGGCAATGACAATGTCAACACCTATATCAGAAACTTCATGAATCTTTCTCGGTATGGTGGCGATGAGATCTCTGATGACAAGAAGAAACAAAAGAGGTTCAGGCAAGGGCTCAATGCATCTATCAAATATGCAATCACTCATGCAAGGCCGGGGTCTTTTCTGGAACTCCAACATACAGCTCTACAGGAAGAAGCCAGTAGGCAAGTGTTCGAGGAGTCCAAGAAACACAGTCGTGACGCAATAAGCGCTTCAGCTATGATAGCTCCTTCTAAGCACCGCGTGTGGGTTCCTAATACCGCACCGCCACTCCGGCTCCACC
Source organism: Avena eriantha (assembly GCA_910589775.1). NCBI lineage: Eukaryota > Viridiplantae > Streptophyta > Magnoliopsida > Poales > Poaceae > Avena > Avena eriantha. Next base: position 30,802,482 of record OU342743.1, on the reverse strand, counting down.
AAGACCTTCAAGCTACGCGGCAAGGCCACCAAACTCCTTCAACGCTGCTCCTAGGGGCTACAACCACAACTACCCTAGAGCGCCTGGCGGAGTCCCTGGCTACGCTGCTCCACGTCCACCTGGTGCTTGTTACACTTGTGGGAACACTGGGAATCAACACTGGAGTTGTCCCATGAACAACAAGGATCTTCCTCCACCACCTCCAAGACCTGCAGCAAGTCCTTCTATGGTTCGTGCACCTCCACCACGGGCTCTCAACCTCAACACCAAGCCCGGATCCACTACTGCTCGTGCCAACTGTGTCAACATGGTTCAAGCTGAACATGCACCTGGAGTTGTGATGGGTACGCTTCCCGTTAAATCAGTCCCTGCATGAGTTTTATTTGATTCTGGTGCATCGCATTCTTTTGTCTCTACAAGTTTTGCTGATGAGAATGGATTACCTATGGATCCTCTCCCTAAACGATTAATGGTTCTCTCGCCCGGAGCAACTATGGCATCTTCCAAGATTAGTCATGGCAATCAAATTCTAATTGGTGGTTCTTCATTTCTGGCTTCCTTAATCATTCTCGGCAATTCAGACATTGATGTTATCTTGGGCATGGATTGGTTAATAGCAAATGCAGTTGTGATTGATTGTGTTGAACGCTCGGTTCCTCTGAAAATTCCCGAAGGCCATATAGTCTATTCTCCAAGTCTGACTCCTGCAATTCAGCTCTTCTCTTTGTCTGCTCTGAATGATGATGCTATGGATGCTATTCAGAGTGTTCTGGTGGTCCGTGAGTTCCCAGATGTTTTTCCTGAAGAGTTACCAGGTATGCCTCCTGACCGAGAGGTCGAGTTTGTGATTGAGCTTGAACCGGGTACCGCTCCTATCTCCAAGCGGCCTTATAAAATGGGTCCTGCTGAGTTGGCTGAACTCAAACGTCAGCTTGATGAACAAGAGAAGTTGGGTTTCATTCAGCACAGTACTTCTTCTTGGGATAGCCCAACCATCTTTGTCAAGAAGCGAGACCGCACGGATAGACTTTGTGTTGACTATCGGGCTCTCAATGCTAAAACCATCAAGAATAAATATCCCCTTCCGCGGATTAATGATCTCTTCGATCAGCTAGCTGGAGCTGTGGTATTCTCTAAGCTTGACTTGAGAAGTGGATATCATCAAATCAAGATTCGCAAGGAAGATGTTCCCAAAATAGCTTTCACCACCCGCTATGGCCTTTATGAGTACACGGTCATGTCTTTCGGTCTCACCAATGCACCTGCCACCTTCTCGAGGCTTATGAACTCAGTTTTCATGGAGTATCTTGACAAGTTCGTCGTGGTCTATCTGGATGACATTCTAGTCTATTCTAGGTCAAAGGAAGAACATGAAGAACACCTTCGGTGTGTCCTGAACAAGCTTCGCGAGAATCGCCTGTATGCAAAGTTCTCCAAGTGTGAGTTCTGGCTGCCTGAAGTCACCTATCTTGGTCACGTCATCTCTGCTAAGGGCATTGCCATCAACCCAGAAACCGTTCGGACAATTGTTGAGTGGCTACCACCCAAAAATGTCAAAGAAGTCCAGAGTTTCCTTGGTTTGGCTAGTTATTGTCGTCGGTTCGTTCAAAACTTCTCAAAACTTGCTAAGCCTCTTACCGATCTCCTCAAGAAAGGCAAGAAATACCTTTGGTCTCCTGCATGTCAAGCAAGCTTTGAAACACTCAAAGAGAAGCTCACTTCCACACCAGTCTTGATTCCTCCAGATACATCAAAGCCTTTCCAGATATTCTGTGACGCCTCCTTGCAAGGATTGGGTGCGGTCCTGATGCAAGAAAAACAAGTGGTTGCCTATGCCTCTTGTTAGTTGAAAACTCATGAGCTCAACTATCCAACAGATGATCTAGAACTTGCAGCGGTTGTCTTTGCCTTGAAAGTATGGAGGCACTACTTGCTCGGAAACCGTTGCGAGATCTTTTCTGAACACAAAAGCCTGAAGTATATTTTCACTCAGCCGGACCTCAACCTTCGCCAAAGGAGATGGATTGAAACCATCAACGACTTTGATCTTTCGATCAACTACACTCCGGGCAAAGCAAATGTGATGGCCGATGCCCTCAGTCGTAAGGCATATGTGAATAACCTCATGGTGGAAGAACAACAACCTCTCTTGTGCGAGGAATTCCGCCAACTCAACCTTGAGATTGTGCGTCAAGGTTATCTTCTGAATCTTCTGGCAACCCCTCTCTTGGAAGAAAAGATTCGTGCTAGTCAGCGAGGTGATGCTTACACCAAAAACATCATTTCCAACATTCAGCTGCCGAGGTATGAGTCCTTCCACGTCGATGATCAAGGAGCTCTATTCTTTGAACACCGGATGTTCGTTCCGAATGACCCGGGTTTGAGAGAGCAAATTCTTAAGGAGGCGCATGATTCTACTCTTTCTATTCATCCTGGTAGCACAAAGATGTACATGGACTTGAAAACATAGTATTGGTGGCCTGGGTTGAAACAATTTTGTCCCAAGTATGTCTCCGAGTGCGATGTCTGCCGCAGAGTTAAAGCTGTCCATCAGAAACCTTCCGGTCTTCTACAGCCATTGAAGCCTCCGAAATGGAAATGGGAGAAAGTAGAGATGGACTTCATAACTGGTTTTCCAAGGTCGCAGAAGGGCAACAATGCAATATTTTTTGTCATTGACAGGCTCTCAAAAGTGGCTCACTTCTTTCCCGTCAAGGAAACAATTTCTGCAATTCAGTTGGCTGAGCTCTATATCAACAGAATTGTCTCTCTGTATGGGGTTCCTCTCGAAATCAGTTCAGACTGTGGAAGCATCTTCACTTCCAAGTTCTGGGGAAGTTTCCAAAATGCTTTGGGAACAAAGTTGAACTTCAGCACAGCTTACCACCCTCAGTCACAAGGGCAAGTTGAAAGGATCAATCAGATTCTAGAAGATATGCTCCGTGCTTGCATCATCTCTTTCGGCATGAAGTGGGAAGAATGCCTTCCTTATGCTGAGTTCTCTTACAACAATAGCTTCCAGAAGAGACTAAAGATGGCACCATTTGAGGTTCTCTATGGACGCAAATGCAGAACTCCGATTGGTTGGTCAGGCGCAGGTGAAAGAACATTATTTGGCCCCGACATTGTAACTCAAGCGGAGGAGAAGGTTCACGTCATTCTCGAAAACCTGAAGGTTGCTCAAAGTCGCCAGAAGAGCAACTACGACAGAAAGCACACGGACATGGAGTATGTCTCTGGTGATCTCGTTTACCTTCGTGTCACTCCCATGAGAGGCACACACCGGTTTGGTATCAAAGGGAAGCTGGCTCCTAGATACATCGGTCCTTTCAAAATTTGTGGAAGAAGAGGAGAAGTTTCTTATGCTCTTGAGCTCCCTGAAAAACTCAAGGTCCATGATGTTTTCCATATCTCTCAACTCAAGAAGTGCTTCAAGGATCCAGGCAGGACCGTGGACCATGAGCTTATCAATCTCCAAGAAGACCTGTCTTCTCAAGAACACCCCACAAAAATCCTAAAAGTCGTAGAAAGAAAGACTCGCAACAAGTCTATCAAGTTCTGCAAGGTGCAGTGGTCACACCATTCCGTTGATGAACGCACTTGGGAACGCGAGGATGAGCTCCGTGCCAAGTATCGTACCCTCTTCGTGTCTTCTTCTTCTTCCTAGAATCTCGGGGTGTGATTCCTGTTTAGTGGGGGAGAGTTGTAGCATCCCATCTGTCTAACATCTGTAATGCTACATGGTCTAATAATAAAATGCTACTTCCTACATATAATTGTTGCATCATAATTATATCATGCTCATGTCATCATCACATTGCATTTGAGCATCATATAAAACCCTTTTCATTTGGTTCTTATCTCATGTGCATTATTAATTGTATTTGCCTCTTGATACATTGTATTTGGTTCTTGATAAATGCTTGATGCCCAACTGGAGTTGGGGGCATATCTTTTATTAACTCCACCACCTTTCTTGTCACCACCCCATAATTCCACCATCCAACTATATGTGGGCTTTGCATTTTATTTGGGTTTACCTCTAGCTCATGTGGGTTGGGATGGATCCTCTTACAATTCCACATGCTCCCATACATGCATCATGTTGTTTTTGACATTATTGATATGTGGAGAGCCACATGGCCACCTTTGCATGCTATGTGAGTGGAACCCCCTTGTCAAGCTTCCTTATGGATTGTTTTTTAATGTATGCTCATGTTGGAATATTTTGAGGCTATTATGCATCTAGTGGGACATACACACTAGCATGTCCAAATTATATTCAAATATGAGCATATTCCATCTACACCACATGGGCATCTCCATGCTAACAATTGGCCATCCAATCTTCCTTCCTCTTGCATGTCTAGTATTGCATGCACATGCAATATAGAACATCCCTCTTCCCTCTCCCTCTCTTTTTGTTCTTTTTGGTTTTGCTTAGAATTCTTACCCTATGTGGGTTCTTCTCAACTTGTACCCTAGCTTTGGTCTTCCTAGTTGGACCCATACCAGCCGAGCCTTGCCCTCTTTTGGTTGAACCAGACCACTCTGTTTCCCTCCCGGCTGAACCCAGCGCAGCAGGCCGACGCTATCGCGCGCGCCTGGAGCAGAACCAGCTAGCGCGCCTCCCTCCTTGTTTCACACGGCTGCAGCCAGACCCCAAACCGCGGTGCAAACCAAGCTAGCTCCTGGTGATCTTCTCCCTGGCACCGTACACACACCTGGCCTTCCCCTTCCATCCTGGTTCGGCTCAACCGCCAGCAACAGCTCGCTCCCTCCCTGGACCACCCAGCTCGGCCATTCTTTCGTTTGACAAAAAAACGACGCTGCACGCCAGCTGCATGCCGAGCCCGTGTCCCCTCTCCTCGCTGCGCATAAAGTAGCTGCAGCTCGCCAGTTTTTCTCCCCTACCGCAACCTCTCCCAGGACGACAGCGGGAGGACACCTTCCCCTTCCCCAAGCCTTGCTCACCCAACCCTCTCCCAGCCTTGGCGTCGTGGCACGGTACCAGGAGTGGCAGGCCGAGCCCGCGTTCACGTCGCCGCTGCCGTACGCTCGCCGCTGTTCACCATCCTCTCGCCGTCGACGTCGTCCGCCACGCGCAGCTACATCGCCGACGACCCTCCCCTCGGTGAGCCGCCGTCTACCCCCCCTCCCCCCCGCTTCCTCTTTGGTTCTCCTCGTCGCCGCTGCATTTCGGCCTCTGTTGCTCACCGTCTCCCGGGCGCTCCCGACCACATCCTGGAATCTTCCTGCACGTCTTTCATAGATCTTAGGACGCTTTTTCCGTTCCAGCAAGAATCGATCAAAACGTTGCAGCAAATCTCCTGGAATCGCCCGCGGAAGATCAGTGTTCCTCTCTGAATCGGCGGGCAGTTTCGTCAGTCCCGGTCGCGTGTTTTCCCCCTCTATTCTTGTGCGTTTTCTGGCCGTGTCGATCCAGCTCCGCGCGCACTTGCTGAACGAAAGTCGTAGCCCGATCAACCCTATACAGTTTTCCTTTTTACGGCATGGCGAAATTCGCCGCCGTTTAGTCGCAATCGAAGCCGCAACCCAGCTCGAGCTCGCAGATTTCTCTGCCGGCGACGTGCAGTTCGTCAGTTCGGGCCGCCGCTATTTTTCGAGAAAACCCCCGGGCTCCTATCCCTTCCAACCCGCGGTCCACTAGCCCCACCAGTCAGTCTTAGAGTTCCTTTTACGAAACGATACCCGGGCTTTGAGGTTTTCTCACCCGAACTCCCCCGGATTCCCCACGTGGCCGCGGCCTGTTCGCGCGCCCGCGTGTGGGTCCGTACAGTCGCGGGTCCCGCTTATCATCCACCGCGGCTGGCTGAAAACTCGGTGAGAAAAGCCCCGCGTAGACCGCTGCGACCCACCTGCTGCTGAGTCAGCGCCGGCCCCACTTGTCTGTGACGGTGGGTAAATCTCTCTGAGTACAAAAAGTATCTGTTCTTTTTCTGTTTAATAAAAATGATTTCAGAAATTGTTAAATATGTTTTAAATCCAGAAATTAATAACTTTTAATTAATAAATCTAAATAATACAAATAATATATGTTTTTGAATCAGAAAAATGTGAGGAATTAAAATATGCCATTCAAAATAATGTTTGACTAATTTAAATTTTCGAAACTGTTTAATTGCAATAAGAATGCCTTTTCTTAATTAATTAATAACTTTAATTATATAACTCCAAATTTGACAAATAATATGTCTAAAACGATCAGCTCGACGAGCCCGTTCTGTTTATGCATTCCATGTTATGAATTGAAGCATGCATCATATAAATATTAAATAATTAGAATTGTTTATGGTATTAAAACTTGGCTAAATAATTAATAAAATGATTTATTCTTGTCCCCACACCTCACCCTTGCCATGCTACATTATTGCCATATAAATTGTGCATCATTCATCATGGTATGCTTGGTTGCTTATCGCATTTTATTCATATGCTTGTGCACTTTATTTATATTGGCCCTTGTTTGTTTGGTTCTTTTCGAATAGACGCTGAGCAGGGAAATTATCAGGAATCCCAGGAGTACTACCCAGATCCATCTCTCGCTTCAACTGAGCTACCAGGAAAGCACTACCACATGCTTGTATACATATAGTACCTATTGCTTCTATCTTATTCTTACATCATTGCGTCGCGATTGCATTAAACTGAATCCCAAGTATTGCATGGCCTTACTTTTAAACCCCACCGAAGCTTGTTCCTCCATCCCATGAGCCACTACCACAGGAGTTGTTTGAGCCAAGCGAGTCGTAGAATAGCATGTGTAGGGTATGTGAGTGTCTGATGGTTAACGAGGTACCTAAACAACGTAACCTAAGTAGTAATGGATAACTAATGAAAGAGGCACCGGTGGGCAATATCTGTTATTTGGTTTTTCATGCTCACTTGTGTCCCGTAGGACCCCGGGTACTTGATACCTGTTCCTTGACTATCGCACTATCCGCATATGGGACCATGAATCCCCTTAGTCAAAGCTTGAGTCATTTCTTATTTCTTGGGGCCATAAAGTAGTTTGGGGCTTTATTACTATCCTGTACTTATGCCATGCTTTGCTGCTTTATTTACGATTGTGCGTGGAGCACCTGTACTCTTTAGGAATTGCGGAGTGTTTTCGCGGTATCGACAAGCCCAGTCACACTTTCGGGTTCCTAGTCGTTTACAACCATTGGCGCAAACCTTGGGTCCGTCTCGGAGCCGGCCAACTTCGTTGCGGGTAGCTTAATAGGGTGGCCTCCTGAAATAATTTATGAATCCTGTGATTGCTTTGTCGTGAAAGCCTCGTTGGGTTTTGATTTGGTTTTTCCGAGGTCGATCGTGTGTGTGTTGCTATTTGTGCATCCCTGCAGGGTAAATCTTTCTGAAAGCCGTGTCCGCGGTTATGGACGACTTGGAGCACAGTTTCTCGATCATAGACAAGCATAACTAAAGTACCGACTTTAATTTCACTAAATATCTGACTAGTAATTAGTGCAATACTCAAGGAATGATTAATAAAACTGCCAACGGATGGGTTGTTCGTTCGCTTTCTTGTTGGTAAACGAGAAGGAGGATGGATCTGTTACTTTATACTGTTATAACTGTTGTTTCTAATTAGCGGACATCCGAATATCTTTGGTTAGGCGAATGGTTAGCGAGTATCTATAGACTTGTTAGTTATTATCTTTTGCTGCAATTGCGTCAACCTAGGTATATGTCCCCTTTAGAGGCATAAAGACTTGCTGAGTACCCCTAGGGTCTCACACGATAAATTGTTTCATTCAGATGAACAGGTGTATTCGCAAGATGGATACTGGTTGGAGAAGACAGATGATGTTGGCAATGATCACTCGGTGTAGAGATTCCGAGGATGGTGATCCGTGAGATCTGTGGGCGGAATATGCTTATTTATGTGGCATCTTATGCCGATTTGCTTCTTATCCGTACTCGGATCTTGTTTCCCGCTTCCGCTTGCTACTCTGTTGATTGATGTATGAGGAGCTATCCTACACTATTATCTCTATCTAGGATATTTGGATCTTGCCGTATGGCGTTGCAATATTTCTATTTCTTTTAGATGGTATGGCTCTGAGAACTGTTGTAAGGTAGCTTGCATACATACTCACTTGTGTATGTATTTGATCTCTTCGCATGTTGTCTACGTCGCTCGCTCTTGTCCTGATGTTTTTGGAAGTGGTTAGGGCGGTCGACGGGCCTACACGTGGGTGGCCCTGGTCCCCCGCTGTAAAACCCTTAACCACTTTTGGTTCATCCAGGCTTAAACTTAGAGCGTAGGGTCCGTGGTTGTTACAGGGTGCAACCTATCTGTCAGCAAATCATGTGTTTCATACAAGAGCTAAACATATTGAGATAGATTTTTACTTTGTCAGAGAGAGAGTTCTCAATAAGGAACTGGAGATTCGGTTTGTTCCTTCTAAAGACCAAGTTGCTGATGGGTTCACTAAGCCCCTTCCTGTTCGTACTTTGGAAGAGTCTAAGCATAATCTCAACTTAACTAAAGTTGTGATTAAGGGAGGGTGTTAGACATAGGATAGTTTCCTGTACCAATATGATTCATGTACCTAGTGTATCCGGATGTTGTACCCGGGTCGGAGTCTTGTAAGCCTTGTACGACAAAGCATTTATAAACAGAAAATTCTGGTGTCTCAGGATTATGCGAGTACACGCTACCTGATCGAAACTTTACAATCCCGACCTCCTCCTTCTGCAGCCGATGGGCCCCCTCCGAGCTCCTCGTCCTCGGGCCACCGCATCTGCTCTGAGCGCCACTGCTGAATTGACCGCTGTTGAGCAGGATCTTGTCGAGGAGTACCTCGCCGGAGTCGCTGCCATGCTCCGTCACGACGGGGGTTGTTGCCGACTTGGGTGCTTTGTTGTTGTTACAAGGGGATGCCGGAGATGCTATTGTGGGTCTGCTACCATGGGTCTACGACTCTGCTACCGACGACATGTACTTTTGCTACCATGGGTTTATAGGGTGTGTTTGGTTTGTGCCCAAGATTGCCCCACCAAATATTTGGCTAGCCAAAATTTTGGTTGAGCCTTTGTTTGCCAACAAGTTGGCCAACATTGGCTAAAAAGTTGAACTAGAGTTGGTAGTGGAGCATTGACATGCCAAAAATTTGGCAACAATCCAAACAAGAGCCAACCTTTTGGTCATGACCAAAATATTGGTAGGATACACTTTGGCCACAATCCAAACACACCCATAGTGTTGCTACCATGGCTAAGCGGGGAGGGGGAGGGTGATAATGCTACAATCTCATTTATTTTTTTACTATGTACACGTTTTGTGTTTGCTACATTGACATTCTTCGTATGTACAAATTTTTGGCTATGAATACAGAGAGCCAGACGAATTTGGTTTTTGTACACTAATACAAATTTTGTGCTACATTTGTTTTCCTATTTTGCTATATTAGGATAATTTTTTTGTTATCAAGTTTTTGGCGAAGTTTTGCTGGCGAAATGGATTTTACTATATTAGTATAATTTTTTTGCTACGATGTCTCCAACCAGATCTCCGGTGAAATCTTTGGCGAGTGAAGTCTTTTTTTTTAGGTGAAACTTTTTATTTGGAGCGGGACCTAAAAAAAAGCTTAATGTAGCAAAATCGGGTGAGTCTTTTTTTGCTAGGAGCACGTGGCGGCACACAGGGAATGGGATTGTAAGTTTTGATGACGACTAGTACGCTCCTTAAAAAAAGAACAAATTGATTTTGACATACATAAGAAAATGCTTTCCATATCTTTCTGACAACTGAAAATGCTTTTCGTGACCCCGTCTTTCGTGAGGAGATACGGAAGAGGAGTGGCGGACAGAAGGCTATAGAACCCTCCCCCGGCCGACCCCCTCTTGACCTCTTCCGCGAGTCGCTAGCCGGAGTTCCACAGGGACAGGGGTGTTGTTAGCCGGAGTTCTTTCTTCCTCGACGCCGGTAAACAGATTGGCCTCTCAAATCGTCCTTGCAAGGTCCACCACCACCACCACGTTCTAATTGTTTTTCCCCATCCATCATTTGATCTAACGTCTTTCGACTTCGTGTGTCCAGAGACGCCGGAACACTGTCGCCGACGCGCGGTATTCGCAATGCCGCCATAGATCACCCCATCGTCTGTACTCCTCCGTCCGGTCCCAGGGTAAACCCTCTCGCCTCCGCGTGCTCCTAGGAATCCGCCATGCGCCATCCTTAAATTTTCCTCTATTTTTTCTCTCTAGTAGTTCGTGGAATCGGATCTGACGGAGCACCAGCGACCAGTCACCATGCCGGACAGCGGAGGCGCGACTGTGTATCGTCCTCGAAGAGATCCTCGTCCGTTTGTCGCCCAAGGACCTCCTCCGCTGCCGCGCCGTCCGCAAGTGCTGGCGCAGTGCCACCTCCACCGACAAGTTCATCCTGGACCACCACCGCCGCCAGCCCTTGCTGCCGATCCTCAGACACGCCCACGACCAGCGGAACCACCGCCTCTTTGTCTCCCGGGACGCCGGTGCGGGACAGCAACAACGGATCTGCCCCGTCCTCCGGTCCTACGGCTATGGTAAACTCCAGGTTGCCCTCGATGGCCTCCTCATCGTTTCCCACGGAGAACCGACCGAGGAGTTCTTCATCTGCAATCCGGCCACCCGCAAGTGTGCTCCCCTATGGAAGCCTCCAAGCCCAGCAGGTTTTGTCCACTACATTGCTGGCTTCTATCGGCACCAACCATCCGGAGAATACAGGGTGATTTGGGTCTCTCATCCTTCATCCTACTATGCACATGGCACAAATTACCGTACTTTTAACTACGTCGTAGCCGTGGGATCCAATGATCCCAGATTAATTCGAGAAGGATGCATCCCACAACCAACATCCTCGTCGCCTTCCTTGGACCTGGCGTTACGTAGGGGCCTGGGCATGTCGTCTATTTTTCCACCGGTCAACCACCGTGGCAGCCTGTATTGGAGACTTGGAAAAGTCCACGGATGTGATGACAACTACATAATGGTGTTCAACACAGAAGCTGAAACATTTCGGCTGATATGTCAACCTGCCCATTTGTGCCCACCGAATTTGTTGTTTCTGGAGATGGATGACTCTCTTGCTTTATGCAGCTTCAGCAGCAAATTAGACACCATAGATGTCTGGGTGATACAAGACTACGATGCTGGAACCTGGTCTTTCAAGCATCGGATTAATTTGTCAGGGGTGGATCCAATATTACCTTCCGATCCAAAGGTGACGATGTGCCCTAGGATGGTCGTGCTCAATGAGGGCGAGCTTCTGATCCAGTTCGCTCCTAGGCGTGTGTTGCGTTATGACATGGACGGCAAGTTCTTAGGATATGTGAAAAGCGAAGAGGGCCAAGAAATCAGCTTGGGGATTACCAAGCATTATCTCCAGGAGAGTGTTATTCCCCTTCCACTATTCCATGAGATGAGAGAAGAAGATGAGCCTCCATTTTTCGTAGGGCTATAGAACGCAGTGCTTGGCCTGGATGGATGTTCTACACTACGGGTTTGTTGTTCCATTGGAGTCTATCTATTCTATATGAGCCTTGTTTCCTGTTCTTCTTAGTGCTCCTACTGGAACTGAACATTTAGTGTATTATTTTGCATTTAGCATCGTGTTGAAGTTCTGAAGTATGTCGACTCTGCTATGGATATATTCTAGTATTTTATTGTCTCGTTTACTTTCACTTTGCATTTTTAAGAATCACGAAAGGCGCCATGGTTGCAATTAGAAATTAGTAATTGCTCCCTGAGATATTATGTGGAATGATTTCGTGCTGCTCCAGAATCAGTAGACGAATGACTTGCCACCCTGCTTTCTCTCCGAGAAATACCGTTGGTACACATGCTGTCAAGAAAATATGAGATATTCAGTCTTAGTCATGTTCTTCGAGTAAGTACTTCTGTTTAAAGAATCCATTCTAGCATTAGAAGTACTTGTGGGCATTTTGAGCAATTGAAATGGTTAGTTTGGATCTATCCTTCCATGTTCAATAGTTTGTCCTAAGCACCTGACTTAGTTCCTCCTGCTCTTTGTGTGGTGGTGTTTTTGCCAGCAAACTTGCATACATTTGTTCAGTTTGGGATTCGATAGAGTTATATGTCCATTCTTCTCTATTTGTTAAAAATCTTGGCAGTTGAGAAAGAATGTGATACTTTGGGTGTATGTTGGCAGGCTCATAGTGTTGCCAGATTCTTGTTCTGTGCCGCTTTTGCCTCTAGAATTTGGTGTCCTTTTGGTAGAAGTGAGTTGGAGATGTGCTCATTTTGAGCAAGGTAGAGCCGTAAAAGTATTGGTTCCTCTTTGCCTGGATGAAGATCTTTAATTTCCATGGTGACAGTTTGGCTAGTTGCTTTTTTGTTTGCAAACTGAACTCTTAGATTACATGAAAAGTCCAGCAATTTTATTGTTGTTTGTGTGGGTAGAAATGTAGAACTCGGTCTGCTCCTCTCGACGTGGGTTAACTCATATAACATGTTAAATTCAGCAATTCAGTGATTCTTGGGGTATTTAATCCAGCTCCATGTATGTCTGACTGTGTTATAATAATTAATGATCCAGACTTGTGGATGCCTAATAAGATCTCGGATTATTTCAATGGTTAACTTCTTTGCCTTTCATTATCCGAGATAAGACCTCACTCGGTTACTTGTGAAAACAAAAAAATGCAAAAGAAACTTCTCAAAATGAAATTAGAGCGACCTCTCTCTTGCTGAGAGTTTCTTCCCCTCTCCTTTTTGCTCAGACTCGGTTCTAAGCTTTGGGGTCAGTGATGTGATCAAACTGTCCCAGTTGACGTTGATGTCAACCGTTTATAGAAATTATGTATTATCAAACTGCTTTTATCCAGCATAACCAGATGGTTTGCCACAACACATTTTCCTTGGCGATTGCACTCAGCTTGAACAAATATGCTGAAATTAAAAATATGCAAGTGTGATGCAAGTGGGAATGCATTCAGATGTTGCCATTCCTTTGTTTCTTTTCTCATCTAGGAAAGAATGATGACTGAACAAACATCGTGTCAAGCTTATACTAACAATAGCGAATGGACCATGGAGTGATTCATAGGATTAATGTCACAGATTTGGATCAAAACGTTACCTACTGTCAGGTTTCCACGAGAGGTTCAGATTATCTGAAGACTAAGGCAGTGTTCAGAGAAGACGAAGGCCGTATTGTGTAGGTTGAAATATTTTTGTGAAGCTATGAGGATCTTTGGAGCAGGGACCTTAGAAATCATGGTGGTTATTGTGGTTATAACAGTGACCTTTGGAATCAGTCTGTAACTGGATATATAGCGACATAGTACACGTGTAAGAGCGCAAGAGTGCCTGGACGAGCCGGCGCTGAAGTTGGCAGTACACAAGAGAGGAAGGTGAGCGCTACTACTGATGCAGGATTCAGCTCATGTGTCGGTCTGAAGTTCACGAAGCTAGTTATTGTGTGTAGTATCTGACGAAGCTAACATGTTGTATAATGTTAATCCCAACTCCGCTGGATGGATGGATGCTGATTGATGATTTCCAAAAAACAAATTGAGAATAACTTCCGTGTTTTATTGATCAACAGCCAAAGTTACAGGGATTATCAAAACATCATGGGATTCTAGAAGCCACATGTGGCGCCCTGGATCTAAAGACAAAGCAAAACGAGCCAAGTTATGGGCATCTACATTCGACTTCCTTCCCTCAAAATTGAACGAAACCTTCTTGAAGTCCCTTCTCTGTAGATTGATCTCCCTGATAATAGAAGCATATTGGCCACCGGTACCATCTGCAATATCCGACACGACATGCTTGCGGTCACTGCCCACCGTAACATTTTGGATTGATATATCAGTCGCCAAAGACAGCACCTCTCGACACGCAAGCGCTTCTAGTGTTGGAGGATCTTTTATCCCAGCAAAAACAATAGCCGACGACCTCAATACTTCTGAATACAACCGCTGTGGATCAAATATCCTGAAATTAAATATGCAAGTGTGATGCAAGTGGGAATGCATTCAGATGTTGCCATTCTTTTGTTTCTTTTCTCAGCTACGAAAGAATGATGACTGAACAAACATCGTGTCAAGCTTATACTAACAATAGCGAACGGACCACGGAGTGATTCATAGGATTAGTGTCACAGATTTGGATCAAAACGTTACCTATTGTCGGGTTTCCACAAGAGGTTCAGATTATCTGAAGACCGAGGCAGTGTTCAGAGAAGACGAGGGCAGTATTGTGTAGGTTGAAATATTTTTGTGAAGCTATGAGGAACTTTGGAGCGGGGGACCCTAGAATAATGGTGGTTATTGTGGTTATAACAGTGATCTTTGGAATCAGTCTGTAACTGGATATATAGCGACATACTTACAAGTGTAGGAGCGCAAGAGTGTTTGGATGAGCCGACGCTGAAGTTGGCAGTACAAGAGAGGAGGCTGCGCGCTACTACTGCTGCATGATTCAGGCCATGTGTCAGTCTGAAATTCACGAAGCTAGTTATTGTGTGTAGTATCTGACGAAGCTAACATGCTGTATAATGTTAATCCCAACTTCGCTGGATGGATGGATGCTGATTGATGATTTCCAAAAAAAAAAATTGAGAATAACTTCCGTGTTTTATTGATCAACAGCCAAAGTTACAGGGATTACCAAAACATCATGGGATTCTAGAAGCCACATGTGGCGCCCCGGATCTAAAGATAAAGCAAAACGAGCCAAGTTATGGGCATCTACGTTTGACTTCCTTCCCTCAAAATTGAACGAAACATTCTTAAAGTCCCTTCTCTGTAGATTGATCTCCCTGATAATAGAAGCATATTGGCCACCAGTACCATCTGCAATATCCGACATGACCTGCTTGCGGTCACTGCCCACCGTAACATTTTGGATTGATATATCAGCCGCCAAAAGACAGCGCCTCTCGACAGGCAAGCGCTTCTAGTCTTGGAGGATCCTTTTATCCCATCAAAAACAATAGCGACGATCTCAATACTCATGAATACAATCGCTGCGGATCCTTTTGCCAAATCTCTAGACACTGCTCCATCGACGTTCGCTTTAACAGTGCCAAGTTGGGGTGGCACCCAACGAGGAGAAGCTGCCCGACCATTGGAGGCCGACGAGCTGGATGGATGTAGTACAGCCCATTAGTTTCAATTCGCTGGGTGCAGCCCTGCTCCATCGCTATCTTTCCTCTGTTTCATTTGCTGAACCCCCTTGCTGTGCATACTGTATTTTCCTCTCTGGCCCTACAATTCATATACTATACACCACGTCGTCCAAAGTACGGGGAGAGGACCAGCTGGGCCTGGGCAGCTAGCTCCTCCCTGACCCAGTCCTGGTAATATGCTCTCAGCATCTTCTTGCAAAGTAATGTTTTAGCTTTATGAAGATAATATATCTATACATCTTTTAGTATATAGGTTCGGAATCTACACATTAAAAGATGTTTAAATACATTATCTTCACAAAGCTAAAACATCTTATATTTTAAAACGGAAGGGGTACTAGTAGGACATCGCTGACTAAAACCATCAAGTTAATTCCAACTATCATGGACCCGATGGAGCTGCCATCTGCCCCAAAAGGCGAAAACCAAACCAAATTCCCTTGCCAACTCCCACGCGGCGAACGCCCCAAAAGGCACGGATGATGCTTGTGGTTGCATCAACAAGCAAAGACACGCTTCTGCACACTACGTACCCGGCAAAGCCAACCAAACCAAACCAAAACGAATGTTACGTAGCCGTCTCTCCTGCTGACAATAAAAGCTTTATATGCTTGCAGCAGGAGTGGAGATTGGGTGCATATGAGCACAAGTGCTCCCTTCGTTTAAAAATAAAAAATAAAATAAAATAGGATACTTTTGAGTTTCAAAAAAATATTTTAAAAAATAATCTCGGAAATACATGTATATGGTCTATATATTTGTACGTAATTTTAGTAAAAAGATCGTTACATTTTAGGCTACATGAAAATGATAAATTCCTTACGGTGACTATAAGATTAAAAATGCGTATCTTTTTATCAGAAATTCGTTGTCTTTTTTGTTTAGCCCAAAATAAAACATATTTTCAAACAAAATTTATGGCGTATATTGTGGATGTATGTATCTAGTTATATGTTTTTCCAAAAAAAATTGGAGATCTAAAAGTACAAGTTTTAAATTCCTTTTACAAAATATGAGCACGGTGCCCATGTGCCAAAGACAGTTTTCGCGCAGCATCTTCCTTTAAATTGTACTCCCTCCATTTCAAAATATAAGATGTCTTAGTTTTGTGTAAGGAATTTATATAGACCATTTTTAGTGTGTAGGTGCATTCATCTAGGTTTTAAATTAACCTATACACTAAAATGAGTCTAGATATACTCCTTTCATACAGCTAAAACATCTTATATTTTAAATCGGATTGAGTAATAACGTGCAAACATATCTAAAACTCTCTCTTTGACCACGACTCCAGTGATCTAGTAGAAAGATTCGACAGTCATAATTACATGTGTTAAGAAAAATCCGAAGAAATTTCTGGATCCAGCGAATGATGTGTATTCAATAAGCATGCAATATCGCAACGCTAGATTTTTAAATTTTGGATGGCTACACGAAATGAAAAAATCTGATAAATTGTATAGTTTTGAAAATAGTCACCGTTCCTTTGAATTTTTTATAGCTACACGAAATGAAAAAATCTCATAAATTATATATAGTTTTGAAAATATGTACCTTTCATCCAAACCCCGTTTTGTTCACTCGGATTCATACTTCTCTCATTTCTGTGTAGCTCGGAGTAGAAAATATATTTCAAATTGAGACTGTGCGCAACAGAAGATTGTTGTGGTACCCTTTCGCCTCCAAAGAGCGTGAGGAGCGATTAGGGTTTCCATGCATCATGTCAGCGTCGCCGGCAATCTGCCCCACTCCTGTGGCCGGGTCATGGAGGCAGGGTGGATCTCGCCCTCCGTCGATGGGAGAGCTCCGTTTTCCTATTTTTAGGTTCAAAGTTTGGTGGGCGGCATTCAAGTGGTGGCGGCGACCTCTTCTCCAACAAAGTCTCCCCGGCTTTAGCCCCATCTTGACGACGACATCGAGAAGCTTGTGGGAGTGGTCCGAAGGTTGAAGATGAAGGGCATCTCAAGGATTTCGATGTAATTTTTGTTTTTGTTGATTTGTAATGTTCGTTATTTTTTTGCGGAAAGGACCTCCGACATTAAAAGAAACATACGACGGTACAAAGCCCCACAAGAAAAACAAAAATTACAACGAAATCCTCGGGATGCCCTTAAACTTCAACCTCCAGACCGTGTCGATGGCGCGCCACCGCTGCCGCTCCTCCCTGAGCTAGCCTGGCGTTGTTGGTTTTCGGACGGGAAGTCGTCGAACGGGCCTAGAAGACCACATTCATCCTAGAGACGAAGAGGAAGAAGTAACCGTCGATGAAGCTCCTTGACGATCCGTAGATCCCCATAGCCAGAAAAAATTCCGTTGACAGACACACCAATTGCGAAGATCTGAAGAGAATCAATAGATCTGACGATGCGAACCCTCACAGGCCCTTCGTTGACTCTGAATCGGACACCCACGAGGTAGGGAGAGGCCAGAGAGAGCTTATTCCAACACGCCATCGTCGCCTCCACCTCGCCGATGCCGCTAGGGAGAACCAAAGGCGATGAAGAGAAAACCGGAGAGACGATGTTCGCTGTTTCTTTTAATGCCAAAGTCCTGTTAGGAGAAAAGTATTGAGATTATGCGCTTTTATAGGATACATCATCTAAGTACATGAAAAATCATACGTACAATTTTTTCACAACTTGTAAACATGATTTTTCGAATTTTAGAAAAAAAAAGTGACCACCCGCAAAAAAAAAAGAAGAGTGACCGCTAGTGCTAGGAAGCATGAAAGTCCAAGTCACATACTTATCTCCTAACCATCGTAAACTCTTGTAAGTACAACATTGACTAAAACCATCAAGTCGGATCAGTCTGCGTCGAGTGACCATCAACCCGAGCTGCCCCAAACCAAAGTCTTGGCCAACTCCCACGCGGCGAGCGAGCTTGACGGGCAAACACGTACGACAGCACGGTCCGGGAAAAGGGTCCCCCAAAGGCACGAATGCTTGCGGTCGCAGCAAGAGGCGACGCGCACGCGAGCTAGCCAGCTAGCCGGACAAAGCGAACCAACCCCGCACCGAAAGTGGGGGCGCGCGGCGGCGGCGCACGGTGCGATCGAAACTGTGGTGGCGACCGGTGCGCGGGCGGACGGGCGGGCAGGTAGCGGTTGCTAGGACGGCACGGCACGGCAGGACCAGCCTCGGCTTAGCTAGCGCGACAGCCAGCGGCGTCCCCGCTGTCTCTGTAGCGCGATGACTGCTGTCAACTCGGCCTCGCCTCGTCGTCTCCTCCCGTTCCCTCGGTGGCTCGGTCCTGCCTGCCACGCCACGCCACCCCACCCCGCGACGGAACGAATTAAACCCCTCCCCTCCCCCACACGACCACCACCACCACCAGAGGATCCCTCCCCCGCAGCTGTCTGCCAGCCAGCCCGTGGCCCGTCGCCCGCCGCTCCTCCTCCTCCTCCTTTTCGCCGCCGGAGTACCGGACGCGGAGCCCGATCGCGGATCGGGGGCGACGACGTCTCGTGGGTGCCCGCCCAGCCCAGCCGGCCTCCCGGGTTGACCCCTCGCAGGTGACGCTTCTAGTCCTCCCCTCCCTTCTTCCTCCAGTTCCTTCCACGCGGCGGCGTCTGTGCCCCTGTGGGGTGCGAGACCCGGGCTGCGCAGACCTGGCGCTCCTGCGAGTACGCTTCCGCTGAATTTCCTGGCGCGCCGGTACTCGAGGTCGCGGGCCTCCGGGGATTCCGTTCCAGGAAGAGGCGGAGGAGGCACCGGATGGTGCTCGATTTTGGCCTCAATTGTGTGTGTGTGTGTGTGTGTGTTTGTGTGCGCGCGCGCGCGCGCGCGGGACTCCGCTGGGCGGGCGCGCGGTGGGGGTGAACCGTCCGGTGTGAATTGGGGACTGGCGGCGGGGTCAGCTTCCGACTGGGGGCTTCCGGGGACTCCGTTGGCGGAGGAGGCACCGGATGGCGCTCGATTTTGGCATGAATTGGGTGTGTGTGTGTGAGCGCGCGTGCGCGGGACTCCGCTGGGCGCGCAGCGGGGCGGGGGTTAACTGTCCGGTCTGAATTGGGGACTGGCGGCGGGGTCAGCTTCCGACTGGGGGCTTGCTCACGCGATGGTGCCTTCAGGTGCTGCCGCTTGGCGCTTGCGATAGGAGGCGCCGCCCGTAATTTGCGTCGCTGCTGGTCTAGGTTGTTGTACAGCTTGGTGCCGTGGTCTTTGTGGTTCGGGGAGGTCTCTTCGCCTACATTTTCTGCTTTCAGTTAGCTCAGACTTTCAGTTCAGACTTAGTAGCTGTATTTTCTTCAGTACCGGTTCATGGTTAGGTTATGGTAGGAATCGACAAGGACAACACAAGCAACGTGTACTTGTCAGTATCAGCATCCGTGTGCGTGAGGCTGCGCATGGACTGAAACAAAAAAAAAAACTGGACATGGCCAAAGTTAACATTAGGAGTTTATTTGGACAGGCGTATGATAACACTGACAATGATAGGTCACTTGCATGGGTGGTTGATAGAACTAGATGCAAACCTCGTTTCCGTTCCCTAGCCGGCGCATGTGTAATCGTTGCTCCATGATGCACGCCTGCCTGCAATCTGATGCGCTAGTTTTTCTCGCTGGAACGTTTTCCATGATGGCTATCAATGTCCTGACTGAGATTCAGTAAACATCTGTACTGATGCCAAAATGTTCTCGTGTTTCTCCCTTTTCCTTAGGAATCAGAGAGGTATATAGACAGGAAGAGCTAAAAGGGGGCCATTATGCGCCGGTGGTTTTGCTGCACTCAGTTTCATGCTTCATATCGTGAACATGAACATGAATTTCCTTCCAGCCCAGATGAGAAAGAAGGTACCAATCCTCCATACCGTGTCCTGTTTTTTTGCTGTCTTGGTGTAAATATTCCAGTCGATTGATTTGAGGCCTATGTTCTAGACTCATAATACCACCCAGCAATGGGTTTGGAACTCTCGTACAAACTTCAATTTTGCTTGCTAGCTTTAAACATAGTCGTTTTGGGTTCTCCAGAATCATAGCATCCACTTTCGGTAATTTGGTTTCATGTATCCATGGCATCAGGATGTGCTGATTTTTTTTCAGTTATCTCCACTCAGCATGTATTCATGATCTTTGTTTAGTTGATATATAACAAGTTAAGCATGAGCACCAAAATGGACCTACAATGCTAATGTTACAACTTACATTACACTTTACTGCAATGTAGTGCATTCTCAGTAGTCACCTCTTCAGACCATCTTTACTATCAGCTGAGCCATGTAACATATTTCATGGGTTAAATATTTATTTTATTTATTCTGCTTATCATAAGGGATTGTGTCATGCAAGTCTGATTGCTTTCTAGTTATCCTCTGTTCTCCGGTTGTGCTTTTGTTGCTTGGACCTAAGTTGTTTGCACACACATGGTTAACAGAAAATGGCTTTGCTTCCAAAAGTGATCCAACAAAAGCACCTCCTCCCATTGAAATACCTGAAATGTCACTTGATGAACTGAAAGAAAAGACCGACAATTTTGGGTCAAAAGCTTTGATCGGTGAAGGATCATACGGGAGAGTGTATTACGCTACTCTAGACAACGGAAAACATATTGCTGTTAAAAAGCTTGATACTTCAGCAGACCCTGAGCCTGATAACGAATTCTTGACACAGGTATAGTGCTAAGTACTATGCAGCTTTTGCTAGTTATGATAGGTTTACTCTGATATATTATTACCTACAACCTTCAATTGTCAAACTAATTTTCCTCTTTTGGTTGTAGCTCTCAATTGTGTCGAGATTGAAGCATGAAAATTTTGTGGAAATGCTTGGCTACTGTGTGGAAGGAAATCAACGACTGGTGGCCTATGAATTTGCTACAATGGGTTCCCTACATGATATTTTGCATGGTATGCATGCTATGTTATGTAGCCTATTTCTTCATTAGCCCCTCTTAATCGAAGCAATTCATATATGAGAGTGGTCTGATCTGATTTATTTTTATGCTTTTTAATCATAAACAAGGAAGGAAAGGTGTCCCTGGTGCACAACCTGGCCCAGCACTTGACTGGTTGCAGCGGGTCAAAATTGCTATAGATGCTGCTAAAGGGCTAGCATATCTTCATGAGAAGGTTCAACCTTCGATAGTCCATCGAGACATACGGTCTAGCAATGTCCTTCTATTTGAGGACTACAGAGCAAAAGTTGCAGATTTTAATCTTTCAAATCAGTCTCCCGATATGGCTGCTCGTTTGCATTCCACCCGTGTCCTTGGAACCTTCGGCTATCATGCTCCTGAGTAATTACTCAACTTGAATACTTGAACAGTATATGTATTTGCAGAGTAGTTGTTTCTTTCTGCTAAAGACATCCCCCCGTAATTATCGTTAGAAGAACATGTTTATTCACGTTCATATTAGGTATTGGTGATAGACTAGTAGTATTATTGTATGATATTCACTATTCTATAGCTAAACAAGACTGTCATTTCTAAAAAGGTTTATGTTTGAATGAATTGCAGTAGTTCCACCTTTTCTTTACTAATACATTGGACCGCGTTTTATTAATTATTACTTTGCACTATTGCTTCATTTAAGAAGTGCCCTTTATTGACAATGCAGGTATGCCATGACTGGCCAGCTAACTCAGAAAAGTGATGTATATAGCTTTGGAGTTGTTCTTTTAGAGCTTCTAACAGGAAGGAAACCAGTAGATCATACAATGCCTAGAGGTCAGCAGAGTCTAGTTACATGGGTAAGTATTTGGTTCATAAGAATCTCACAATACTAGACTGTTCAGTATACAAGTAGTTTCAAGCTACAACTTAAGGGTGAAGAGAACTACTTGATTTGTAAAATTGTTCTAAATAAAACGAGGAAAACATGCATTAGCAACAAGAGTGTAGGGCATAAAACTGGCGATCACAACGATTTGAACTTCAGAGTCTAAGACTAAGCCTTGCACATCAATGATTAAGTGAACGAACATAGAAAAATTGGTCAGAATATTTTTTAATGTTATTCCTGATCTATGTCCACCATTTCAGGTTGCTTACTATATTTCGTGTCACGTTGTGCTCTTGTACTATCGTTAAATAACAAACTATTCTAAGGTGCATAAGCTGATTTGCATATTTCTGACTGGTCGCTACTACTCTCCGTGGACACAGGCAACACCTCGTTTGACCGAGGATACAGTTAAACAATGTATTGACCCAAGGTTGAAGGGCGATTATCCCCCAAAAGGCGTTGCCAAGGTCTGCCTCTCTTCTTCCCTCCCTTCTGCGTGCACGCTCTTGTCTCTTACACCGTCACTAGCTAAGAAACAGCTCCGAACACAATGGTTGATTTTCTTCTGTTGATTGCAGCTTGCTGCTGTGGCAGCGCTCTGCGTGCAGTACGAATCCGAGTTCAGACCCAGCATGAGCATTGTCGTCAAGGCACTCTCTCCCCTTCTTCAGCACAAACCTCAACCTCCGCCAGCCGCTGCTCCTGATACAACGGCTCCAGACGCCTGACCTACTTGGTTCAACATTGATGTAAAAAGAGTGCTAAGCCTTATGCGTGAGTTGTTTTACAGTATTGAGAGTACTACCCTTGCTTTACCGAGTTCAGCGACAGGCTACTGTGTTTTTGGCGAGTGATGTGCAAGATGTGTTTTGTTGGTGATCACCTCACCCTCAGTAATTGTGCTCTGGACTTGGGAAGGTCGTAAACTTGTAAGTAGCTTCTGGGTTTGCAACTGTGATTTTGAGCTGACACCACCGACTGTAATCTGTTGAACCTGAAGCTTGTGTGAGACGTGAGAAATGGTTGCTGCATTCTTGTCCATTATTATTGTTGTTGTCTGCTTTGCCTGCTCCGAATTATCTCAGGAACCCGGACACAGCCTACTACTGCGGTTGCAGAGAAATTTGCATTTTGCAATGAATTTGTGTAAATGAGTTGAATTATCCTGTGAGTTCAATGCGTTATGATGCCTACAAGATGATAGTGCAGTACATGCGTTATGGTGCCAATGAGATAATAGTGCAATGCATGTGTGAGCTGTACGAATTTGACGGCTTTTATCTTCGTAGTGTGCACCACAATGTATCGTCATGATCGCGATTATCTGATACTGGGAGATTGGAGTTTTTTTTTAGTACTCCCTCCGACCCAAATTAGTTGCCTTAGATTGTGGACTTACTGATATTGGGTATGTTGGAGATAAATTTATCTGGCACCGAGCTGGGATCAGGGAGAGACTTGACAGGGGCTTAGCTAACCTTCTTAGCTAACCATGCTTGGCAGAATAAATTTGAGGATGCGGTTTTGGAAAACCGTGACTACAGTTGTTCAAATCATCGACCGATCCTCGTCTCTTTTGGTGAGAGCCCGACAGCTGAGAGACGTGGCCCAGCTATCCTCCGCTTTGAAGCCCGCTGGCTGAAAGAGGAGCACTTTGGTGATGTGGTAGAAGGGGCTTGGGAAGAATCGGCCCAACGTTTTGATAATTCTGATTTGGCGGGAAGACTTGCTCTGGTGCATGAAAGGTTACATCAATGGAATCTTACTGTTTTGCGATCACCCCGGCGTAGAATCAAATCCGTGAGAAAGGAATTAGAGGAGCTTGCTCGAAGTGCACTCAGCCCAGAAAATATTGCAAAGGAAAAAAAAATTGTTGTTTGAAGTGGAGAAATTAATGGAACAGGAAGAGATTCACTGGTCGCAACGAAGCCGTGTGAACTGGTTACAGATGGGAGATAGAAATAGTGGCTATTTTCATAAGTTTGCATCTGCACGTCGGTCGAGAAATAGAATCAAACGATCAAAAGATGACTCAAATGAGTGGCGAGAAGGATGTGCTTATCTCAACCCAATGATATCTGATTACTTTGCTGGTCTTTTCTCCACGGAAGTGCAAGAACCTGATCCCGAATTAATTGATAAGGTAATTCCTAGAGTTTCTGATGAGATGAATAATGCTTTACTTAAACCTTATACAGCTGAAGATGTCAAAAATGCTCTATTCTCAATTGGAGATATGAAAGCCCCTGGGGCGGATGGTTTGCATGCACTCTTCTTTAAAAAATGTTGGCATCTTATTGGTGATGTCTTGACAAATGAGGTACTAGTGGCGATTGAGAGAAAGGAGATTCCGGAGGGATGGAATGATACAGTTATAGTCCTTATACCTAAAGTCGAGTCACCGGAAAAAATTACTCAGTATAGACCGATCAGTCTCTACAATGTTCTTTATAAAGTGATTTCGAAGATGATTGCGGCCAGGCTGAAGCTGATTCTGGATGAGGTAATATCACAAGCCCAGAGTACTTTTGTACCCGGTAGATTGATTACAGATAATATTCTATTAGCTTATGAGAGTATGCACACAATAAAAAACAAGACGGGAAAGAAGGCCTTTGTGCGGTGAAATTAGATATGCATAAGGCGTACGATCGATAGAGTGGGTTTTTCTGGAACGTATGCTCTCACGTCTAGGACTTCGAAATGAGTTTGCGCAACTCCTAATGGCATGTGTTGGTTCTGTTAAATATAAAGTTCGATGCAATGATCAGGAGACGGAAGGATTTATTTCGTCTAGGGGACTCCGTCAAGGCGATCCCTTATCACCATATTTATTCTTAATTTGTGCAGAAGGTTTATCTAGTGCTTTGGCTCATAAAGAGGAGGTTCGTGGCATTGAAGGTGTTCGGGTGTGCAGGAATGCACCATCAGTATCGCATTTACTATTCGCTGATGATTCCCTTATACTTATGAAGGCAAATTTGATTAATGCAACCTCACTGAGCTGGATCAATATTGCGCAAGCTCTGGACAACTAGTGAGTGAATCCAAATGTAGCATTTTCTTTAGTCCAAATGTTGAGGTAAATGTTAAAGCTCAGATTTGTGAGGATTTAAATATCGTGAATGAAGCATTATCTGATAAATATCTTGGTCTTCCTTCAATGGTGGGCCTGGACCGCTCGGGAAGTTTCTTATATTTACTTGAGAGAATTATTGAACGGTTGAAAGGTTGGAGAGAGAAATTCCTCTCTTTAAGGGGAAAAGAGATCTTACTTAAAGCCATTATCCAATCAATTCTAGTCTATGCTATGGCTGTTTGTAAGATACCAAAGGGACTTTGCAAGGAGATTAATGATGCTATGGCTGCCTTCTGGTGGGGTGATACAGATGAAGATAAGAAAATGCACTGGTTGTCATGGTGGAAAATGAGCATCCCAAAGAAATCGGGTGGTATGGGCTTCATCATTGTTTTAATCTGGCGATGCTTGCAAAGCAAAGATGGAGGCTGATCACCAATACTGATTCACTTGTGGCTCGTGTGCTCCGGGCAAAATATTACCCAAGTGGAAACTTATTGCAAGCGGGTCCAAAGAAGAGATCTTCTTTTACTTGGCAGAGTATAGTGTCTGGTCTTCATTCGCTTAAGCGTGGACACATCCGGAGAATTGGTAAAGGAACTCTTGTTAATATATGGGAGGATTACTGGATTCCTACGGGTTTTACAAGAAAGGTGATGTCGAGTCGAGGCCAATGTATTCTGAGGACAGTTGATGAGCTCATAAACCCTATTACGTGTACTTGGGATGAAGTCATCTTCAGAGAGAATCTGATGCAGGTAGATGTGGAGCGAATTCTAAAGATCCCACTTAGTGAGCATCTCACGGAGGATTTTATCGCCTGGCATTTCACTAAGAACTATATGTTCTCTGTACGCTCTGCATATTTTTTGGAATGGGAACATCAGTTCGGTGCTCGTTCTAGTAGGAGTGACGGGCAGGGCTCTTCAAGGATAAACCCGGTATGGGAGATAGTGTGGAAACTGCAGATACCAAGTAAGATAAAAATCTTTTTGTGGAGAGCCTTACATGGCATTATACCTGCAAGAGCGATCCTTGTAAACAGACATATTCCTGTTCAGGCCGTCTGTCCCGTTTGCTTACAGGGAGCGGAGGATATTAAGCATCTTCTTTTCAGTTGTGTACGAGCGAAACAAGTTTGGAAGGCTTTAGGATTATATGAAATCATCTATCAAGCTATGGAGACCGATCGGTCTGGTTCGGTGGTTCTTGAAGGTCTTCTGTGTAACCCAAATAGGAAATCACCTGTACTAGGAAATTTGGGTCTGCAGGAGTCTATTGGGGTTGGTTGTTGGTATATTTGGTGGCAACGATGACAATCCGTCCATGGGGAACGCGTGAATACGCTAAGGAATACAACTTTTGCGATTAATGCATTGACATCCAATTATAATATAGCTAGTTCAAATCTAAAGATGGAACCGCCGAGATGGATAAAACCAGAGGTTGGCTCATATAAACTCAATATTGATGCTTCCTACCATATTGATGGCTCTGGTGCTGCAGGTGCTGTTCTTCGAGATCATACGGGTGAGGCAATTGCGGGTTTCTGTTGTCCTATAAACAACACCCTCTCAGGCCTCAGCTGCAGCGGCGGAAGCAGCTTGTTTGTTGAAAGGACTGGAGTTTATTGAAGAGAAGGGATGCTTCAAGGTGATCATTGAATCAGACTGTCTTGAGCTGATCGAATGCTGCAATGGAACAATGGAAGTATGGAACCCCTATTCGGCTATCTTGGTGGAATGCTTTTTTAAAGCAAACTCAATACCTGGAATCTCCTTCAAGCAATGTATGCGGGAAGCAAATGAAGTGGCTCATCTACTAGCTAAACATGTGTATGTTTCAAAAGAGTTTTTAGTTTGGGATGGGGAACCTCCGGGTTTATTTTATCTGATGTAAGATGTAACCGCTCGAATGATGTAACTATGTTGAACCCAGAGGCTGGCTGCAAGTTTCTGACGCACTCTTTTTTCTTACCAGGGTACCGAAAGGGACTGGAAGGTTTTAATGAGGCGGCTTGCAGACCTAATATATAGTGCTTTCAAAAAAAGATACCTCCAAATCTAGACAAAACAAAGTCAACTAATTTGGGTATTTTTTTGGAAAACGATACTACTCCCCCGGGGATAATCCATCGCGATCCCCCGGGTCGCTCTTGGCTCTCACGGCACGCGTCCCTTGGTGGGTCTCATGCACGAGTTCTCTAGCCTTATCCTTCCTTTTGCTTTCTTCCCAAATCGACTCCGCTAGGAGATTCTGGCAGCTGCCGACCTGCTGCACGCCGCCGCCACCAAGCACCTCCTCTCTCGCCGCCGGCGTCGCGCACCTCCTCCCATCGCCCGCCGCTAGCCTCACTCACATCCCCGTCGTTTTTACTCCGCGACGACCACGAGAGCCTAAAGCGCGACCGGAAAATCGAGCTCCCCCATGGTGAGGATGACCTATGGATGCAGGACCAACACCTCTGGCTACAACGGTGCCACCCTGCTACAAGCGCGGCGACGACGACCTGCTACAAGCGCGGCGGTAGCGACCTGCTACAGGCACTGCGGAGGCGCCCTGCTACAAGCTCGGCGGAGGCGACCTGCTACAAGCGCGGCGGCAGCGCCCTTCTACAAGCGTGGCGGGCGGCGGCGACCTGCTACAGAGGCTTTGGCCGCTTGCTACAACAGCGTCGGCCGTTTGCTACAGAGGCAGCGGCGACGTGCTACAGAGGCGGCGACGCTTTTGCTACAGAGGCGGCAGCGGCCTGCTACAAGCGTGGCGGCGGTGACCTGCTACAGAGGCGTTGGCCGCTTGCTACAGAGGCGGCGGAGACCTGCTACAGAGGCTGCGGCGACCTGCTACAATAGGTCGGCCGTGGCGGCGACTTGCTACAGAGGCGACGGCGTTTTTGCTACAGAGGCGGCGGCGATCTGCTACAAGCGCGGCGGCGGTTTGCTAGAGAGGCTTTGGCCGCTTGTTACAACAACGTCGGCCATGGCGGCGACTTGCTACAGAGGCGGCGTCGCTTTTGCTACCGAGGCGGCGGCGACCTGCTACAAGTGCGGCGGCGCTTGCTACAGAGGCTATGGCGACCTGCTACAACAGCGTTGGCCGTGGCGACGATTTGCTACAGAGGCGGCGGTGACCTGCTAATGGCGCGGCGGCGCTTTGCTACAACGGTGCAGGCCGCTTGCTACAATGGCGTCAGGCGGTTGCTACGTGCTCGCCGACGGCGGTGCTACCAGCGTGGTCGGCGCCGGCGAGGTCTCTAGCCGGAGGTGACCGTTGGGGGGCGATTGGTATGGGTGCTCGTCGGTGGGCTTCGATGTGCCCGCAGGTTGTATCAGGTGCAGTTTTTGCGTGAAGCAGTTTTGCAGACGGAGGGAATAGTCAATGGGACACGTGTCAAGCAGCGCAGCCGGGGGATAAAAACTCCTAATCCTCGGGAACGCCTAGCGCTGCCTTTTTTTTCCGAAACTTAGTACATGCGTTCACTGCTCGCACCACACGAAAATAAATCCTATAAGACCTTACTGAAGGATAGACCCATCTCCATGCACAATGGCTAGAAAAAAGCCTAATTAACAAAAAAAAAAAAACTAGAAAACAGAAAAGATGGACACGCATAAAAGATGGTCTATTAATAGACCGGGTCTGATAGGATTTACACTACACGGTGAGTGACCGTGTGAGCATATTTCTGTTGCACCGGTCCAGCCAACCTGCCGGTCCGGTCCGACCAGATCCAGCCCAATCTCTTTTCTCTTCCCCCGTTCCCCGCTCCCCTGAGCAGCCGCGGGCCCAGCTCTCCCTCCACCGGCGCCGGCGGCTTTGTTTACGAGGCGGTCCGGGTTAGTCAGCAGAGGGCGGCGGCGGAGGCGAGATGAGAGTCGGCGTCGGCGGCGGGAGCGCCGGCGCGGTGTTCTACGCGGACAAGTACCACCCGATCCAGGCGGGCAGCATCGACGGCACGGACGTCGCCCCCCACGACAACGCCGTCCTCCGCGCCCTCCTCTGCTCCACCGCGGGCCTCTGTACGTGCTCTCCGTCCCTCCCCCCTCTCCCACCTGTACTCCCAGCTCACTCACTTGGCCTCGCGTTCCCCTTTCTTGTTCTGTAGATGACCCGTTCGGGGACCCCAAGGCCGCCGGCGACCCCTACTGCACGGTGTTCGTCGGGCACCTCTCCCACCTCACCGATGACGAAACGCTCCGGAAGGTGCCGCTTCTCCCGCTTGCGCCTCTGTGCTGGGTTGGTGTTGTATCCTTTCCTGTCTGATGGTCTGAGCTGTTCTGTCGATTCGGCGTGTCGAGCAGGCGATGGGCAGGTACGGGAAGGTGAAGAGCATGCGGCTGGTACGGGACATTGGTGAGCTATAAACATGTGGCTCCATGAAACAATTTTTTGTTGTTGTCTAGAATAGCTTGATTTGTGAACCTTGCATATATATACAGCAGGAATGGGTTCATGATATTCTAGTGAAAATAACATTAAGTAGTACAGTTCATCTCGATGCAAACTAGTTAGTTTTTTTGTGTGGTATCGGTACTTCGATAGCACAGTGGAACAGAGTGTTCCTTACATAAGCTTAGGGCGTTTAATCATGTAATCTTAAGTGTAGCACCGCTCCAACTCTGAAATAAACTGTTTGTGCTGTAGCATCTTTTCAGTTGTCCTTGTCAGTGGATAACAAATTACAATGTCTGCACATTTCATATCGTTTTCCTTTTGCAGTCTGTTTTTTACTTATCGGGCTACTTCATTTGCAGTTACCGGTGCTTCTCGTGGTTATGCGTTTGTTGAGTATGAAACAGACAAAGAGATGCGTCGTGCTTATGAGGTATGAGCTGCGTTTTAAGTTCTTTTGGCTGTTTGTTTCCTGTTGCATTCTAGGTACACTTAAATTCTAAAAGGGAACTATTCCATACTGCCTTTTTTCCTGAAGGATGCACACCATTCCATTATCGATGGGAGTGAAGTCATCGTAGACTACTACAGGCAGCAGCTTATGCCTGGATGGATACCAAGGAGGCTAGGTGTGTTCCTTGCTGAAGTATGATTTCGAACTCAGACAGAGTATTTGAGCTGGTCTTCATACTACTTTGAATTGCCTTTTTACAGGAGGAGGGCTTGGAGGAAAGAAAGAATCTGGCCAGCTTCGATTTGGAGGTCGAGAGAGGCCATTTCGTGCTCCCTTGTATGAACCCAAACATTCTTTATTGCACTTCAGTATTTCTTACTACGAGAGTCGTCAAAGTTGGGAGAATTGCACTTCGGAGTTTTAGACCTACAATGACATTATGTACTACTGTAAAATGTAGGCGGCCTATTCCTTATGATGAACTGAAAAGGCTTGGGATCCCACCACCACCTGAGGGTCGGTATATGACACGTTTTCAGGTAATTTCGTGACCTCTGTCAATTTTACCATGTACTGCTAAAGGGGGATATTGTTTTATGTGCATGAGGTATTATAAATCCTGTTAGAATTGTGAACATGTTGCATTCTGTATTTTAAATGGTCAGAATAAGTGCAAAGTAATAGTCTTTCCAGAGACAACGTTTAACACAAATAATTACAAATGTAGAGGGGAATTTGGAAACTTGGCTGTTATTGGCTTAAAAAGTTAGGAAGAAATCCTCTTATATGTGCTTGTATCCTGAATATCCACTCATAATTGCCACCAACCCACACGAGCAGTGACAGGGAGGAACACTGGTAGGTTAACAGTTGCATTTGTGTGTGCTGACAAAGAAAGATGACTGGATTTAATTGAGTCTGCTCTCCCATAATATTTCTTACATTTGCATTTGTGCATCTTGTAGCTGGGGCATGTTTTGGTTATTCCTTGCCTGCTTACTACCATGGAATGAAATGACACTGTTAACTCCCACTATTACAGGTTCCTCCACCACCGAGACGAAGAGGCGGGAATACTGAGAGGGAAGAGTCGCCACCTCCTAGGAGGAGATCCAAAGATAGGTCTGATAGCACCTATAGAAGGCAGAGAAGTCCAACTGAAGACGAAGGCAGCCCCCGCAGGCGCAAAAGCAACCGTGACCACAGGGAAGAATCGCAAACGAGGATAAGATCATCTACTTACAGGGAGGCCAGCCATCACAGTAGGCAGAGAAGCCCGACTGAAGAAGATGGGAGCGACCATCGCAAGCGGAGAAGCCGCCGAGGGCAGGGAGATATCAGCAGCTACGATAGGCATGTAAGCCTGGCTGAAGACGACGACGATCATCATCGGAAGCAGAGAAGAAGCCGAGAGCATAGGGATATCAGCAGCCATAGAAGGCAGAGAAGCCCAACTGAATACGACGCTGATCATCGCAATCGAAGAAGCCGAGAGCCTGAAGATGACGCTGATCATCACAAGCGAAGAAGAAGCCGAGAGGCTGGAGATATCAGCAGCCATAGTAGGCAGAGAAGCCCTACCAAAGATCACGGCGGGCATCACAAGCGGAAGAGGAGCCGAGAGCCGGGAGAGTTGTCTCCTGGCACTGGCAGGGAGGATGGCAGTGACAGAAGAGGAAGAACCTCCGCTGAAGCTGGCCGCAGCCCTCGCCGCTCTCATAGGGAGCAGAGGCATCACGACGAGTGGACACACGATGATGGCGGCAATAGCCGGGACGATGGCCGCCAGAGGCACGGTGACCGTGCTCACTCCAGGAGATCCGAGAGCGGAGATTACAGCTGCTAAATGCTCTGCCATTTTCATCATGTCAAAGCTTCTGGACCCCTCGCATATGGGCTTATTTGACAGTGGTCTGTTCAGTTGTCCGGGTGTTGGTCGCCGCACTCCTGATTTGTCACTGCTTCGGCCGCTTGGAGTGATGCTGGCATGTGTGTAGGCTTTGTACACGTGTGTAGTTCTCGGGCCTAGGGTGTCAAGCGGGACGGGTTGCGCCACTACTTTTTCACTAAACCTTCTCTAATTTTACTAGTAACTTTCACTTTTTGCCTATATTTTGCTTCACGTTGTTACGTGGGTGCGGCTTGCCACCCTAGTAACGCCATATCACGCCCGTGCAAGTTAACGTGCAATGCCTCTAGATGCTGCCATTTTCACCATGAGAAAGATCCTGGAGCCCCTTATCTACGCGCTGCGTAATCTGATACGCTTCAGCCGCTTGTCGTGATGCTAGCGTGTGTGTAGTAGGCTTGAATACAGTTTTGGTTCTCTTTTCTTGGATATTCTGGGAACCTCACTCCTAGCCCGCGCAAGTAATTGTGCAATGCCGTTGCCCTTGTTGGTTAACTGGACCTCAAAAACAATATTGGTCAAATGTACAGTATCGGTTTGAAGCTCTTGCCTTGACGAGTTCAGGTGAAAATATACTCCCCGTCTAGAAATAAGTGACTTTGATTTGTATAGATTTACATATATCTAGACGTATTATAGTGTATAGATACATGTGAATCTAGACAAATCGGAACCACTTATTTCATGAAGGAGAGAGTATCGTAATTTAAGACTTGCTGCCAGAGAGACAAGAAGACCGAGAAAACGGTTGGACAAATGGACAGTATGCTCTCCGCTCTGCAAATAGTCCATTCCTAAAACATTCATATACAGAGTATCTTATATTGTTGTTGCTGCGATAAAATCTCCTCATATTTTAGCAAAAACAAAAAGGATCACATCCTCTTAATACTAGATATTTTATAGCCATAACGAGTGGCGATACTCGATCAACCTCTCGATGATCTATAAATAGCACAAGCAGGCGATACCCGATCAAGCGCACCCGTGTTCGTCGATCTAGTAGTAGTAGCACAGTACAGATAGTCGATCGAGAACATGTACACGATGTCCTACGGATCCGAGAACAAAAGATGCACTCAGGATAGCCTGGACACCATCATTAGCTGCTTCTGCTGTCTGTCGACGCCCGAGAACCCTTGCTTCAAGAAAGAGGCCGACTGCGTCAAGGTCTGCCGGCCGCAGGTGTTGCCGTGGTCGCCGCCCCCTCCTCATCCGGCGCCCGGCAGCGGCGGCGATTAGTGGTGGAGATGTTTCGATCCAACGATGGTGGAGAATAAGAGATCGTACCGGCCGTCTTTGTGCTTCTGCTGGTTGTAACTGTGGCGTGTCGTTGAGTCGGCGGTGGCCCGCTGGTTTAGTTGTTGATGGTCTCCTCTCTTTACCTTTTTCACTTACATCTCTTTGCATGTCAAAACAAAACAATATCTTTTTTTACCTATAATCATAAGTTGGCTCGAATGAGATCTCATCATATATATGGTGAGGTGTTGAGAATCGGAAGAGAATAAATGACCTGGCTAAAAAGAATAATCTTGGCGAAAGATTAAAAATTAATGGTCCGGGCTTCTGCGATGTCTATCTAACTAGAGCATCCCTAATAGATGTCCTATTATAGAGCATGGACACGGCTGCCGCTTATAATAGGGCATGGTCCCGCCTACTGAATTCAGCCACACCCACTACAAAAGGACCCCGTTCCGACACTCTTTGGGGCGGCACAAGCAAAAAGTATCTCGAAAGGTCGGTTAGTCGGCGGATGAGCTATCACGTCACCATTTTATCACGGTGGGTAAGTATACGTTGTGGCGCACTCGATATCAGCACATATTAGTGTCGTGCTAGGGGCATGTAAGAGCGACATTTCTTAATGCCGCTCTTCATCGAAGGAGGCATTCCATATTACGAAATGCCGCTCTTTGTCGAAGGAGGCATTCCGTATTGCGCCGTATCTCTGTGCTTGTTCAGACACGTCTCGCTGACAGGTGTGACCCAGCACCGGTGTGCTATTTGAATGACCACTATTTATACATCGTCCACGGTACGCACTTATCC
Source organism: Avena eriantha (assembly GCA_910589775.1). NCBI lineage: Eukaryota > Viridiplantae > Streptophyta > Magnoliopsida > Poales > Poaceae > Avena > Avena eriantha. The sequence continues at coordinate 30,768,701 of OU342743.1, read as the reverse complement.
TCGAGATCCACCCACCACTTATCCTCTCCAACCCACCTCCAATCATATCTCGCTCACTCACCCGATGATCAAATTTGGTTGGCCCGAGATTGGCATAGGTGGCACACCATACTAGGATGAATCCGATCGATAACGAATGAGCGCGACAGCGACATCGTACGTTATCTTCATCAAAGGTTTATTTTATTCTTCTAAGTTTGTTTTGTCGATACGATGTCTCAATCATATTGGGGTACGTTTTACGGTCTCGGGACGACAAGGTGCCGAGATGGACTGAGAGCGACAGTTGGAACGACATCGATGAGAAGTAGTGTCGCCATTGTGACTGTGACTTGTTTCCGCGTGGGCTAGTAGAATACGGGGGCGTAGGTACGTGCCACCTGTTCATGGGATGCCACTACAAATCTCCGAGGTGCACATTCGTGGAGTGCGTTGATAAACCTCACACATAGAAGCTTTCTCGTGCACTCAAGAAGATGTGAGCGATGACCGAGGAGAAAAAAAATCAAAGCGTCGAATAAGGAGCTCGATCAGGCGATTAAATCGAAGTGATCGTCTCTGGCCAATGAGCTACAATCGATTTGGGAACAACTCGATGGCCTTTCTCGTGTTGATCATTAATTTTTGGCTATTAATTGATGGAGTAATAATGACATGTAATATGTATGTTTGTGAGCTTTGTTTCTTTGAACTTGTTTTCTTACTATATTTGCTTTCCATCGTCACTATAGTTTGGTTGATTTTCTTCAAATAAATAATACAGTCTGAACTGTGTTAGTTATCTCAGACTATACTCGTTAAGGCCTTGTTTGATACTAGAGTTTTTGTGGAGATTAGTGGGGATAATCCTCACCAAACCCCAAATCCCCACTTACTTAAAAAAAAATTGGTACTAGAGTATTGAGCGAGTTTAATTCCCGCCTATTCCCACTTTTCCCTAAATTCTAGTGTATTTTCTCAATCCCCAATACTCTACCCGTACCTAGTGAATTGTGGATGGGGTTTTATGGGGATTGGGTGAAGGTAGAGGTTTCACCAAATACTCTAGGGGATACTCCCTACTAATCCCCACAAAAACTCTAGTACCAAACAAGGCCTAAGTATTATAATATTACTGTCGTTACTGTCAATATCCATTTGAGAAAATGCGGTCCATATACTAGGCGCACTTGCTCAAAGGACCCATGCAATTTTCTATATAAGACAGGGATCCCTAGCCCCACTCCTCTCCCTCATGCCGCAGCACTCTGCTCCCTAGTGTCCCAGATCTGCATGAATAGAACTAAATATACACCATACACCTCAACACTCACAAAGTTAGTGACTTAGATCTCCACGATTAAAACTAACCATACATCTAGCACCTTCTTTCCCAGTATTTAGACAAAAACCACACTTTTCCAACCATTGGTCCACTAGTGTTTTAGGTTTGTTCGTCAAACTTTCTATATATCGCGTTTCGACTTGTCCTGCAGATTTTTTGCTTCTTTTCTTTTGTTCTCTTGAATCAGTCCATCCCTTTTTCAAATCCGCGTCGTTAGCTTATCTAGCTCGCCGACACCGCCCAAATCCGAAGATGATGTTCAAAGATGGCACTCGAAGATGGCGTTCGAAGAAGATAGCGCTTGAAGATGGCGTTCGAAGAAGATAGCGCTCGAAGATGGATGGCGCCCGAGATCCTTCACCCAGTCACGATGCAAAACTATATTGATTAGAGAGATGTTCAACATGGAGAAGACTCATTTAATATATTTTTGTATTAGGATGCTAAATAAAGATAAGCTCAATAGGCTTCTCCGAAAAATGTAATTAGCACCTTTATCCGTGTGAAAGGGTTTTAGTGTAACGCGATGAGTTTTATTGTTAATGAAATATATTTTGTATGTTATTAATAAATTTTTAATACAATCCAAATCTAATGGAGAAGCTAATTTGTTACTCTTAATTGTCATTAAGAGTTGTGCCGTTGAAAGGTGTACCGAACACGACAGAGTAATACACGTTACACGACACTCAATTTTCGCCATATTCTGTTATGTCCCGAGGCGCAACCTCTGCGGTGTCGCTGGAGCGCTACCTCGGCGGATATCGATATGCCGAGCCAAAAAAGCGCCGCCTAAAAACTTTTCCCGACGCAGTTATTCCTGACGGTCTTTTATTTGTCGCGCCAACACGAGCGTGATGACTAGGTGTGTGCATCGGCATTTATAGCGCCAAGACCCGTGATACGAGTAATAATGACCCTCGTTGGTCTGATAGGGAGTAGAGGCATCACGACAAGCGGACACAAGATGACGGTGGCAATAGCCGGTACGATGGCCGCCAGAGACACGGTGAGCGTGCTCACTCCAGGAGACCTGAGAGCGAGGATTATTGTTGGAAATATGCCCTAGAGACAAATAATAATAAGGATTATTATCATATTTCATATAGTTTTATATCATGCTATAACTGTATTGAAAGGAAACATCAATACACGTGTGATATATAAACAACCAGGGGTTCCCGGTGAGACTCTAGTCACTGGTTCATTGGTCAACAAATGATCAATGTTTCCTGATCATGTGACATTTATGCCAGTTGGAAATGGAGTCAACTCATTCTGTGAATGAGATGATGAACTAATACCTAACCTAAACATCGTGACCCGATCATGTCACGAAGTTTAAGTTACGATGATTAGAATAGACCTAGTAGACTATTCCTTAGACTGTGAAGCTATATCAATCACTGTCTCCCGAGAGTTCTTAGATAGCATCAAACGTCACTTGGTAATACAGTGACAATAAATGTGTGTTCAGGTATTCAGAGGAGCAGTAGAGGAAATATATGTCAAGAGCAGGATTTGTCCATCCGCGTGACGGAAAGATACTCGGGGGCCCACTCACAGAAGTTATATCCAATAGCTGCGCAACGTGTGATTTGATCACAGGGATATCACTTGTCGAAATGAGTCATGTGGCATTATTCGGTAACGAGATTGAACCCGACATGGTGATGTCATTGATCAGATCTCGGGCAATGCAAGTATCGAGAGGCAAAGGGAATAAGACGCGTCAGTCACGATTCAAATGACGAAAGATCTTCGTGGAATGCACAGGGGTCACATGGCCATCCAGGTCCCTCTGTTGATCATTGGTCCGGGAGTGTCTCGATCATGTCTGGAGTGTTTCCGAACCGTGGGGTATCACGCTTAAGGGCTTGGTTATGCTTTAGAGAGTGTTTATAGGATAGAGAGAATCACGAAGAATATGAAGAGAGAAAACCGGAAGGGTTTCGGTAAATCCAGAGGATGTCCGGAGTGGAGATGGAAGGTGTTCCATAGCCACGGAGGTTGAATAATATGTGAATGAATGTTAAATATTGATTTAATCATTTATTCATAACTATTTAATAAAGATAAAATCAATTAAAAGGTTAAAAGGGCTTAATGGGCCAAATCCTGGAGGGGAAAGGGCCCAAGAGGGGGACGCCTCCCTTGGAGGGGCCAAGGGGGTGGCCGGCGGCCCTAGTGGGCCAGCCCCCACATGGGGCCCATGGGGGTGGCCGGCGGCACCTCCCCCACCTCCTCCTCCTTTAGTCCCACCCCGGGACTTTGAGGGAGGTAGTACCTCCCCTTCCCCTATATATAGTGGGGGTATTTGGCTAGATAAATGCACACAATATTCAATAAAGGTTCCCTCTCTTTTGGGGAGACCTCCTATTGATATTCTCTCTCTATCTCTCCCGTGGCCATGGTCCCTGATACGTTGCTAACGTATCTATAATTTTTGATGTTCCATGCTTGTTTTATATCTACTTTCTTATGTTTTGCCCACACTTTGGAGTATTTCTACACTTTCTAGGACTAACCTATTAACAATATGCCGTAGTGCTAGTTGCCTATTTTCTGCTGTTTTTGGTTCCAGAAAAGTCATAAAATGAATATTCTCGGAATTGGATGGGACAAAAGCCAAAGTCAATATTTTACCGGAAGACACATGGAGTCCGAAGGAGAGACGAAGGGGGGCCACAGGGCGGCCACACCACCCCTTGGCACGGGCAGCCCTAGGCCATGCCAGGGCATGGTGTGGGCCCCCTGGCCGGCCACCGACCTCGCCCCTTTGCCTATAAGAAGCCCCTGGGACGAAAACCCTAAATTGAGCCTCCAGCCACGAAAAGTTCGGCAGCGCCACCGCCATCGAAGGGGAGATTTGGGGGACAGAAAGTCTCTGTTCCGGCACCTTGCCGGGACGGGGAAGTGCCCCCGGAGCCATCTCCATTGACTCCACCACCATCTCCATCGCTATTGCTGATTCCCATGATGATGAGGGAGTAGTTCTTTCTCGAGGCTAAGGGTTCTACCGGTAGCTATGTGTTCATCTCTCTCTATGCGTGATCATATTGTGATCATGAGCTTTGTAATCAAGTAGATCTACCTTGCTACTCAAGTGCTTTAATAGATCTCTGCTCTCCCCATGTGTGTGAAAGTGATAGCGTGCACACCATGGTGGCACTTAGGATAGAGATTACAAATACTTGTTATGAGTTATATTTGGAGTTGGGTGTCTCTATGAAATTGTGGTGTTTGTTGGAACCATCAAGTGCTCAAGGTGACAGTGTGAGGTTACCTAGATGGGGAAAGCGGACTTTATATGAGAGTGTTCACTAGCAAGAGTGTTGTTATAGCCCTACCATGGATTAGAGTGTCCAACCGGAGAGTAGTTCAGAGTAGTATCATAAAGAGAAGATATTATATGAGAGTGTTCACTAGCAAAAGTATGATCCCTAGGCCTTGTTTATAAGCATTGAAACACCGTTTGCAACTAGATCTGTTACATGTTTGCTTGTTGCCATCTTTATTTCAGTTTGCCTTTAGTCTCTTCCACGCCATCACGCTATTTTCTGGCACCGTTGTCTTTTATCAATACCACTTGTATTTCACTATCTCTTCGCCGAACTAGTGCACCTATACACCTGACAAGTGTATTGGGTGTGTTGGGGACACAAGAGACTTCTTGTATCTTGATTGCAGGGTTGCTTGAGAGGGATACCTTTGACCACTTCCTCCCTGAGTTCGATAAACCTTGGGTAATCCACTTAAGGGAAACTTGTTGTTGTTCTACAAACCTCTGCACTTGGAAGCTTGATACATTGCAAATGTATCTATAATTTTTGATGTTCCATGTTTGGTTTTATCTACTTTCCTGTGTTTTGTCCACACTTTGGAGTACTTTTCATATGATTTCTTCGACTATCCTATTAACAAGAGCCACAGTGCCAGCTGCCTGTTTTCTGCTGTTTTTGATTCTAGGAAGTCAGAAAATGAATATTCTCGGAATTGGACGAGACAAAAGCCAAAGTCAGTTTTCCACCAAGTGACACACGGAGCCAGAATACGAGATGGAGAGGGGCCAGAGGGTGGCCACACCACCTGGGCGCGCGGCCAGGCCTGACCCGCGCCAGGGGGTGGTGTGGCCAGCCCAAGCAACCCCTCGGCCTTCCCTTCTGACTATAAGATGCCTCCAATATAGAAACCCTATGTACCTGATCAAAATTCCACGAAAGAGTCTGTAGCCGCCGTCCTCTCCATCCCTAGATCGGGAGGGATCTGAAGCTCTTCCCGGCACCCTGCCGGAGAGGGGATTTCACCCTGGAGGCCTTCTTCATCATCATGCAAGCCTCTGGTGTGATGCGTGAGTAGTTCATCCTTGGACTACGGGTCCATGTAGTAGCTAGATGGCTGGTTCTCCTCCTTTGTGATATCATGTTTAGATCTTGTGAGCTCCGTTCATGATCAAGATCATCTATCTGTAATTCTGCATGTTGTGTTTGCGGGGATCCGATGGATATTGAGATGCTATTTCAGGTTAATTATTGATTCTATCATGTCTTTGTTATTTGTGATCTTGCATGCTTTCTGTTGTTAGTAGCTATTTTGGCCAAGTAGATGCTAGCAACTCCAAGAGTTAGTATTTATGCTCGATAGTGGGTTCATGCCTCTGGTAATCTGGGGAAGTGACAGAAATCTCTAAGGTACTAGATGTGTTGTTGCTACTAGGGAGAAAACAACAATCCTTTGTTCATAGAACAATCGTACTGTTTACTTAACACGCGATTCGTAATGCAATTATCCGTTACTTGCAACTTAATACTGGAGGGGGTTCGGATGATAACCTGAAGGTGGATTATTAGTCATAGATGAAGTTGGATGGCGGTCTATGTATAATGTTGTAATGCCCAATCAAATCTCAAAGGAGTCAAGATGAGTAGTATATGCTTGTATGCTTTCTCAATGTTTGTCAATTGCCCCGCTGTAATTTGTTCACCCAACATGTTATCTATCTTAAGGAGAGCCACCTCTAGTGAACTATGGACCCCGATCCTTTCTTTTACTTTCAATCTACAATCAAATGTTTACTGCTTTGTGTCTACTTTCTGCAAACTATTACTTCCCTCCATTCGATACGTTTAATCCTTTTTTTCAGCAAAACCGGTGAGATTGACAACCTCATCGCAAGTTGGGGACAGAGTTCTGTGGTTGTGTTGTGCAGGTCTCCATGTTGCTGCTGGCACCGGTAGTGCACCCTGCCAAAGTTCAGCTAGCTACACATTTGGGGTGTTTCCTTGCTCCTACTGGATTGATAACCTTGGTTTCATAACTAAGGTAAAACTTACGGCTGTGCTCATCATACCTTCCTCTTGGGGTTCCCCAACGAGCTCGTTAATACACGAGTCAGCAAGTACTTTTTCTAGCGCCGTTGTCAGGGAGTCAAGGACATCTTCACAAGGGGAGTCCCTCATAACCAATCTCTTTACTTTGTTATTTTTGTTTTTCTTAGTTTACTTTTGTTTTGTTTGCTTGTTTCCTTATCAAAAACACAAAAAAATAGTTTTACTAGTTTGCTTTCTTTATTGAAAACACAAAAAATGACTACTCTTGAAAACACTAAGTTGTGTGACTTCACTAGCACCAACAACAATGATTTTATGAGCACACCTATTGCTCCACCTGTTCCTAAAGCTACTTTCTTTGAGATAAAACCTGCTTTACTCAATCTTGTTATGAGAGAACAATTTTCTGGTATTGGTAATGAAGATGCTGCTGCCCATCTAAATAACTTTGTTGAACTGTGAGATGCAAAAGCATAGGGATATAGATGGAGATATTATTAAGCTTAAATTGTTTCCTTTCTCTTTGAGAGGAAAAGCTAAAGAATGGTTAAATTCCCTAACTAGGAATAGTATTGATTCTTGGACTAAATGCAAAGGTGCTTTCATCGGAAAATACTATCCACCTGCTAAGATTATATCCATGAGAAGTGAAATATTGAAGTTTAAACAATCTGATAATGAACATGTTGCTCAAGCTTGGGAAAGAATGAAATCTTTGGTAAAGAATTGTCCCACTGATGGACTGACTGCTTGGATGACCATCCAAACCTTTTATGCAGGATTGAACTATTCTTCAAGAAACCTATTGGATTCTGCTGTTGGAGGTACCTTTATGACCATCACTTTGGGTGCTACAACAAAGCTTCTAGATAATATGATGGTAAACTATTCTGAATGGCACACTGAGAGAGCTCCACAAGGTAAGAAGGTAAATTCTGTTGAGGAAACCTCCTCCTTGAGTGATAAGATTAATGTTATTATGTCTATGCTTGTTAATGGGAAATCCCATATTGATCCAAATAATGTTCCCTTAGCCTCTTTGGTTGCTTAAGAAGATCAAGTTGATGTGAACTTTATAAGAAATAGTAATTTTGGCAACAATGCTTATGGTAATAACAACTATAGGCCCTACCCTCCTAATAATACTTATGGTTATAATGGTAAACCTGGATTACCTAGTGAAGGAAGAAATTCAGAAGTTGAAAGAGCCACTAAGAACTTCATGCAAATGCAATATGAGCAAAATAAACTATTTAATAAAACTATGGAGGAACAATCTACCATTTTGAAAAACATTAGCCATCAACTTGAGAGTCTAAATAGGGAAATCCCTAGTTTACAATTGAAACTTTAAATGCTGAAAGAAATATATCATCTTTGTCTGAAGCTCAATCCTCATTGATTAATAAAATGGCTGCTAAACCTGAAACTATTGATAATCCCTTTGCATCTACTAATGCCATACAAGTAAGAATTGATGAAAATGTTAGACTATTAGCTGAATTGCATGCTAAGTGGGAAAGAGAATATGAAATTGCTAGAAACATTAGTGTTTCTACCATCACTACCACTAGTGTTGAGGCTAGTAATAGCTCTACTACCTTAGATGATAATTATGATTTTGATCTTGATGGTTGCAATATCTCTGAAGTTATTAGGTTCCTACAAAAGCTTGCTAAAAGTCCTAATGCTAGTGCTATGAATATGGCCTTTACAAAACACAATACTGATGCTCTCATAAAGATTAAAGAAGAAAAGATGAAACATAAAGCTTCTATTCCTATAAAACAAGAAGATGGTTGGGAACCCATCATTAATATGAAAGTGAATGAGTTTGATTTCAAAGCTTTATGTGATCTTGATAGTAGTGTTTCCATTATGCCTAGAAGGATTTATGATATGCTTGATTTGCGACCACTTGAAGATTGTTATTTGAATGTCCCACTTGATGATAATGCTAAAAATAAACTCATGGGGAGTATTAGTGGTGTTCTTATCATGGTTAACAATGCCTATGTCCCCGTTGATTTCTATGTTTTGGATGTTGAATGTAATGCTTCTTGTCCTATTACTTTGGGAAGACCTTTTCTTAGAACTGTTGGTGCCATTATTGATATGAAAGAAGGCACCATTAAATATCAACTCTCACTCAAGAAAGGTATAGAACACTTACCTAAGAAGAGAGAGAATATTTCTTTTGCCTCTCCTATGAAAACAAAATTTGGTTTTAATGCTTCTTCATTTGAGAACACTTGATTCTTTTTCTTGCTTCTTATGCCTAACTTAAAGGCGTTAAAGAAAAGTACTTATTGGGAGATAACCCAAAAGTTTTAGATGAGTCTTGGAAGTTATTATCTCTGTAATAACCGCTCCTTATCCTTTTTATTTGCTTTTGTTGCCAAGCGTAACCTCTAATGAGAGAGAAGTAATGATTGGGAAAGTTGCTGTCCCAAAACAGATTTTTGTGCCTCACCGTAAAAATTCGTGTAAAATCTCTGTACGTCCTTTTGAGGCGTGAAGTTTTGTTCTTCTGCCCCAGATTGTTATATAACTTTCGTTAGTTCAACACTTTTCTATTTTAGCAACAGAAGGTCTTCGAAAAAATTCATATTTACCTGCTGGTCTGTTTTGACACATTTCTGCCATTTTCTGCATTTGCTTCTTGTTGGTTCCTTTTTTTAGTTCTTTTGGGGAATTGAGATTTTTGAGGGAAGTGCTTCAGTAGCTAGTGTTTTAATGGAAGTTTTATTGGTGTTGGAACCGAACCTAAAGACCTATTATCTTGAGTGCACTAATGTTGCTAATAAAGATTATGTGAAGTTTTGTATGAAGGAAAAATTTCATGTGTATGGAAGGAATGAATAATGAGATGAAGGATGGATAAAATCTCAAGCTTGGGGATGCCACGTGTTTCACCCCAAGAAATATCCAAGAAGTACAAGCGTCAAAGCTTGGGGATGCCCAAGGCATCCCCCTCTTCATCAATAATTCCAAGTTTATTCCAAACGCTTCATTTTTATTGTTTCATGCACAGTTGTGTTGTTCTTGGAGCGTCTTCTTCATTTTCGTTTAATTTTTGTTTGCTTTGTTTGCTTAGTTTTCTGAATAAATTGGTTGGACCCCCTCTTTCATACATTGGTTTTCAAATAGTTTGGTTTGAATTGGAAAAGAGTAGGACATTTCATGCTTAAGTGGTAAGGAGGGCTTGTTTTTGACTGTGGCCTATGCTTTGTCATGCCATGCTTGATATTGTTTTGGCTTTATTCTTAGTATTCTTTGCTGTAGCATGATTTGTTACAAACAATTGAGATTGCTTAATGTGCCTTGGCAGCATCATGCGTTGTTTTAGCATTTTAAAGCATAGTATTGTGGTATTGTCCTTTGATGCTTTATTTAGGTTGACTTGGCACATGCTCACACCATGTTATGACTATCCCAAGTCACCATAAGCCTTGACGATCCTTTAGTTTTCAACTTGTAGTATCACTTTATGCTTTGATCAATGATGTTTTGTCGCTCTGCATGATTATGGCCATTATTGCTCTCTTAGTTTGTCGCTCCGAGTCTTTTTCTAGCCTCCAGAACCAAGTATGAGTTCTGCTCATGCATCCAACTCCTTAAACCAAGTTATTCCAAAGAGTCCACCATACCTACCTACTAGCATATGCTATTCCAAGTATATTCTTGTTTTTATCTACCTTCCAAATTAAACTTGTTATGAGAAAACTAGTGATTAAAGCTCTCACGAACTTGATGGGACACTTTACTTTTCATGCATTTAATAAACTTGAACCATTGGGTCCTTCTTTGTTGCGTATATGCTTGCGCTTTATAAGTTGAAATTAGCAGAACCATGTATCATGGGGAACACTTTCAACATTGCACTTGTACTTTGTACCCTGTTGATATCATGTTCTTTTGCATATGGATCCCGGCAGTGTGAAATAAAGGTGGAACTTGTAAGATCATGGAGTTTGTATGTGTGTTAGAGAAACGCCTGGGCCGCTAGCCTAAGCCATTCCTAATCATGGTGGAAACTTGCAGCATCACCATAATGAGCACTCTATGAAGCATCCTCAATAAAAACCTATGCAAATAGCAAATAAAAAGATCGATGAGATTCTCATTGTCTGCTTGCCTTGTCATTTTGATTATGGGATAGCTCCTGTATCATGTGCAAGGGGTGAAAGAACATTTCATGTTTTCCTATGTTTTGCGTGTTAGATAACAATACTGTGGAAATTAGATAACAATAATCCGGCCTACCTCATTGCTCAAAGAGAGCCAAGGCGCGTCGCTCGGTATCTGGTCGGATTTTCTCCCGGAATATCCAAACTGGGGCGGTTTTTCCTCCCCGGGCCGGATAATCCGGCTGTCGCATGGGCCGGATAATCCGGCCCCCAGTTTTCGAGCAAAAGGAGCCAAGGCGCGTCGCTCGGTATCTGGTCGGATTATCTCCCAGAAAATCTGAACTGGGGCGGTTTTTTCTCCCCAGGCCGGATAATCCGGCCCTCGCATAGGACCGGATAATCCGCCCCCCAGAAGTTGATCAAGGGCAAGCTCGGCGCGACGCTCTGATAGGGGGCGGATTATCTGCCGGATATTCCGAGTCTGGGGCGGTGTTTTCCCCAGACCGGATAATCCAGCCCTCACTTGGGCCGAATAATCTGCCCCCCAAAGTGTCCAACGGCTGGTTTCTGAAGGGGGTATAAATACCCCTTCTTCCCAACGTTCAGAACACTTGATTCATTCGAAATTGTCTAGACATTGTGCAAGAGCTCTCATTCTCGATCTCCCACTTCAACCACCCGAAGGTCTTGATCTTTGGGGGAATTGAAGGAGGAGAAGTTCATCATCATCATCATCAAGAATCAAGCGCTTCAACTCCTCTCCATTCACTTGGAGAAATCCCTGATCTAGTATTCTTGTCAATACTTAGATCTTGTTTATTGTATTTGATAACTTTGTTCTTGTGGCAGCTTGTTGTCATTTCGGGAGCCTCCAAGTTGTTGTGGAGTTGTTGCCCCGCTAGTTGTGTAAAGGAGCCGGTGCCCACCTCGAAGGGTACCTATAGTGGAAAGGTGGATCAGGCCTTTGGTGGCGAGATCCATCGGAGAACAGGGTGAGGCCTTTTGTGGCGTGGTGGTCTTAGTACTGCCCACCCCTCCAACGCAGACGTACTTCCCTTAACAAGGAAGGAACTGCGGTCAAACAAATCATGTGTCTCCGCGTGCTTCACTTCGGTTTACCCGTTCCTCTTCAACTCGCTCTTTACTCGCTAGTAGATAGGTTTGCATATAGGGAAAATTCCATCTAATAGTTTATCTAGAGAATTTTTCCTTTGTGCTAAGTCTAAAATTGAAAAAGTTTTAAAAATTGGTGTAGCACATATTCACCCCCTCTAGGTGCCCATACGATCCATTTCAATTGGTATCAGAGCCCCGGCTCTTAATTCGGGCTTAACCGCCTAAGAGTAGTATGGGTACCAAGGATGATGGAAATGAGGCTGTGGATAAGGTCACAATGGATGGTCTCAAGTCGTTGGAAACAACCTTGTTGAAATCCTTTGAGGCCAAGATGGAGGAGATGAATCAAATGATTGCTCGTCTTACATCATCCATAGCCCCATCTCCATCCTCCTCTGAGGCTGCCACACCATCATCTAAAGAAAAGGGTAACACTGGATCCAAGGATGATGATGTGGAAGGTGAAAAACTTAATGGTTCCACCTCCAAGAAGGGAAGTGGTAAGGAGGAATATAGTGAGGTTCGCCACGTATATTCCCCCGACCCACCTATCCCTCATCCTCATATAAACAATAGGGGTGATCCATCCAAGCTCACTGCATCCTCCTTCAATCAATGGCAATCCCTAATGAAATCTCATGTTTGCAGTTCCTCTATTGAATTGTGGAGGATTATTAAAGAGGGTCTTCATATTGGAGATCAAACCAACCTAACGAGAAGAGAAGATGTGGATAGCCAGTTGAATGCCACCGCTCTCCACATGATACAGCTGGGTGTGGGTCCCAAGGACATGCCACACATTGAACATCTCAACACTGCTAAAGAAGCTTGGGATGCTATTACGGAGCTCTTCGTTGGAAATGAAAGCATGAGAAGGAACATGTATGATGCCCTTAGTAATGAAGCTGAGGGATTCTACATGTTGAATGGTGAAAACCATGAGGACATGTATAGAAGACTCAAGGGCATCGCAACAACCTTTCGAAAGCATGGGGCCACTCACATTGATGATGCATGGATAAAAAGGAAATATGTGAGTGCCTTAATGCCTTTCGAGCCAACGGACTTGAAGAGCCTGCAAGGTAGACATAACTATCATCAAATGACATCCAAAGAAGTCATGGAAGAAATGGCATCATTCAAAGTGGCAGCAAAGAATGCTGAAGATGCCCGTGCTCGGGCCATTGGAATGCAAAAGGGTGTCAATGTGGCTCTCAAAGCCAATATTGTTGAGCAAGAGGAAGATGAAGGAGATTTTGATGGGGCATCCATGGACTATCCCGATGAAGTCAAACGTGCTCATGGTGAGTACATGGCGTTTTATGCAAGGAACTTTTGGAAGGACCCTGCCAAGTCCAAGCCCAAACTTGAGCACAAGAACGGGTCAAATGGAAGAAGAGAAAGTGGCCCAAGATTGAGAATTTGCTTCAACTGTGGAGATAGAATGCACTTTGTAGCCGAGTGTCCTTATCAAAATAGAGAAGACAATGGTGGCAGGCTCATTCTTAAAGATAAATCTAAAGCACTTAAGAAGAAGCCATTTATTAAGAAGAATGGCCCTTTCAAGAAGTAACCCAAGATTGTATTAGTAGCACAAGAGGAATACTCCTCCACAAGTGAAGATGAAGAGGATGATGATAGTTCCCGCGAGGTGGCTGCTGTAGCCACCATATCGACTCCTTAATCTCTCTTCGACTCGCCAAACGAGAATGTCATCAACAACAACGCCACTTGCCTAATGGCAAGAGGGTCCGAGGTATCAACTTCTAGCTCTTCATTTCCTAAGACTAACATAATTTTGGATATGGATGATCATGACAGTCTTAAAATGAAAGAAGAAGTTATTGCTTTGGATACTTTTTTCACTAACCTACAAGGTGAGCACAAACTCCATTTTGATGCTCTTATGAGTCAACTTGCTCAAGCCGAAGATCTTCTTGAAGAAAAGGGCAGAATTGAAAGAGAAGATGCGATGGAGATAGCTTCTTTGAAGAATGCCTTGGAAGAGGAAGAGGAAGCTCGAGTATCTTTGGAAGAGAGACTCGAATCCATTGAGGAGTCACATGAAGAAGATGTAGCTCAGCTCATCAAAGAACGTGGCCATGCTCTTGCCAAGGTAAAGAAACTAAAGAAATAAAAGATTGACTTTGGGGCTGTTCATGCTAGACTTCTGGAGAAGTTTGATAATCTCGAAAGTGCTCACAAGGCATTGAAGAGTGATCATTCTACTTTAAATGAGTCTCATGACCAGCTCCAAACTCAATTAAAACGGTATGATGTGCCAAGTACCTCCACTTCATCCTCTGGAAAAGAATACCTTGCAAGAAGTTCTCAACACAAAGCTAAAGGAGTTATTGATGAGATACTGTGCAGGCAAAGGACAAACAATAGTAAAGAAGGTCTTGGTTACATACCCAAGACAAAGAGCAAGAAAAACAAGAAGAAGAAAAAGAGCAAGACTGCTCAACCGAAGACTAGCAACATTACCAATGACAAGACTAATTATGTTGGTTTTGCAGGGGCCAACAATCCTAACTTTGAACTATATTGCGATTATTATGGTGATATTTATGCTAGTTATGTAGGCACATATGATTGTTACATTCCTTGGTCTATTTGGGTTCCCAAGACCCTTGTTACTAACATGAGAGGACCCATTGAAAAATGGGTACCTAAAACCAAGAAGTAATTTTCTTGCGGGGCTATGCTTCCGGTGGTTCTAAATGGGTACTTGATAGCGGCTGCACGAGTCATATGACCGGAAGCAAGGAGATCATCACAGAGATGCGGCCAAACCTTGATCACATAACCGTCTCCTATGGTGACAAGTCAAAATCTGAGGTATTGGGTCTCGACAAAGTTGTGGTGGCTCACGATATTTCTCTCGTGGACGTGATGCTTGTTGAGACCCTCGGTTACAACTTACTTCCAGTTCGCGCCCTTGGTAAGATGGGCTTTGCAGTTTATATTGATGCTGATTTGGTGGTACTCTTGTGGATCAAGTCTCTAAAAGTCGCTTTCGTGGGATATGTCGAAAATGACTTGTACGTGGTGGACTTTTCGGGGAAAACCACTACAGGTCAGATGTGTCTTTTCGGAAAGGCTGACGTGGGTTGGCTATGGCATCACCGACTAGCCCACGTCAATATGAGAACTTTGCAAAGTCTCCACAAGGGTGGCCACATTCTTGGACTAAAAGAAAATGTCTCCTTTGCCAAAGATCGTGTTTGCAGGGTGTGCGTTGAAGGAAAAATGCATGACTCACCTCATCGAAGGAAAACTATTATCTCATCAAAAAGGATTTTGGAGCTTCTTCATGTGGACCTTTTCGGACCTCCATCTCATGCGAGCCTGGGTGGGAAGAAGTATTGCCTAGTGATTGTTGATGATTACTCAAGATACACTAGGTTTATTTCTTCAAGTTGAAGAGTGAAACTGAACAAACAGTCATCGACTTTGCCAACAAGGTTCAACGTCAACACAACGTCCCCATTCTGGCCATAAGAAGTGATAACAGCTCCGAGTTCAAGAACTACACCTTAAATGAGTTCCTAAGTGAAGAGGGGATAAGACATCAATATTCCGCTGCGTACACCCCTCAACAAAATGGTGTAGCCGAGAGGAAGAATCAAACTCTAATGGATATGGCAAGATCAATGTTAGCCGAATTTAAATCTCCATATAACTTCTAGGCTGAAGCAATCTCTACTGCTTGTCATTCATCCAACCGATTATACCCCCGTAAGGTCTTGGACAAGACTCCGTATGAAATACTTACCGTAACAAGCCAAACATCTCATACTTTCAGGTATTCGGGTGTAAGTGTTTCTTTCTTATCAAAGGAGTTCGTTTATCTAAGTTTGAATCTAAGGATTTAGAAGGTATTTTTGTTGGTTATGGTGCAGAATCCCACACTTATAGAGTCTACAATAAGCTCTCCGGAACTGTTGTAGAATCTTGTAGTGTGGTGTTCGAAGAAAATGACGGTTCCCGTGCAGAGCAAGTTGGTGTTTGTGATGCAGATGTTGCAATACCCCAAGATGCCATAAGAAGAATGGGCGTGGTATTTTTCCGACCCATTGAGGAACCCCTTGTGGCGGATTGGGAAGGACAATGTTCTTCCCATGAAAAGCCCTCATCTACACATGCCCAACAAGTTCCCACCACGGGAGCAAATTCTGCACCATCTCCATCAACTGCTGAAGGTCAAGCTGTTCCAGAAAACTCCAGGCCGGATTATCCAGTGGACGCCGGATTATCCGGCCAACCCGCTCCAGCTGACCATATTGCTCCTAGTGGTGAAGATATCAACGCAAGCTCCAGGCCGGATTTTCCGGCAAGCCCCGGATTATCCGGCCCCTCGCCAGTTCAAGCAAGCCCCAGGCTTCCTGATGATGCTGCTACAAATACTCCCAGGCTGAATTATCCGGCCTCTCCATCAGCCAGATTATCCGGCCCTGACTCTTCAGTTCAGCAGCCTCATGTTACGGCTACTGACTCACCTCAAGGGCACGCGTCACCACCACCTGCTGCTGATATTCCAGTTCCTGATCAAGGTCGAGTGAATGCTTCCAATGAAGATTCGAGTGATGAATCTACTCTTCCAAGAGACAACAAACTTATTGAACTTCATCGCAAAGCTCGAGCTGACTGAAACCTTGAGTTGAGGGGTCACACTCTCGACAAAGTTGTTGGTGATCTTCGACGAAGGGTTTCTACAAGAAGAGAATTGGCCAGTTTTGGTGAGCATCAAGCTCATATCTCTATGGTGGAACCTAAGAAGGTCTTTGAAGCTCTTGAAGACCCAGACTGGGTTGTTGCTATGCATGAAGAATTGAATAATTTCTAGTGCAACAAAGTCTAGAAACTCGTGGAGAAACCCAAAGAGTGCTGCAATGTTATCGGCACCAAGTGGATATTCAAAAACAAGCAAGACAAGAATGGCATTGTTGTGAGGAACAAGGCTAGACTTGTAGCACAAGGTTACTCCCAAGCTGAGGGCATTGACTTCGGCGATACCTATGCTCCAGTGGCTCGCCTTGAGTCCATCCGTATCCTTCTTGCTTATGCTGCTCATAACAATTTTAAGTTGCAGCAAATGGACGTCAAGATTGTCTTCCTTAATGGCCCTCTACATGAGTTGGTATACGTAAAGCAACCCCCGGGGTTTGAGGATCCTAACTTTCCGAACCATGTCTACAAACTCGATAAGGCACTCTATGGCCTTAAGCAAGCCCCACGTGCATGGTATGAGCACCTTAAAGAGCTCTTGTTAGATCGTGGCTTCGAAGTTGGGCAAATCGACCCCACTCTTTTTACTAAGAAGGTTAAGGGGGAGGTCTTCGTATGCCAACTATATGTAGATGATATCATCTTTGGTTCTACTAATAAATCTTTTAATGATGAATTTTCAAAGCTTATGACTGACAGGTTTGAGATGTCTTACGGTTCTGTCTTGGATTCGAGATCAAGCAACTTAGAGAAGGAACCTTTATTAATCAAGGAAAGTACATCCAAGACATGCTCAAGAGATTCAAGATGACGGATCTAAATGGTGTCGCCACTCTGATGCAAACAAAATGTCATCTTGAACTTAACCCACATGGTAAAGATGTGGACCAAAAGGTATACCGGTCCATGATCGGTTCTCTTCTTTACCTCTGCGCATCTAGACCCGATATTGTGTTGAGTGTGGGAGTGTGTGCAAGGTATCAAGCGGCTCCTAAAGAAAGCCACTTAGTGGCGGTCAAGAGGATCTTCCGATATTTGGTTCATTCTCCTAACTTTGGTCTCTGGTATCCCAAAGGCTCCAATTTCTCTTTATGTGGTTATACTGACTTAGATTGGGCTGGTGATAAGGATGATCGGAAATTCACTTCTGGAGCTTGTTAATTCTTGGGAAGATCTCTTGTATGTTGGTCTTCTAAAAAGTAGAATTGTATATCTCTCTCTACCGCCAAAGCTGAATATGTTGCTGCTGCCAGCGGTTGCACTCAATTATTGTGGATGAGGTAAACTTTAAAGGAATACGGTGTCAATTGTGACAAAGTGCCTCTTTTATGTGATAATGAAAGTGCAATCAAAATTGCATACAATCCTGTTCAGCACACAAGGACGAAGCATATTGAGATTCAGAATCATTTTATTCGAGACCATGTTGCTCGCAGCGATATTGATCTATCCTTTGTGAGCACGAAGAACGAACTTGCGGATATTTTTACAAAGCCACTTGATGAAGCAAGATTCTGCTACTTGAGGAATGAGCTAAATATCATTGATTCCAGGAGCTTGTCTTGATTACCCATGCACTCACTCGTACATCTCAATCCTTCTTTGGTCTAGGTGTGGGCATGGATATAGGGGGAGTGTGGTCCTAACTCATTGGGCTAACCCTCCCCCATAATGCCAAAAGCAAGATAAATCATTTCTCTTAATATAATTTTGTGATATGTGAGCTTATTGATGAGTATTGGTCGTGAACCCAAGATATATCTTCGCGGTGTCACACCATACACTCCAACAAGGTGGTCTCGGCGACCACCCTCTCCCTTGAGGAGAATTGGCTCTTTTTGGCTGTTCTTTGTGATCTCACGTTCTTATGGAAATCACACTCAATCTTGGCTTTTATTTGATTTGGATTTTGCAATTTTGAGTGTCTAGTACCATCTCAATTTGGCTCTCTTAATCCTAAGCCCTCCCCTACCCCTAAGCCATCTATTCTTGCACACAAGTCCCTTGTACACCTTGTGGGGTTGTTGTTTGGGGACACAGAGGCCTGGTTCTGTGTATAACAAAGTCCCAGATTTAAGGCCGGATAATCCGGCCCAAGTGTAGGCCGGATAATCCGGCCCTGGCGGATTTCATCTTAAAGGGCAGGGCTCAGGGGAAGGGCTCATAACGAGCAACACTTCTCCCCCAACCCTCTCCTCCTCCTCAGCTGTCGCCTGCCGTCCCCCACCCTCCCCGGAGCCTCTCCGGCCACCGAATTTTCTGGGCCTCCCCGGATCTTCTTCTTCACGCCTCCGGGTACCTTCTCCACCGTGTTCTTCCTCCAATGAGTGAGGGTAACTCCCTCTCTCCCCATCTTTGGCTAGATGTGTAACTTGTTGGGTGGAACGTTGTCTAGAAGGATGTGTTTTCGCATAGAAAGCATAGTCTTACAGTTTCTAGGCTCGATCTACTTTTTTGCATTCAATCTAGGTGAAATCGAAAATTTCTTCCAGGGCCGGATTATCCGCCCCTGGCCAGGCCGGATAATCCGGCCTGACAGAATCGATTCTGGTTCAGTTTCACTATGGAATATGCATTGAGTAGTTTTGTCCTATGAACTTTTTGACTACTTTTTCCATGCTCTCTCATGGACTTGTGTGTATGCTTATCCCCTTGCTATCACCCTTATTCTCCTCACAGGTGGTTCCGGTGTTCCCAAGACCTACAGGCTCCGCCCTCGCGCCAAATATTTTCGGGACGACGGTCAGGGTAACTTAGTGGACGAAGTTGAGTTGAGGAGAAGAAAGAACGAAGAGAAGCGAATGGCTGAACATGCAGAGAGGACTAGGAAGGGGGTGTCCAAGAGGAAGGGCAAGGAGCCCAAGATCAACTACAAGACTTTGGATGCGGTCTCCTATTCCTAGCTCCTGAGGGCCTCATGGGGGATGCTCGCAGGTCCCCTGTGCATCCCGTCGCCCGTGAGATCAAGCAGCTGAACTGGTTCCAGCGTAAGATTCTCTGCATGGGCGTGGACACGCGCAAGGGTCAGTACGAGTCATACAAGCTGCGCCATGAGTTGGCTCACTCCCAGCAGCTCATTCTCCACCACGTGTTCGGTGCTTTGGGTGATCCTCCGGCTCCTAGACCTCCCACTCTGTATGCTCGGTGGAACTCTTCCTCCGGGCTGAACTATGGTGAGCTGGAGCGTCACTTGTTCCCCTCTGCGCCTGCTGCTGATGATGAGGATGAGGAAGGTGACACTGAGGAGCTTGAGGATGAGGATGAAGATGAGAATGAAGACGAGGAAGAGGACGAGGATGAGGACTACGAGTGATCCCGTGGGGCGCTAGCATCGCTCTTCTCCCTTTTTGGTGTCTCGATGCCAAAGGGGGAGAAGTAGTTCTATTAGGATGTCCGTGGATTTGCATGGGTCGGGCATAAGCACTTGCACTTTTCTATTCGTCTTTTTCTTGCTTATGCCCATTTAGCGTTGAACTTTAAATTTGTGATTTGTGGTTGTTTGAGACTTTATGTGGTTGTCTGGATTATGCTTATGGATTTCATATCATGGATTATGCTTATGGATCTATCTATTCATATCCTATTGCTGGAGGTTTATCACGGAAGGCGCGCTCATATTGGTTATCCGGTAATAATTATGACTTATGTCAAGGATGCCTACTCTCTACCTCAGTGGTATGTTTTTGTTGCTCATATGTCTATGGAATAGATTCACCTATTTGTGTGAATTTGTATTCCAATGCAAAACTCTATTATGCACACATTGAGGGGGAGTCTCTTTCATAGTTATCACTGTTTGTCTTGTGACTTTCTCCTGCAAATCCTGGTATTGTCATCTAACACCAAAAAGGGGGAGATTGAAAGAACATTTCATGTTTTCCTATGTTTTGTGTGTTAGACAACAATACTGTGCAAATTATTCATGTGCGCTAAGTGTGCAGGAAGCTTAGAGGGGGGCCGGATAATCCGCCCCACCAAGGGCCGGATAATCTGGCCTACCTCATTGCTCAAAGAGAGCCAAGACACGTCGCTCGGTATCCGGTCGGATTTTCTCCCGAAAAATCCGAACTGGGGTGGTTTTTCCTCCCCGGGCCGGATAATCCGGCTGTCGCATGGGCCGAATAATCCGGCCCCCGGTTTTCAAGCAAAAGGAGCCAAGGCGCGTCGCTCGGTATCCGGTCGGATTATCTCCCGGAAAATCCGAACTGGGGCAGTTTTTCCTCCCTAGGCTGGATAATCCGGCCCTCGCATAGGACCGTATAATCCTCCCCCCAGAAGTTGATCAAGGGCAAGCTCGGCGCGACGCTCTGATAGGGGGCGGATTATCTACCAGATATTCCGAGTCTAGGGTGGTGTTTTCCCAGACCGGATAATCCAGCCCTCACTTGGGCTGGATAATCCGGCCCCCAAAGTGTCCAACGGCTGGTTTCTGAAGGGGGTATAAATACCCTTCTTCCCCAACGTTCAGAACACTTGATTCATTCGAAATTGTGCAGACATTGTGCAAGAGCTCTCATTCTCGATCTCCTACTTCAACCACCGGAAGGTCTTGATCTTTGGGGGAATTGAAGGAGGAGAAGTTCATCATCATCATCAAGAATCAAGCGCTTCAACTCCTCTCCATTCACTTGGAGAAATCCCTAATCTAGTATTCTTGTCAATACTTAGATCTTGTTTATTGTATTTGATAACTTTGTTCTTGTGGCAGCTTGTTGTCATTTCGGGAGCCTCCATGTTGTTGTCGAGTTGTTGCCCCACTGGTTGTGTAAAGGCGCCGGTGCCCGCCTCGAAGGGTACCTATAGTGGAAAGGTAGATCAGGCCTTTGGTGGCGAGATCCATCGGAGAACAGGTGAGGACTTTTGTGGCGTGGTGGTCTTAGTACCGCCCACCCCTCCAACGCAGACGTACTTCCCTTAACAAGGAAGGAACTGCGGTCAAACAAATCCTATGTCTCCGCGTGCTTCACTTCGGTTTACCCGTTCCTCTTCAACTCGCTCTTTACTCGCTAGTAGATAGGTTTGGATATAGGGAAAATTCCATCTAATAGTTTATCTAGAGAATTTTTCCTTTGTGCTAAGTCTAAAATTGAAAAAGTTTTTAAAATTGGTGTAGCACCTATTCACCCCCCCCCTCTAGGTGCTCATACGATCCATTTCAAGGGGTACCCCATTGGCGGTTCTTTATGATACATATGTACTTACAATGACAAGAGCTTACTCGTGACTAAAGTTGAGGAGCATGAGGTTCGGTCTTTGTAAGTGAGGGGCATGAGATTTCAGCTTATAACTTGTCAAGCATATCCTCCTAGTTGTGTCACTTTAACCTTAATCACCTTAAAGATGCTTATGAGAGGGGCAATGAGAGCTGAAAGCTATTAAGTATCATAATTTTTTGGAAGCTCTTTATGAGACTTGAATCCCTACTTCCTTCCATGAAGGCCTTTCTTTTACTTTTATGTTGAGTCCCCACCTTCTATCTTTATGCACCTACTTTGAGAGCATAGTGTCCATTATTAGTTCTGTGTGCATTGTTCCAAGACTTGTTGATTGATGCATACTTTGATATTACTTGTTCTAAACTATTTGTATCTAGTCACTCTTATGAGCTTTGAAGGTGTCCTATGCATTTATGTTTGCTACTCTATGAGGGACAAGCTGAATGCCACTATGCTATGTTTTCTTTATGTGAAGCAAACAAACGTCTTGAAAAGTATTGTTATTCATGAATCTTTTGTTTGTGCCTTTTCATGTTGCAACATAGTTTCTTTGTCTTATTGCTAGAACTTTGTCTTTCATGTTATGATTGAAGTACTATGATCCCAGCTCTGAATGTTTTACAAATACTTTGATCAAGTCTATGATGGTGCATGTCACCTCAAAAATTATTCTTTCTTTTTATCACTTACCTACTCGATGACGAGCAGGAGTTAAGCTTGGGGATGTTGATACATTGCAAATGTATCTATAATTTTTGATATTCCATGTTTGGTTTTATCTACTTTCTTGTGTTTTGTCCACACTTTGGAGTGCTTTTCATATGATTTCTTGGACTAACCTATTAATAAGAGCCATAGTGCCAGCTGCATGTTTTCTGCTATTTTTGGTTCCAGGAAGTCAGAAAATGAATATTCTCAAAATTGGACGGGACAAAAGCCAAAGTCAGTTTTTCACCGAGGGACACACGGAGCCAGAATACGAGTCGGAGAGGGGGCAGAGGGCGGCCACACCACCTGGCCGCGTGGCCAGGCCTGACCCGCGCTAGGGGGTGGTGTGGCCAGCCCAGGCACCCCCTCGGCCTCCCCTTCCGACTATAAGATGCCTCCGATACAAAAACACTAAGTACCCGATCAAAATTCCACAAAAGAGTTTGTAGACACCGTCGTCTCCATCCCTAGATCGGGAGGGATCTAAAGCTCTTCCCGACACCCTGCCGGAGAGGGTATTTCACCCTGGAGACCTTCCTCATCATCATGCAAGCCTCCGGTGTGATGCGTGAGTAGTTCATCCTTGGACTACGGGTCCATGTAGTAGCTAGATGGCTGGTTCTCCTCCTTTGTGCTATCATGTTTAGATCTTGTGAGCTCCATTCATGATCAAGATCATCTATCTGTAATTCTGCATGTTGTGTTTGCGGGGATCCGATGGATATTGAGATGCTATTTCAGATTGATTATTGATTCTATCATGTCTTTGTTATTTGTGATCTTGCATGCTTTCTGTTGTTAGTAGCTATCTTGGCCAAGTAGATGCTAGCAACTCCAAGAGTTAGTATTTATGCTCGATAGTGGGTTCATGCCTCTGGTAATCTGGGGAAGTGATAGAAATATCTAAGGTACTAGATGTGTTGTTGCTACTAGGGAGAAAACAACAATCATTTGTTCATAGAACAATTGTATTGTTTACTTTACACGCAGTTCGTAAAGCAATAATCTGTTGCTTGCAACTTAATACTGGAGGGGGTTCGGATGATAACCTGAAGGTGGATTATTAGTCATAGATGCAGTTGGATGGCGGTCTATGTATTATGTTGTAATGCCCAATCAAGTCTCAAAGGAGTCAAGATGATTAGTATATGCATGCATTGCTTTCTCGGTGTTTGTCAATTGCCCCGCTGTAATTTGTTCACCCAACATGTTATCTATCTTAAGGAGAGCCACCTCTAGTGAACTATGGACCCCGGTCCTTTCTTTTACTTTCAATCTACAATCAAGTGTTTACTGCTTTGTGTTTACTTTCTGCAAACTATTACTTCCTTCCATTCGATACGTTTAATCATTTGTTTTTAGCAAAACCGGTGAGATTGACAACCTCATCGCAAGTTGGGGACAGAGTTCTGTGGTTGTGTTGTGTAGGTCTCCATGTTGCTGTTGGCACCGGTAGTGCGCGCTGCCAAAGTTTAGCTAGCTACACCTTTGGGGTGTTTCCTTGCTCCTACTGGATTGATAACCTTGGTTTCATAACTGAGGGAAAACTTACTACTGTGCTCATCATACCTTCCTCTTGGGGTTCCCTAACGAGCTCGTTAACACACGAGTCAGCAAGGCCCAACAACTGTCTACAAGAATAGAAGTGCGTAAACATCAAGCTATTTTCTGGCGCCGTTGCCGAGGAGGTAAGGTAAAAGGTACTCACATCCTCCGTCGTGAGTGATCGAAGTTATTTCCTTTAGATTCTGCAATTTTGTCTTTTTGTTTCTTGTTTTCACTAGTTAGGCTTAACGGAAAACAACAACAAAAAATAGAGAGCTTTATAGTATTTATCTTGAGTTAGGTCATGAAGTGTTTGAAGAGAAAAATAAAAAACCTATGGAACTTTATTTGCATTCTAATAGCAATGTTATTAGTATAAATTCTTTGAACACCATTATTTCTTATGCTATGGAAAATTCTAAGCTTGGGGAAGCTAGTTTTTATGAAAATGATCTTTTTAGTCCCCCAAGCATGGAGGAGAAAATTTACTTTGATGATACTATGCCTCCAATATATGATGATTACAATGATGAATATGATATTTACAGTCCACCTACTATTGAGGAGGAAATAAATTATGACTACAATATGCCTCCTATATTTGATGATTATGGTGACGAGAATAATAATGATAGCTATTTTGTTGATTTTGCTTCCACTACAATTAATAAGAATGACTATTTTTATGTGGAGAGTATTAATTATTTTATGCATGTGGCTCATGATAAGAATGTTTTATGTGATAGTTATATTGTTAATTTTATTCATGATGCTACTGAAAGTTATAATGAGAGAGGGAAACATTGTTTTATGCATCTCAATAATATTAAGTTTTCCCTCTTTATGTTGAATATCTTGAAGTTGCACTTGTTTTGCTTTCCTATGCTTGTTGCTTTGTGCTTTCATGACTTGTTTCTTTACAAGATTCCTATGCATAGGAAGTGGGTTAGACTTAAATGTGTTTTGATTTTGCTGCTTGATGCTCTCTTTTACTTCAATTCGTATTTCTTATGTGAGTATCTTCTCAAACTATCAGGCCTAACTTAAAGGCGTTAAAGAAAAATACTTCTTGGGAGATAACCCAATAGTTTTCTTGAGTCTTGGAAGTTATTACTTATGTAATAACCTCTCCTTATCCTTTTTTATTTGATTTTTGTGCTAAGAATAACCTCTAATGAGAGGGAAGTAAGATTTGGAAAAGCTGATGTCCCGAAACAGATTTTTGTGCTTCGCTGTAAAAATTCGTGAAAAATCTCTGTATGTCGGTTTGAGCTGTAATTTTGTGTGTTTCTGCCCCAGGTTTTTATCCAATTTTTGTTTGTTCAACACTTTTTGATTTGAGCAAAAGAAGGTCTTTGAAAAAATCGGTTTTTACCTGCTGGTCTATTTTGGCAGATTTCTGCCATTATTTGCATTTGCCTCTTAATCGCTTTCTCTTTGATCATTTGAACTTTTTAAAGGAAGTGCTACAGTAGCTTTTGTTTTAATGGAAGTTTTACTCATGTTGAAACTGAACCAAAAGACTTATTATCTTGAGTACACTAATGTTGCTAATGAAGATTGTGTGTACTTTTGTATGAAGCAAATCTGCAGGTGTACGGAAAGAATGATTTAATGAGATGAAGAATGGACAAAAGCTCAAGCTTGAGGATTCCACCCCGTGTCACCCCAATAAATATTCAAGAGGTACAAGCGTCAAAGCTTGGGGATACCCAAGACATCCCCTTCTTCATCAATAAAAATCTCAGGTCTTTCTAGACACTTCGGTTTTATTGTTTCATGCACAGTTGTGTTGTTCTTGGAGCGTCTTAGTTTTAATTTTTAGTTTTCTTTTGTTTGGTTTGATTAAATAAGTTGGTTGGATCCCAACACACTTCTTTTGGAGAGAGACACACTCAGTTTTCATTGCCTAGAACACTCTAGTTTTCATTCTTATTGTCTTGTGAGTGTTCTCTTTTGCTAGCACCGTGCTTAGCCTTAGTTTTCTTATGCTTTCAGCTTAGAACTTTTTAGTTCTTCTTTGTGGATTTGTGAGACAAGCTCACTGATCTTTATTGATTATTATATTTGTGAGTTGTTTCAAATAAGTCGATTGGTGTTGGAAAAGAGTAGGAAAGTTCATGCTTAAGTGGTATAAAAGGAGCTTGTTTTTGACTATGACTTAGACTTTATCATGTCATGCTTGTTATTGATTTGGATTTATGCTTAGTGATTTTTGCTGTAGCATGACATGTTATAAAAAATTGAGTTTGCTTAATGTGCCTTGAAAGAATCATGTGTTGTTTTAGCATACTAAAGCATAGTATTATGGTATTCTCCTTTGATGTTTTATTTGGGTTGACTTGGCGCATGCTCACACCATGTTATGACTATCCCAAGTCACCATAGCCTCGATGACCTTTTAGTTTTCGACTTGTAATATCATTTTATGCTTTAATTAATAATGTTTTATCGCTTTGCATGATTATGGCCATTATTGCTCTCTTAGTTGGTCACTCCCAGTCTTTTGCTAGCCTCCATAACCAAGTATGAGTTCCACTCATGCATCCAACTCCAAATAAAACCAAGTTATTCAAAATAGTCCACCATACCTACCTATTAGCATTTGATATTCCAATTATATTCCGAATTAAACTTGTTATGAGAAAACTAGTGATTAAAGCTTGATGGCACACTTTACTTTTCTTGCCCCTAATAAACTTGAACCATTCTGACATCTATGTTGTATATGCTTGCACTTATATGCTGGGGATTAGCAGAACCATGCTGTCATGGGGAACACTTTCAACATTGCACTTGTACTCTGTACCTAGTTGATATCATGCTCTTTTGTCTATGGATGTCGTTAGTGTGAAATGAAAGGGGAGCTTGTAAGTCCATGGAGTTATGTATGTGTGTTAGAGAAACGCCTGGGCCGCTGGTCTAATCCATGCCTAATCATGGTGGAAACCTGTAGCGTAAGCATAATGAGTAATCTATGAAGCATTCTTCTTATAAAAAAGATAGAGACTAGGAAAAAGAGAAAAGAAAAAAAGATGAGAAAAGAGGAAAGAGAGAAAAAAGCACCATTTTCCCATGGTAAATAAGAAGATTGTTGAGATGCTCGTTGTCTGCTTGCCTTGTCATATTGATATGTGGATTCTTCCGTATCATCGGGCAAGGGGTACCCCGTTGGCGGTTCTCTATGATACACATGTACTTACTATGACAAGAACTTACCGGTAACTAAACTTGAGTAGCATGAGGAGCGGTCCTCGTATTCAAGGGACATGAGATTGCCAACTTATAGTTTGTCAATCATATACTCCATAGTTTGTTCACTTTAACCTTAATCACTTCAAGATGCTTATGATAGGGGCAATAAGAGCTGAAAGCCAATAAGTACCATAATTTTTGGAAGCTCTTTATGAGACTTTGAAGATGTCCTATGCATTTATGTTTTGCTACTCTATGAGGGACAAGCTGAATACCATTCTCATTATGTTTTCTTTATGTGAAACAAACAAACGTCTTTCAAAGCATTGTTATTCATGAATCTTTTGTCTGTACCTTTTCATGTTATAACATAGTTGATATGTCTTATTGTTAGAACTATATCTTTCATGCTCATGTTTAGAGTACTTTGATCCCAGCTTTCATGCTTGCAAATGGTTTGTTCTTGATTGTGATGGTGCATGTCACCTCAAAAATTATTCTTTTTATCACGTACCTACTCGAGGACGAGTAGGAGTTAAGCTTGGGGATGTTGATACGTTTCTAATGTATCTATAATTTTTGACGTTCCATGCTTGTTTTATATCTACTTTCTTATGTTTTGCCCACACTTTGGAGTATTTCTACACTTTCCGGCACTAACCTATTAACAAGATGCCACAATGCCATTTGCCCGTTTTCTGCTGTTTTTGGTTCCAGAAAAGTCAGAAAATGAATATTCTCGAAATTGGACGGGACAAAAGCCAAAGTCAATATTTTACCGGAAGACACATGGAGTCTGAAGGAGAGACGAAGGGGGGCCACAGGGCGGCCACACCACCCCTTGGCGTGGGTAGCCCTAGGCTGCGCCAGAGCATGGTGTGGGCCCCTTGGCCGGCCACCGACCTCGCCCCTTTGCCTATAAGAAGCCCCTGGGACGAAAACCCTAAATCGAGCCTCCAACTACGAAAAGTTCCGCAGCGCCGCCACTACCGAAGGGGAGATTCAGGAGACAGAAATTCTCTGTTTCGGCACCCTGCCGGGACAGGGAAGTGCCCCTAAAGCCATCTCCATCGACTCCACCACCATCTCCATCGCCTTTGCTGATTCCCATGATGATGAGGGAGTAGTTTTTCCTTGAGGCTAAGGGTTCTCCCGGTAGCTATGTGTTCATCTCTCTCTATGCGTGATCATATTGTGATCATGAGCTTTGTAATCAAATAGATCTACCTTGCTACTCAAGTGTTTTAATAGATCTCTGCTCTCCCCATGTGCGTGAAAGTGACAGCGTGCTCACCATGGTGGCACTTAGGCTAGAGATTACAAATACTTGTTATGAGTTATATTTGGAGTTGGATGTCTCTATGAAATTGTGGTGTTTGTTGGAACCATCTAGCGCTCAAGGTGACAGTGTGGGGTTACCTAGATGGGGAAAGCGGACTTTGAGGAGTGTTGTTATAGCCCTACCATGGATTAGAGTGTCCAACCGGAGAGTAGTTCATAGTAGTATCATAAAGAGATGATATTTATATGAGAGTGTTCACTAGCAAAAGTATGATCCCTAGGCCTTGTTTCTAAGCATTGAAACACCGTTTACAACTAGATCTGTTACATGTTTGCTTGCTGTCATCTTTATTTCAGTTTGTCTTTAGTCTCTTCCACATCATCAAGTTATTTTCTGGCACCGTTGTCTTTTATCAATACCACTTGTATTTCACTATCTCTTCGCCGAACTAGTGCACCTATACACCTGACAAGTGTATTGGGTGTGTTGGGGACACAAGAGACTTCTTGTATCTTGATTGCAGGGTTGCTTGAGAGGGATACCTTTGACCACTTCCTCCCTGAGTTCGATAAACCTTGGGTAATCCACTTAAGGGAAACTTGTTGCTGTTCTACAAACCTCTACACTTGGAGGCCCAACAACTGTCTACAAGAATAGAAGTGCGTAGACATCAGTCTCAAGTTTGGACTGCGCGAACGAGAGATATCTTCACGGTGGAGCGTCGTCGCACTGCGGGATTCAGATCCAGGAGCTCAACTTCCGCAACTGCTGCTGGATCGGGGAAGCGGGAGTCATCGCCAGGCACCAGATGCATGTAACTCCCTGCGAGGTGTCACATTTGAGGCACTCAAATCGTTGGAGCCACAGGAGCGCAAGGACTTTATCACGACCTTGAGGTCGGTTTCGGTTCGTCTATATCAACCGCACTCTCCTGAGCATTGACAACGTTTTTCGGTCTTCAAGGGTAAGTTTGCGAAAAGCCCCTCCCATTACTGCATTACTAATAGATAGTTCTTGGCAGCATCAGGGGTTCAGGGGCGTAGGGTAAAATTTTATTGTTTTCATACATGAACCCCTACAATTATAGCCGCTAAATGTTGTCATTTTCATCACATCAAATCTCTTGGACCCCTCGCCTATGTGCAGGGTCGGCCCTGGAGGGTGTCTGGAGGGGCGGCCGCCCCGGGCCTAGAAAAATTGGGGACCTCCCTAGATATGTGCCTCTATATAGGGCCTAGTATATATCCTAGGAAAAAATGAGATTGTACTTCTATGTTTCCGATTGGTCCGGATTGAGCCTTATGATTTTCTGGACACGTACCTGCGAGGTCGATCGATTTCGACCTGATCTAGCGATCGATTCCTTCTGTAACTCATGATCTAAAGCTCCCAACCAGAAACAGGAGCACGCCGTCACACGTCTCTCTATGTCTCCTCTTGAGCCTATCTCACTCGATTGCAATTCACTCGGAGGTTGTTCCTTTCGTTCAATCCTTTCTCAGGGATGATCGCCCGTCCAACCCTATGTAGAAGGTATCAAAAAGTATGTCCTGGTTCTCCATGGATTTCGCTGCTAGTTTATGCTTTAATTCTAGTTTGATTAATAGTTTCTATTTTATTTGCATTGCGGTTAACTATGTAATGACTGTCAACTAAAAGACTATTGCACTAAATTTGCACAAACTTTCACTCGACCTGGTTCATCTAGTACATCTGATTTGAGTTAAATGATCTTTTTTATGAGTTAACTAATATGAAGTTCACTCTTCTTGATAGATCAATGGCTGCTATTGAGATTTTTGAATTTGTTAGAAAAGCAGATTGCTATCCTAATATTTCTACCGTTTATCAGATCTTATTTACTATACGCGTGACTTGCATCCGCTGAAAGAAGCTTTTTAAAGTTAAAATTATCAAGAACTATTTGAGATCTGTAATGTCTAGAGAGGTTAAATTTTTTGGCAACTCTATGCGAGAAGACGTTATTTTGAAATATTTGTTTTTGATTATTCATCACTAACTTTGCTTGTAGTAATTTATGGAGAAAATTAAGGTTAAATGTAAACATTGTTATTATTGTATGAGTATTGCAATTGGGTACACTTGAACTCTTTATTTTTATTATTCATACATGTATATTCAGAAATATATATACTAGTAGGGGCCCAAAATTTTAGTTTCGTCCCAAGCTTCCGAAATCTCGGAACCGACCCTGCCTATGCGGCGCTTATTTGACGGGGCTCTGTTCAATTGTCCGAGTGCTCGTCGCAGCAGTCCTGATTTGTCACTGCTTCGTCCGCTTGCCGTGATGCTGGCATGTGTCCTGATAATGCCAAAGCTCGGACCAAGCCGAAAAGCCGTGCGGGAAGTCCAGATATATGCGTGTGTAAGGTTTTATACAGTTTTTGTTCCTTTTTCGTGGATATTTTGGAAACCTTATTCCTAGCCCGCGCAAGTAATGTGCAATGCCGTTGATTAACTGGACCTTGAAAATATATCGATCAAATGTACTACACCCAGTATAGGTTTGAAGCTCTTGTCGCGACGAGTTCACGGTGAAAATATATCATGATCTTAGGCTTGTCGCCAGAGAGAAAAGAAGACCGAGAAAAAAAAGGGTTGGATAAATGGATAGCATCCTCTCCGCTCTATAAATAGTCCATTACTAAAAACATTCATATAGAGTAGTCCATCTGATCCATATTAATTGTCTATATTTAGACATGTTTTAATGATAGATATATCCAATTGAGCGGTAATTAATATGGATTAGAGGGAGAGTACCATACATTGCTGCGACAAAATCTCCTAATATTTAGCTGAAAAACAAAAAGGATGGCATCCTTTTAATGCTGGATAGTTTATAGTTATAGCCATAACGAGCGCCCAATAATTGGAACATCCCTTTTATCTACCTCTCGATGATCTATAAATAGCACAAGGCGATACTCGATTATCAAGCGCACTTGTGTTCGTACGTCGATCTAGCAGCAGTAGTGGCAGAATACAGACAATATATGGAGAAGACGCGCACGATGTCCGGCAGCCAGGTGATGAGATGCAAGACGGCGGCGCTGACCTTGTTCGTCGTGGTCCTCCTCGGATGCCACGCCTTCTCGGCGCACTGTAAGTAACATAACACATGCATGCTTCCATCGTTATGATTTATAAGAAGCTAAGAATATGTATCCTGTCCGCAGGCGGCCGTGAGCTAGACGGCGGCGGCGACGGCCAGACCGGGCGCGGCATCAAGATGCTCATCAAACCGCTGCCAGGGAAGTGCGTGAAGAGTACTTGCGTTGCAGTTGATGGCCTCGACAGCAAGACTAGCTGCTTCTGCTGTCTGTCGACGCCCGAGAACCCTTGCTTCGGGAACGAGGCCGACTGCGTCAAGGTCTGCCGGCCGCAGGTCTTGCCCCCTCCGCCGCCGGCAGCGGCGGCGATTAGTGGTACCAAGTGAGGTGTTTCGGTCGAACGAGGAGAGTAAACGATCATGCCGTCCGTTATTTTGCTTATGCTGGCTGTAAGCGTGGTGTGTCGTTGAGTCGGCGGTGGCCCAATGGTTTAGTTGTTGATGGACTCTTGCTTCGGTACCCCCTCCCCCAAGACAAAGAAATTCAGCGCTAGCGGGTTCCGGGTTCCTGCTCCGGATGGATATGGAGACCGTACTGGCTATGTATACGACAGCGGCATACATGTTCGGGCGGGATTGTAATTGATTGGTAACGAGGAGGTCGGGATCGATTGTGAGCGTACGTGACCGGGTGGAGCGTACGTGACCCTGGACGCCCGCGGACTTGGAACGGCATGCCTCGGTGAATGCCTCGGCGGCCTGGGTGCCGTACCACACGGCGACCATCACCTCCCCGCTGTCGCGCTCGTCCTGAGAGGTCGAACCAGAGGCGGCCGCGAGGTGCATGTGATGACTAACGACCGTCGTGGATGTAGGTCCGGGTGGATGTAGGTGTGGACGACTGTCGTAGAGGAGGAGCGAGGGAAGGTGGAGGAATTGCGCGAGGGCGGCGGCGATCTGCTCTCTGTCCAACGATGGCGGACGATGTGATCTGCGCGGTCACGTATGCTCGCAACTGATTGCGATCTCCTCGTATGACATCCTCGCAACCGATTAATTACAATCCCGCCTGATCACGTATACCGTTGTCGTTTATGTAGCTAGTACGGTCTCCATCTTCACCCGGTCTCCACCTAGACACGAACCCAAAACCCGCTAGCGCTGAATTTCTTTGTTGGGAGAGGAGGGGGGGGTACCGAAGCAAGGCTCTTTACCTTTCACTTATATCTCTTTGCATGTGAAAACAAAAACATCTTGTTGAAAGATTTTTTTAACCATGACCTACTTCCAAATAACTCTTCTAGATAGTTAACCCCTGATTTAATGCTAGGTGTTGAGAATCGGAAGCGAATAAATGGCCTGGCTCGACAAACACTGATCTTGTCGAAAGATAAAAGATGGTCTGGGCTTTTGCCATGTCTGTCTATTTAGTCAAGACATACTACCATGGTGGAGAGGATGGACCAATTCTCCAACCAAGTCATTCTTCTTCTCCGAGCTCCAAGCCCCCTCGCGTGGAAATGACATCCGGAGCCATCTCTATGGCGTCCCTGGTGGACTCGTTACACACATCAATCGCCCCGGGCCTCCTGACACCTCCAAGCATTGACAGAGCACCGGCTTCCTCACCTCTCACGCATTTCTGGTGTGGTACATGGTCAAACCCCCAGGCCTGCTGCCTGCAAAGGAGACGAAAGAGAAGCTCATGGAAACTGTGGGAGATACAAAGCATGAAGATCTCCACCCCCCTCCCCCTGCGTAGTTTCTCTTATCTGTTTTTCGGTTGATATGGCCTAATTTCAGGTCTGGACTTTGTGTGGTTTTAGCTCCTCTCTGTTTTCTTTGCTTTCGGATCAGTTGCCCTGTAATCTGATAAAACTATGGTTTCGTTTTCTGTGAAAATGGATCGGGGATCCCCCTTCGGGGCCCTTTTGCTCTAAAAATACTACCATACGCAAGCTCGTGATGTCTCATTAATTCATAGTACTTTGGAAAGTTTGGTTACTCGACCTCTAAGGGCTATAAGTACTAGACCTAAGGTAATTATTCGCTTGATATGGTCTTCTCAAGAAATGCTTCGAAAGCCTAGGAGGGGACAATGGTATTTTTGGTTGTATCTGTTAGCTTTGCGACAATCAAATAACGAAGAACGATAAAAAAATCATAGCAAAGGGGACACAGATTTAACGTGGAAAAACCTCTCCAACAAAGAGAGGAAAAAACCACGGGCGCCAGCCAGCGAAACTTCACTATAACAGGGAGTGTTTACACAACGCGGGGATTTCACAGATGCAACTTGTCCCAACCGGCGGCTTACAAGAGGTTTATATAGCGGTGGTAACCTAGGTCTTTGACAATCCGTACCGCGGGGGGCTTCAGCGATGGGCCTCGCTCCGCTCCATCAGAAGTTGGCATTTAATTTGTAGAATTTGGATCAACATATAACAAACTCCACCTTGAGACAAATTCCTTCTTGTAGCATCAATAATCATCTCCCTGAACAAACAAAGAAAACACTTTCAGCGCCAACAGCCGCTTGGGCTAAGTAGTTATACCAACTAAGCTTGAGCATAGCTGAAACTTAGCAACGGGAACATGCTTTGTCATCATATCAGCGGGATTATCATGAGTGTTTATCTTGCATACCTTTAGTGTACCTTGTGCCACAACGTCACGAACATAATGGTACTTGATATCAATGTGCTTTGTTCTCTCATGGAATATCTGATCCTTAGTAAGGTAAATAGCACTTTGACTGTCACAAAATAGGTTAATGCAAGAATCATCCTGACAAAGCTTAGCATACAAACCTTTCAACCAAATAGACTCTTTGCAAGCTTCAGCAACAACCATATATTCCGCTTCGGTTGTAGATAGAGCAACAATTGGTTGCAGCGTTGCCTTCCAACTCACAGCACAACCACCTACCGTGAACATATAACATATGAGGGATCTCCTCTTATCCAAATCGGTAGCAAAATCCGAATCCATATAGCCTGCGAGTCCCTCACCAGTCTTGCCAAACTTCAAGCAAGCATTTGATGTTCCACGGAGGTACTTGAAAATCCACCGAACAACTTTCCAATGTTTTTTACCAGGATTAGCCATATAACGACTCACCAAACTCATAACATATGATAAATCAGGGCGAGAACAAACCATGGCATACATCAGGGAACCAACAACACTAGAACTAGGACATTGCAATGCTGAAAATTTGAAGTGAGGAGCAACGGGAGTACTAACAGACTTTTCATCATGCATATTAAAACATTGGGGAACTTTCTCAATGTAACTTTGCTGACTAAGAAATAACAACCTAGATTTTATGTCCCGTTTAATTTCCATACCTAGGATTTTCTTAGCAGCACCAAGATCTTTCATCTCAAATTCACTACTTAGGTGCGCCTTCAAA
Source organism: Avena eriantha (assembly GCA_910589775.1). Lineage (NCBI taxonomy): Eukaryota > Viridiplantae > Streptophyta > Magnoliopsida > Poales > Poaceae > Avena > Avena eriantha. The sequence goes on along the minus strand of OU342743.1, from coordinate 30,733,636 downwards.
GTAGTGATTTCTTTCATGCTCTTGGCAGCAATTAACATAAACATCAAGTATATAGGTGATCCATCAACAAACTTAATGTAAACACAACTATCAAACTGAGACCTCTTAAAATCTTGTGAGATCATAAATGAATCAAACATTTTGTACTACTGTCTTGGAGATTGCTTCAAACCATAAAGCGACCTCTTCAATTTGCACACAAAATCCTCTTTTTTAGGAACTATGAACCCTTCAGGTTGGTCCATGTAAATCTCCTCCTCTAGTTCACCATGCAGAAAAGCACTCTTTACATCTAGCTGCTCAAGCTCAAGATCATGCATAGCAACAATACCAAAAAAGCATCATTATAGTCAATACCTGGAATCTGGCTAAAACCTTTTGCTACTAACCTTGCCTTAAACCTTGGAGGCTCATTAGGAGACAAACCTTCCTTTCTCTTGTATATCCACTTACAGCGGACGGCCTTCTTATGTTTAGGCAAGCGCACAATTTCCCATGTTCCATTCTTATCAAGCAATTGCATCTCTTCTTGCATAGCAAAAATCCACTTCTCGTGGTCAACGGATGCAATAGCTTCATTATATGTAGCAGGTTCAGTATCATGCTCCACCTGTGAAATGGATCGTATGGGCACCTAGAGGGGGGGGGGGTGAATAGGTGCTACTTCAAATTTTAATGCTTTTTCAATTTTAGGCTTAGCACAAAGGGTAAATTCTCTAGATATACTATTAGGTGGAATTTCCCTATATGCAAACCTATCTACTAGCGAGTAAAGAGCAAGTGGAAGAGGAACGGGTAAACCGTAGTGAAGCACGCAGAGACACAGGATTTGTTTGACTGCAGTTCCTTCCTTGTTAAGGGAAGTACGTCTGTGTTAGAGGGGTGGGCGGTACTAAGATCACCACGCCACAATAGGCCTCACCCTGTTCTCCGATGGATCCCGCCACCAAAGGCCTGATCCACCTTTCCACTATAGGGACCCTTCGAGGCGGGTACCGGTGCCTTTACACAACTAGCGGGGCACAACTCCACAATCAACTTGGAGGCTCCCGTAATGACAACAAGCTGCCACAAGAACAAGTTATCAATAACAAAGAACAAGATCTAGATATTGACAATAATACTAGATCAGGGATTTATCCAAATGAATGGAGAGGAGTTGATGCGCTTGATTCGTGATGACGATGATGATTCTCTCCTCCTTCAATTCCCCCAAAGATCGAAGCCTTCGGGTGGTTGAAGTGGGAGATCTAGAATGGGAGCTCTTGCACAGTGTCTGAACAATTTCGAGTGAATCAAAAGATCTGAACGTTGGGGAAGAAGGGGTATTTATACCCCCTTCCAAAACCAAGCCGTTGGAGACTTTGGGGGCCGGATTATCCGGCCCAAGTGAGCGCTGGATTATCCGGCCTAGGGAAAACTCCGCCTCAGACTCGGAATATCCGGCAGATAGTCTGCCCCCTCTATGAGTGTCGCGCCGAGCTTGCCTTTGATCATCTTCTGGGGGCCAGATTATCTGGTCCCATGTGATGGCCGGATTATCCAGCCTGAGGAGGAAAAACCGCCCCAGTTCGGATTTTCCGGGAGAAAATCCGACTGGACTCCGAGCGACGCGCCTTGGCATGCTTTGCTCAAATTCTAGGGCCGGATTATCCGGACCATGCGACATCCGGATTATCCGGCCCGGGGAAGAAAAACCGCCCCAGTTCGGATTTTCCGGGAGAAAATCCGACCGGACTCCGAGCGACGCGCCTTGGCAGCCTTTGAACAATGAGGTAGGCCAGATTATCCGGCCCCTTGGTAGAGCGGATAATCCGCCCCCCCCCCCCCCCCCCCCCCCCCCCCCCGCAAACCTCCTGCACACTTAGTGCACATGAGTAATCTCCACAGTATTGTTATCTAACACACAAAACACAGGAAAACATGAAATGTTCTTTCAATCTCCCCCTTTTTGCTGTTAGATGACAATACTAGGATTTGCAGGAAGGATCACAAGACTACCAGCAATAACCATGGAAGAGACTCCCCCTCAATGTGTGCATATTAGAATTTTGCATTTGAATACAAATGCACACAAATAGGTGAATCTATTCCATAGACATAAGAACAACATAATCATACCATCGATATAGAAGAGAGGCATCCTTGTAATAGCCACAATTATCAACGTGATAACCAATATAAGTGCCTTCCTTGATAAAGAATCCCAGCAAAATAGGATATGAATAGATGAATCCATAAGCATAATCCATGAGATAAATCCAGACAACCACCGATATAGAGTCTCAAGCAAACCGCAAAATCACAAATTTAAAGTTCAACGCTAAATGGGCATAAGTGAGAAAATGATGAATAGGAAAAAATGCAAGTGCTTATGCCCGACCCATGCAAATCCTCGAAGACCTAATAGAACTACTTCTCCCCCTTTGGCATCGAGACGCCAAAAAGGAAGAAGAGCGATGCTAGCGCCCCAAGGGATCACTCGTAGTCCTCATCCTTGTCCTCGTCCTCGTCCTTGTTCCCATCCTCGTCCTCATCATTAGCAGTGGCCGCAGAAGGGAACAAGTGACGCTACATCTCTCCATAGTTCAGCCCGGAAGAGGAGTTCCACCGAGCATATGGTGTGGGAGGGGTAGGATCCGGGGGATCACTAGAAGCACCCGACACATGGTGAAGGATGAGCTGCTGAGAGTGAGCCAACTCATGGCGCTGCTTGTACGCCTCGTACTGACCCTTGCGCGTGTCCACACCCATGCAAAGGATGTGTCGCTGGAACCAGTTCAGCTGCTTGATCTCACGAGCAACGGGAGGCACTGGGGGCCTGCAAGCATCCCTCATGAGACCCTCAGGAGCAGAGGAGGGGTGAGAGGTCTTCCGAACCTTGGTGTAGATCTTCTTGGCCTTATGCACAGTATCAGTGTTGAAATCTTCAGAAGGAAGAAGGTGCCTGATGAGCATCATAATGTAGGGTGCATAGGGAATGGACAAACGGTTGAACATAGCATCAGTCGATTCATGGTAGATGAAGTCCATGACATCCAGCTTGTACTGCACAGACTCGTCCTCGCACGAGGCAACCTCATGAGAGAATTGAAGGAGCTGGACAAGGTGACCACGGATGCTATCATTGTTGCCTCCACTCGGAGTGATGGAGTCATGGAAGAGGCCCACTAAGGCAGCATAGATAGGAGAAAGACCAGCAAGAGTGCCCACAATGCCATTGTCCACTATGCAAGGAGAGAGAGCTGCATCTTTGTTGGGCTTCAGCGGGTGATGATGCGGTGGCCACTGGCCATATCCCTGCTGTGGAGAGAGTATCCAAGAACCTCAGCAAACACATGGAAATCAGCAGTCATAGGCCTGTCATGAGTCATCCACTTCATAGTGCGATGCTCATCTCCACAAATAACCAACGTGGAAAAGAACTGCTTCACCACCTCAGAGTCATATGAGCACCGGAGAGACATGAGATGGTGTAGCCCCATCCGCTCAGCCACAAACATTGCATCCACAAGGTGGGGCTTCTCCAAAGCCTCAGCAAGAACCAGTGGGTGCATAGGCCTAATGTTCAGCCTGGCATACACATCTTCAAAAATACCTTTATGTTGAGCACACCAAAAACGAGCATCCCCCAGCTCATCATCACGAGGCAATTCTGCAAACAAATCACGGTGGCGGATGGAGGAATAGGTGACTGGATCCAAAGCCTTGTAGTTGATCTTGGGCTCCTTCCCCTTCCTTTTGGACACCCCCTTTCTAGTCCTCTTTGCTTGTTCAGCCATGCGCTTCTCTTCGTTCTTTCTTCTCCTCAACTCAACCTCATCCACTAAGTTACCCTGCCCGTCGTCCCGAAAGTATTTCCCGCGAGGATGGCGCTTGTAGGTCTTGGGAACACTAGAACCACCTGTGAGGAGAACAAGGGTGATAGCATGGGGATAAGTATACACACAAGTCCAGGAGAGAGCATGGAAAAAGTAGTCAAAAAGTTCATAAGACAAATCTACTAAATGCACACAATATGGTGAAACTGAACCAGAGTTGAATCTGTCAGGCCGGATTATCCGCCCTGGACATAATCCGGCCCTGGCAGAAATTTTCGATTTCACCTAGATTGAATGCAAAAAAAAGTAGATCGGGCCTAGAAACTACAAGATTATGATTTCTATGTGAAACAACATCCTTCGAGACAATGTTTCACCCAACAAATAACACATCTAGCCAAAGATGGGGAGAGAGGGAGTTACCCTCACTCATTGGAGGAAGAACACGGAGGAGAAGGTACCCGGAGGCGCGGAGAAGAAGATCCGGGGAGGCCCGGAAAATCCGGTGGCCGGAGAGGCTCCAGGGAGGGTGGGGGACGGCAGGCGGCGGCTGAGGAGGAGGAGAGGGTTGGGGGAGAAGTGTTGCTCGTTATGCGCCCTTCCCCCCGATCCCTGCCCTTTAAGACAAAATCCACCATGGCTTGAATCTCTTGAGCATGTCTTGGATGTACTTTGCTTGATTGATGAAGGTTCCTTCTCTAAGTTTCTTGATCTCGAATCCAAGAAAGAACCGTAATTCCCCCATCATAGACATCTCAAACCTGTCAGTCATAAGCTTTGAAAATTCATCATTAAAAGCTTTATTAGTAGAACCAAAGATGATATCGTCTACATATAGTTGGCATACGAAGAGCTCCCCCTTAACCTTCTTAGTAAAAAGAGTGGGATCGATTTGCCCAACTTCGAAGCCACGGTCTAGCAAAAGCTCTTTAAGGTGCTCATACCACGCACGTGGGGCTTGTTTAAGGCCATAGAGTGCCTTATCGAGTTTGTAGACATGGTTCGGGAAGTTAGGATCCTCAAATCCCGGGGGTTGCTTTACATATACCAACTCATGTAGAGGACCATTAAGGAAAGCACTCTTGACGTCCATTTGCTGCAATTTAAAATTATTATGGGCAGCATAAGCAAGAAGGATACGGATGGACTCAAGTCGAGCCACTAGAGCATAGGTCTCGCCGAAGTCAATGCCCTCAACTTGAGAGTAGCCTTGAGCCACAAGTCCCGCCTTGTTCCTCACAACAATGCCATTCTCATCTTGCTTGTTTTAAAATATCCATTTAATGTTGATAACATTGCGACAATCTTTGGGTTTGTCCACGAGTTTCTAGACCTTGTTGCGCTCGAAATTATTCAATTCTTCATGCATAGCAATAACCCAGTCCGGATCTTCAAGAGCTTCAAAAACTTTCTTGGGTTCCACCATTAAGATGTGAGCTTGATGTTCACCAAAACTTGCCAATTCCCTTCTTGTAGAAACCCTTCGTCGAAGGTCACCTACAACTTTGTCGAGGGTGTGACCCCTTAACTCAAGGTTCCGATCAGCACGAGCCTTGCGACGAAGTTCAATAAGCTTGTTGTCTCTTGGTGGAATAGTTTCATCACTTGAGTCTTGATTGGAATCATTTGCTCGACCTTGATTAGAATCTGGGATAACAGTAGTAGGCGGTGATGAAGCGTGCCCTTGAGATGAGTCAGCAGCCGTAACAGGAGACTGCTAAGCAACATGTGAGTCAGGGCCGGATAATCCGGCCGATGGAGAGGCCGGATAATTCGGCCTGGGAGAACTCGTAGCAGCTTCATCAAGCTACCTGGTACTTGCTTGAACTGGTGATGGGCCGGATAATCCGGGGTCACCCAGAAAATCCGGCCTGGAGCTTGCAGCGATTTCTTCAGCACCAGGAGCAATTTGGTCGTCAGGAGCGGGGTGGCCGGATAATCTGGTGTCAACCAGATAATCCGGCCTGGAGCTTTCTGGAGCATCTTGACCTTCAGTAGTTGATGGAGATGGTGTAGAAGTTGCTCCCGTGGTTGGAACATGTTGAGTATGTGTAGATGAGGGCTCTACGTGAGTAGAGCATTGTCCTTCCTGATCCGCCACAAGGGGTTCCTCAATGGGGCGGAAAAATCCCACGCCCATTCTTCTTATGGCATCTTGGGGTATTTCAACATCTGCATCACAAACACCAACTTGCTCCGCACGGGAACCGTCATTTTCCTCAAACACCACACTACAAGATTCTACAACAGTTCCGGAGAGCTTATTGTAGACTCTATAAGTGTGGGATTTGGCACCATAACCAACAAAAATACCTTCTAGAGCCTTAGATTCAAACTTAGATAAACGAACTCCCTTGATGAGAAAGAAACACTTACACCCGAATACCCAAAAGTATGAGATGTTTGGCTTGTTACCGGTAAGTATTTCATACGGAATCTTGTCCAAGATCTTGCGGAGGTATAACCGGTTGCATGAATGACAAGAGTTAGAGATTGCTTCAACCCAGAAGTTATATGGAGACTTGAATTCGGCTAGCATTGACCTTGCCATGTCCATTAGAGTCTGATTCTTCCTCTCGGCTACACCATTTTGTTGTGGGGTGTACGGAGCGGAATATTGATGTCTAATCCCCTCTTCACTTAGGAACTCATTTAAGGTGTAGTTCTTGAACTCGGAGCCGTTATCACTTCTTATAGCCAGAATAGGGACGTTGTGTTGACGTTGAACCTCGTTGGCGAAGTCGGTGACCGTTTGTTGAGTTTCACTCTTCAACTTGAAGAAATAAACCCAAGTGTATCTTGAGTAATCATCAACGATCACAAGACAGTACTTCTTCCCACCGAGGCTTGCATGAGATGGAGGTCCGAAGAGGTCCACATGTAGGAGCTCTAAGATCCTTTTTGACGAGATAATAGTCTTCCTACGATGAAGAGAGTCATGCATTTTCCCTTCAACACAAGCCCTGCAAACACGATCTTTGGCAAAGGAGACATTTTCTTTTAGTCCAAGGATGTGGCCACACTTGTGGAGACTTTGCAAAGTTCTCATATTGACGTGGTCTAGTCGGCGATGCCATAGCTAACCCACGTCAGCCTTTCGAAAAAGACACATCGGGCCTGTAGTGGTTTTCCCTGAAAAGTCCACCACGTACAGGTCATTTTCGACATATCCCACGAAAGCGACTTTTAGAGACTTGCTCCACAAGAGTACCACCAAATCAGCATCAATATAAACTGCAAAGCCCATCTTACCAAGGGCGCGAACTGAAAGTAAGTTGTACCCGAGGGTCTCAACAAGCATGACGTCCACGAGAGAGATATCGTGAGCCACCACAACTTTGCCGAGACCCAATACCTCAGATTTTGACTTGTCACCATAGGAGACGGTTATATGATCATGATTTGGCCGCATCTCCGTGATGATATCCTTGCTTCCGGTCATATGACTCGTGCATCTGCTATAGAGTACCCATTTAGAACCACCGGAAGCATAGCCCTGCAAGAAAGTTACTTCTTGGTCTTAGGTACCCATTTTTCAATGGGTTCTCTCATGTTAGTGACAAGGGTCTTGGGGACCCAAATAGACCAAGGAATGTAACAATCATAAGAGCCTACATAACTAGCATAAACATCACCATAATAATTGCAATATAACTCAAAGTTAGGATTGTTAGCCCCTGCAAAACCATCATATTTAGACTTGTCATTGGTAATGTTGCTAGTCTTTGGTTGAGCAGTCTTGCTCTTATTCTTGTTGTTGTTTTTCTTGCCCTTTGTCTTGGGAATGTAACCAAGACCTTCTTTTCTATTGTTTGTCCTTTGCTTGCTCAGTATCTCATCAAGAACCTCTTTACCTTTGTGTTGAGAACCTCTTGCAAGATCTTATTTTCCATAAGATGATGTGGAGGTACTTGGCACATCATACAGCTTCAATTGAGTTTGGAGCTGATCATGAGACTCATTTAGAGCAGAATGATCACTCTTCAATGCCTTGTGAGCACTTTCAAGATTATCAAACTTCTCCGAGAGTCTAGCATGAACAGCCCCAAATTCAATCTTTTCTTTCTTTAGTTTCTTTACCTTGGCAAGACCGGTGTCACGTTCTATGATGAGCTGAGCCACAGCTTCTTCATGTGACTCCTCAATGGATTTGAGTCTCTCTTCCAAAGATACTCGAGCTTCCTCTTCTTCTTCCAAGGCATTCTTCAAAGAAGCTATCTCCAAGGCATCTTCTCTTTCAATTCTGCCCTTTTCTTCAAGAAGGTCTTCGGCTTGAGCAAGTTGACTCATAAGAGCATCAAAATGGAGTTTGTGCTCACCTTGCAGGTTAGTGAAAAAGTTGTCCAAAGCAATAACTTCTTCTTTCATTTTAATACTGTCATGCTCATCCATATCCAAAATTATGTTAGTCTTAGGAAATGAAGAGCTAGAACTTGATACCTCGGACCCTCTTGCCATTAGGCAAGTGGCATTGTTGTTGATGACATTCTCGTTTGGCGAGTCGAAGAGAGATGATGGAGTCGATGTGGTGGCTATAGCAGCCACCTCGCGAGAACTATCTTCATCCTCTTCATGTTCACTTGTAGAGGAGTATTCTTCTTGTGCCACTAAGACGATCTTGGGTTGCTTCTTATAGGGGGCATTCTTTTTAACAAATGGCTTCTTCTTAGGTGCCTTGGATTTTTCTTTAAGAATGAGCATGCCACCATTGTCTTCTCTATTTTGATAAGGACACTCGGCTACAAAGTGCATCCTATCTCCACAGTTGTAGCATGTTCTCAGTTTTGGGCCACTTTCTCTTCTTCCACTCGACCCATTCTTGCGCTCGAGTTCCGACTTGTCCTTGGCAGGATCCTTCCAAAAGTTCCTTGCGTAAAATGCCATGTACTCACCATGAGCACGTTTGACTTCATCGGGGCAGTCCATGGAGACCCCCTCGAAAGCTCTTTCATCCTCATCTTGCTCAACAACATTGGCTTTTAGAGCAACATTGACTCCCTTTTGCATTCCAATGGCACGAGCTCGGGCATCTTCAGCGTTCTTCGCGGCAACTTTGAATGATGCCATTTCTTGCATGACTTCATTGGATGTCATTTGATGGTAGTTGTGTCTACCTTGCAAGCTCTTCAAATCAGTTGGCTCAAAAGGCATTAAGGCACTCACATATTTTCTTTTTATCCATGCATCATCAATGTGGGTGGCTCCATGCTTTCTAAGTGTTGTTGCAATGCCCTTGAGTCTTATATACATGTCTTCATGGTTTTCACCATCCAACATGTAGAACCCTTCAGCTTCATTACTCAGGGCATCATACCTATTCCTTCTCATGCTTTCATTCCCAATAAAGAGATCGGTGAGGGCATCCCAAGCTTCTTTAGCTGTGTTGAGATGTTCAATGTGGGGCATGTCCTTGGGACCCACATCGAGTCGATCATGTGGAGAGCCGTAGCATTCAATTGGCTATCCACAACTTCTCTTCTTGTTAGATTGGAATGATCTCCAATATGAAGACCCTCTTCAATAATCCTCCAAAGTTCAATTGAGGAGCTGCAAACATGAGACTTCATTAAGAATTGCCATTGATTAAAAGAGGATGCAGTAAGCTTGGGTGGGTCACCCCTATTGTTTATATGTGGATGAGGGATAGGTGGATCGGGGGAATATACGTGGCGAACCTCACTATATTCCTCCTTACAACTTCCCTTCTTGGAGGTGGAACTATTATGTTTTTCACCTTCCGCATCATCATCCTTGGATCTGGTGTTAGCCTTTTCCTTGGACGATGGTGTGGCTGCCTCAGAGGAGGATGGAGATGGGGCTATTGATGATGTGAGACGAGCAATCATTTGATTCATCTCCTCCATCTTGGCCTCAAAGGATTTCAACAAGGTTGTTTCCAACGTCTTGAGGTCATCCATTGTGACCATATCCACAGCCTCATTCCCATCTCCCTCGGTACCCATACTACTCTTAGGCGGTTAAGCCCGAAAATAGAGCCGGGGCTCTGATACCAATTGAAATGGATCGTATGGGCACCTAGAGGGGGGGTGAATAGGTGCTACTTCAAATTTTAATGCTTTTTCAATTTTAGGCTTAGCACAAAGGGTAAATTCTCTAGATATACTATTAGGTGGAATTTCCCTATATGCAAACCTATCTACTAGCGAGTAAAGAGCAAGTGGAAGAGGAACGGGTAAAACGTAGTGAAGCACGCGGAGACACAGGATTTGTTTGACCGCAGTTCCTTCCTTGTTAAGGGAAGTACGTCTGCGTTGGAGGGGTGAGCGGTACTAAGACCACCACGCCACAATAGGCCTCACCCTGTTCTCCGATGGATCCCGCCACCATAGGCATGATCCACCTTTCCACTATAGTGACCCTTCGAGGCGGGTACCGGTGCCTTTACACAACTAGCGGGGCACAACTCCACAATCAACTTGGAGGCTCCCGTAATGACAACAAGCTGCCACAAGAACAAGTTATCAATAACAAAGAACAAGATCTAGATATTGACAATAATACTAGATCAGGGATTTATCCAAATGAATGGAGAGGAGTTGATGCGCTTGATTCGTGATGACGATGACGATTCTCTCCTCCTTCAATTCCCCCAAAGATCAAAGCCTTCGGGTGGTCGAAGTGGGAGATCTAGAATGGGAGCTCTTGCACAGTGTCTGAACAATTTCGAGTGAATTAAGAGATCTTAACGTTGGGGAAGAAGGGGTATTTATACCCCTTCCAAAACCAAGCCGTTGGAGACTTTGGGGGCCGGATTATCCGGCCCAAGTGAGGGTCGGATTATCCGGCTTGGGGAAAACTCCGCCCCAGACTCGGAATATCCGGCAAATAGTCCACCCCCTCTCTGAGTGTCGCGCCGAGCTTGCCTTTGATCATCTTCTGGGGGCCGGATTATCCGGTCCCATGTGATAGCCAGATTATCCGGCCTAGGAAGGAAAAACCGCCCCAGTTTGGATTTTCCGGGAGAAAATCCGACCGGACTCCGAGCGATGCGCCTTGGCATGCTTTGCTCAAATTCTAGGGCCGGATTATCCGGCCTATGCGACATCCGGATTATCCGGCCTAGGGAAGAAAAACTGCCCCAGTTCGGATTTTCCGGGAGAAAATCTGACCGGACTCCGAGCGACGCGCCTTGGCAGCCTTTGAACAATGAGGTAGGCCGGATTATCCGGCCCTTGGTGGGGCGGATAATCCCCCCCCCCAAACCTCCTACACACTTAGCGCACATGAGTAATCTCCACAGTATTGTTATCTAACACACAAAGCACAAGAAAACATGAAATGTTCTTTCAACCTGTTCTACACAACTCAAAACATAATGAGCAAGATTACACTCTTCAATTAAACGAAAAGGAAGAACTATGTTACGCCTCGGTCTATTAGCAGCAATAGACTCATGTGGTTGCTAAAAACAGTAGGTGAGTGCTGAACAACATGATCATCAATGTTTTCCTCATGAGTATCATCAACCACAACATTATTATCAATAGTTTTCTGTAGTGGATCAACCTGCACACTAACTCCCTCCTCTCCAATAGCAATAGGAGAGGGATCTGATGGCAAGCTATCATGATACATAACAGATTCATTGAAAACAGTGTTCCTACTCAACAAAATCTTTTTAGTTTCAGGAGTCCATAGTTTATATGCTTTAACTCCTGAACCATAACTAAGGAATATGCACTTAATAGCTCTAGGCTCTAACTTTCCATTATCAACATGAGCATAAGCAGTGTAACCAAAAACTCTCAACTATGAATAATCAGCAGGCGAACCTGACCATACCTCAATGGGAGTTTCTTTTCAAGTGGAATAGAAGGTGACCTGTTGATGAGATAGCATGTTGTGTTGGTTGCTTTAGCCCAGAAACGTCTATGCATACCTGCATTGGACAACATACAGCGAGCCCTCGAGATGATGGTTATGTTCATGCGCTTAGCCACGCCATTCTGCTGAGGAGTGTAAGGTATGGTGTGGTGCCTAATCATACCATCATTACTGCAAAACTCCTCAAACTCATTAGAACAGAATTCCATACTATTATCAGTATGTAGTATCTTTACCTTCTTTTTAGTTTGCTTTTCAACCATAACTTTCCACTTCTTAAAAGAATCAAAAACATCAGATTTATGTTTCAGAAAATATGGCCACACTTTTCTTAAGTAGTCATCAATAATAGTAAGCATGTAATTAGCACCACCAATAGAAGTCTTACACGAAGGTCCCCATACATCAGCATGCACATAATCTAATATGCCTTTGGTGGTATGAACGGAAGCACTGAATTTTACTCTTTTATGCTTACCAAAAACGTAGTGCTCACAGAACTGAAACTTACCCAAGTTGCAACCATCAATCAGCTCTCTCTTGACCAACACTATCATGCCATGTTCGCTCATATGCCTAAGATGCATATGCCACAGATTTGTTCTACCATAATCATCAGAATCATTAGAAGTAACAGCAACAGCAATACCAGGCAAAGTGCTACCTCTAAGAACATATAACTTAGCAGAATTCATATCACATATCATGTGAATAAGAGAACCTTTTGATACCTTTAACAATCTACGCCCACCGGCGTACTTGTATCCATCAACATCCATGGTACTCAGGGAGATCAAATTTTTGGCCATGCTTGGTATGTGCTTCACCTTAGTCAACGTACGTGTCACGCCATCATATGTCTTGATCTTAACAGATCCAACTCCGACAATATGGCATGGGTTGTCATTCCTCACACATACAAAATCTCCAGTCTGCACAAACTCATATGAACTGGACCAATCTTTGTTAAAGCAAATATGAAACGAACATGCAGTATAAAGTATCCATTCATCATCACGAGAAGCACAAGCAGCAAAAACGGCTAAACATTCACCGTCAGAACTATCACCAGAAACAACAGTAGCCTTGCCAGTATCTTTAGACTTATCTTTTGGTTGGTAAGTTCCGTTCCTTTTCTCCTTATCCTGTAGCTTCCAACAATCATCAATAACATGATTAGATTTCTTATAAAACCTGCAGAACTTGTCCTTTCCCTTGGACTTCGAATGACTTATGTCGTCCTTGCTCTTATCTCGGTTGCCGTAGTTGTTAAATCTCTGCTCAGTCCTGCCACGAACCTGCAGAGATTCAGCCTTGGATGACGCCCCATCTGCATGTACCATAGTTTTCATCTTTTCCCTCTAATGGCTCAATGCACGGCGCCCAGAAAAATGCTTGATGGCGGTGTTGATGTAGAGCTCATTGGGAACCCCAAGAGGAAGGTATGATGAGCACAACAGCAAGTTTCCCTCAGTTATGAAACCAAGGTTTAATCGAACCAGTAGGAGCAAGGAAACACCTCAAAGGTGTTACTAGTTGAGCTTTGGCAAGGCGCACTACCGGTGCTAGTAGCAACGTGGAGACCTGCACAACACAACCACAGAACTTTGTCCTCAACTTGCGATGAGGTTGTCAATCTCATCGTGTTTTGCAGAAAACAAAGGATTAAACGTATCGAATGGAAAGAAGTAAAAGTTTGCAGAAAGAAAACACAAAGCAGAAACAGTTTATAGATTGTATGTAAAGTAAAGGACCGGGATCCATAGTTCACTAGAGGTGGCTCTCCTTAAGATAGATAACATGCTGGGTGAACAAACTACAGCGGGGCAATTGACAAACACCGAGAAAGCAATGCATGCATATACTAATCATCTTGACTCCTTTGAGACTTGATTGGGCATTACAACATAATACATAGACCGCCATCCAACTGCATCTATGACTAATAATCCACCTTCAGGTTATCATCCGAACCCCCTCCAGTATTAAGTTGCAAGCAACAGATTATTGCTTTACGAACTGCGTGTAAAGTAAACAATACAATTGTTCTATGAACAAAGGATCGTTGTTTTCTCCCTAGTAGCAACAGCACATCTAGTACCTTAGAGATTTCTGTCACTTCCCCAGATTACCAAAGGCATGAACCCACTATCGAGCATAAATACTAACTCTTGGAGTTGCTAGCATCTACTTGGCCAAGATAGCTACTAACAACGGAAAGCATGCAAGATCTCAAATAACAAAGACATGATAGAATCAATAATCAATCTGAAATAGCATCTCAATATCCATCGGATCCCCGCAAACACAACATGTATGGATTACAAATAGATGATCTTGATCATGAACGGAGCTCACAAGATCTAAACATGAAAGCACAAAGGAGGAGAAACCAGGCATCTAGCTACTACATGGATCTATAGTCCAAGGATGAACTACTCACGCATCACACCGGAGGCTTGCATGGTGATGAAGAAGGCCTCTAGGGTGAATTCCCCTCTCCGGCAGGGTGCCGGGAAGAGCTTCAGATCCCCCCGATCTAGGGACAGAGCCGACGGCGGCTACAGACTCTTTCGTGGATTTTGATCGGGTACCTAGGGTTTTTGTCCCGAGGGCAACTTATAGGCGGAAGGAGAGGCCGAGGGGGTGCTAGGGTCGGCCAGACCACCCCCTGGCGCGGGCCAGGTGGTGTGGCCGGCCTCCAGCCCTTCTCCGTCTCGTATTCTGGCACTTGATCCCTTCCGGAAAAATAGGCATTTTGGCTTTTGTCCCGTCCAATTCCGAGAATATTCATTTTCTGACTTTTCTGGAACCAAAAACAACAGAAAACAGGCAGCTGGCACTATGGCCCTTGTTAATAGGTTAGCCCAAGAAATCATAATAAAAGTACTCCAAAGTTGGAACAAAACACAAGAAAGTGGATAAACCCAAGCATGGAACATCAAAAATTATAGATACATTTGCAATGTATCACCCTCTGTTTGAGGGCCTCTTGTACTTCATCAAGGGTTAGTGTATCATAGCTCAACAATATTGTAGCACGGAAGTGAGGATAAGAACTAGGCTGCGAGCATAAGAGTAAGAGACCTAGATCCTTATCATCATATTTTACCTCCATAGATTGCAAGTCAGAAACGATCTCTCTAAAAACGGATAAGTGACTCATTACCGATCCACCTTCTTGCAGCCTATGTGAGAACAACTTCATCTTCACATGCATCTTACTAGTTAGATCCTTTGACATGCAGATCGATTCCAGTTTCGCCCAAAGATCAGCAGTAGATTTCTCTGTCTTCCTGCAAGATATTATTGGATAGATGAAGTTGAATCAAAGACAAAGCCTTACGGTCCTTCCGCTTCTCTTTGTAGGACCAGTCCTTAGCATCCTTTCCATCGAATCCATCCAGCGCTTCTTCCAGATCTGAAGTTTGGGCGAGAATCGCCCGCATCTTCACCTGCCACAAGGAGAATCTTGTGGTGTAGTCCAGCTGCAGAAGATCGAACTTCAATGATGACATGTCGCAAACCCTAGATTAGAACTTGGGGCTTTGATACCACTTGTTAGCTTTGCGACAATCAAATAATGAAGAACGATAAAGAAATCACAGCAAAGGGGACACATATTTAACGTGGAAAAACCCCTCCAACAAAGAGAGAAAAAACCACGGGCGCCAACCAGCGAAACTATATCATGGAGTGTTTACACAACGCCGAGGATTGGCGGCTTACAAGAGGTATATATAAAAGTGGAAACCTAGGTCTTCGACGATTTGTACCGCTTCGTCAGAAGTTGGCCTTTACTTTGTAGAGTTTGGAAACTTTGACGATCCATACCGCTTCGTCAGAGGTATATATAACGATGGAAACCTAGGTCTTTGGCTCAAGCCTCCGGTGACGGGCCTCGCTCCGCTCCGTCAGAAGTTGACATTTACTTTGTAGAATTTGGATCAACATATAATAGTATCTGGAACATTTTGTATATCTAACAGCAGTTTTAGTATGTGTAACATACATGGACACCGAAAATTTCTTTTGGAGCCTGAGCTCACTAGAGCACTTTATTTTAAAATCGGAAAATAATATTTTGAAGTTTGGAAAATTCTGGAAATCATATATACATGTAGATACATGTAGATAATGATGTATACTTTAACCATGTAAAGTCTGAATTAGAAATACGATATATAATGGTCTACACAAAAAAGAAAATTTGCGATATATTAAGAAACAGTATAACTTAACCACATATGGTCTCTCACAGCGATTTCGTTTTCCCCACCGTTGGATTCAACTATTTCATGCTCCAGATTGTCCCGTCGCCGAAACGTCACTGGAATTCTAGTTCTCACCAGCAATCCGTCGAACGGGCCAGACCACATTATAGGGCATCTACTCTATAGGCCGAATTCGGCATCCTCTGGTTAATCGGGACAGGGAACTGTGGAATAGTTAGACAGGCTCACGAAATGTGTGATGGAGGCCCAATCCCAAGCAATCCATGCGTTTGTGTGTCTTCTCTCCTCCACTCGCATCTCTCCACCCTCACGACCACGCCGTCCTCTGTGATCCCCTTCCGATTGGGGAGAAACCTGGGTGCGCCACCCACTATGTGGAAGGGAGAGGTGAGGTGGCAGTAGGCCGGGGGAACCCTCGTGCGCCGTCAAACACTACATCGAGGGGAGGTGCCCACCGCCATTAGAACTTGTCCGGCGGCGACGCCATCTGAACTGGTGTTTACTAGCGCGGTGCTGTCCAAAATAAACAGTTGCGGTGCTTCTGCGTTCCCTCAATGCCAACTATGCTTTTTCCTTGCAGGTACCAATCGCCACTGATCCATAAGGATCGCGGCAAGAGCCGCCGGAGAATCACCATGGAGATGCCGCTGCCGTTCAAGGAGTCAAGCGCACTTTTCTGTCTACCGCTGCACCTTCTCCACGCTCCACCGCTGCGTACGCATCCTCCCATCCTTGACCTATGTAACTGTGTTGATACTTCTTCTTCTGGTTAATGCGAATCCAAAGCGGAAGAGATTTGTGTGTGTAGGGATCATCTATGCTCTTGCTATGTTTATTAAAGTCTTTGCGTTTCAAAAAAATCAAACTCTTTGCTCGGTTGGTTTCAGACCCTGCCTCAGTACGAGACATACACAGACACCAAGGTCTACTATGACTGCTTCAAGAAATCCCCTGACCGGTGTCTGCTCCGCCCACGATTGGAACCGGCGAGGCGACGCTGCACCGGTAGATCTCTACCGGACGTCAACTTTGATTGACTTGGCGTGTATTTCGAAAGCCATCGGCTTCCTGCCCTTCTTCTCGGCTGACAATACCCTCGAGATCCTTCTTGGACTCCATCGCCGCCTATGATTTTTGCTACAGATTTTCCAACTCCGTACACCCATCTTCCATCCATATGATTTACAGTTTGAAGTCCTATTGTGCTATATTTTCAGTCTCAGTTTTTACAGGTTATCGCCGGCAGCAGAGGAGAAGAAAGGAGGCAGGACCATATGAGCCAACTCGTCCAGGTGATGGCGACTCCGTCTGCCCCTGCTGGTGGTTGCCTCTCCTACCCATGCAGATCCGAGGTCGACAATTTGCAACAAAGGCAAGCGGTCTCCTTCCTGTACAACATCGAACATCTTACATTTCATAACTTCTTGCATTGTGATGCAACTAACCTTAATAGTAGGGACATGGTCGATGAATTAATGAGATATCTGCAGGAGCTCATTCCAAACTGCGGGATGACTACAACCAAGCCCTCTCAATTTACCTATTTTTAACCTGGAATCTGAAAGCGCATGGGTATGTTTTCTCTATTTTTCCACGACGTATTTGGACTTACATTATTGTTCCTTGTTATTGGACGAGCAACCAATTATCAAGAAATAAAATGCATTGAACCCGGTTTTGTTTTCTCTACAGATGCATGCCAGTTCATACCAAAATAAGCTAGCCATTTTAAAAGATGGACCAACTCAGTTGCTGGATTCCTGTATTATAGATGGATATATTAGTGAGGCCATTGATATGACTACGTTCTTCGATTTTGGTTGTTCATGTTGTAAGATAAGTGACTTTTTTGGATCACTTGTATTATATATTATATCATAGCAATTTTAACCAATCCGAGCATTCTTTTTCTGCAGAGTTTTTCTACAAACCTTGCTCCTATTTGTAGAAAAGGTAGGGGCGCTGATAGAGGTGCAGCAGGGAGCTGGCTGTGCCCCCAGTAAATGCTCGGTCGACCTCATATGACTTCGACTAGACCCCAATATTTGATTCGTAAGTTAAGTGCATCTTTTGTTTTGTTAAAAATTCTGCAAAAGAATTATGATGATCTTATGTCAACTTCAGTGGTTTCTGATATCTATTTCTCTAAATTTTTGCATGTCCATGCGTGAGCCTCCAACCGACTAAAGGAAGACTAAATATTCCCAAAGATCTAGGGGTGCATGAACTTTTGGCATTGACCTACACGCGTTGGAAACTTCAATTATTCCGATGTAAGTTGGTACAACTGAATTCTAATTCTATAACTTTTTAATCTTAATTTCTGCTTCTAGAAGCCTATGTTTGGATGTTTGTCAGATTCCATTATGGGAATGGGAAGATGCTTCGAGAGTTACCTGATTGATTTTCGAAATCTGTCTGTTTTGTGTGTCCATGCACAACTATAATTACAGAGCAAACCTCTCAGATGGATAACATCGCAAATCATCTAAAGATTTTAGCTGTCTGTTTCATCTATTGTGAGATTAGTACGGCTGGACTAATATAGGTTAGTTAGATTTCTTACTGTGTTTACCTCTTTTTGCTCAACCTAACGGTGACCTTGGTAAAAGATCTACCCAAGAATATACTACACCAGCCTTGGTGATATGAGTAGATCAGAGATTTCCTATACACTAAAGTAGCTTCAATATAGAGGCTAACTAAACAAAGGCTCCCACCGTAAAGGTGCAAAAATACTGAGAAATCTTTGTTTATGTTACTGTAGTTTTTATACATAAAAATATGATAACTAGATTATCTAGACAGAAGCATGCGGGAAGTCACTTGAGTACTGCAACCAGTAGGAATTTAATTGAGTTGATAGTGATTTTTTTAAAATCAGGTTTACATTGTACCGAATATTGTTTATTTAGTACCATCATATTGAGTATACATACAAAACTGAAGGTAAGTGTCCCCGAGTTAAGACTAACCTTTAAGTTAAGCCGAGACATTGTCTTCCAACATAGTCAATTTCTAGATCCATTTATTTGATTTTGTTTAGTTGTTGGTTTCCTTCAACTCTTGTACACTATTATTTGTATCCTACACCTCATATACCTAATCTATAATTTTGTTTAGCATAGTCCATGATTTAGTGCTTTCTTCTAAACAGTGTCATATATCAGAATTTTGACTTGATGTATTATTTTGTGTTAGCTGGTTCAGTTCTCGAGCCAACATGATTTGCAAGATTGCATCTGTGTATATAGTCAATATTTGCACATATTGTGCAGATAATGTTCCTCTTTAAAAGGAAAGGTCATTCAAATTTGGTATGATGGAACTTTGTGAAAGCATCCAAATGTAGGGTGACTTTGGACTGGTTAAAGTGTTGTTTGAGTTGAATTTCTTTTATATTTTTGCCAAACTTATGTATTGCACATTGGTGTTGCCTTCGTTATAGACTTCCTTTAGATGTAGAAATTTATTAAATTCTGATATGTCCAATCTGCCTTGTAAATCAGTCCTGCATTGTTCAAATTTTCAGATATATTTGTGACATTCGCTTTGTCCATATGTTCTTGAATGTCAATCGTTTTTCTCCTTAAAATGTTCTCTAAATAGCCAGTCAATGTGCAATATTTTTTCCACTTTTCCAATGAACTGATTGCCATTATCTTTGCACTAACACTTTAGCTAACAAGATGAAAAAATATTAAAGTAAAACCTATTGCGGCCAAACTAAAACATCCACATGTTCTGTAAAGAAAACATTGATAGCACACATGCCACATGATTAAGGCCATGTCTGCAAGACAGTTGTACCTCACGATACCAAATAAAACAAAAAAAATTCATAGAAGGTGGAACTGTTTAGATGTTTGTAAACCATTTTTATCATTTCTTTAAATATGGGCGGACGCGGCAAAGCGCGCTTTCATGGTCTAGTAGAATCAAAAGAGAATAAATAGCCTAGCTCAACAAACTGATCTTGACTAAAGATAAAGATGGTCTGGGCTTTGTGATGTCTGTCTATTTAGTCAAGATACTAGAAGGACCTTGCGCCCTTTGCTGCGCCATTTTCAGTTGTTTCTGTTTTGTCTTTTTTGTGATGTGTGCCTATTTGGCTTTATCCGAGAGGTGCTTTGTGCTAGATGCCCTTAAAACGCCGCAACACGCGCTGGAAGAAAAATAAATGGAACTGTCCCGCCAATCATCTACTATGGTATGCATCATCTAATATATAAAAAGGTTTATGTCAAGAACATATGTATATCAGACTACCGATGTACCGGAAGAGGGTATTGCCAATAACGAAAAAGTAAACTATAATTGGTTCATGTGTACCAGACTCATGCACAGTAGAACTTTATGGAATAATCATATGGGTTTTGCTTACTATTCATATTCTTCATTGACGCAAGCAATACTCATGGTAAATTTGTGATTACCGTTCTTCATTGTATTTCCTGATTTTTTTTAGTTTTTCTCCAATATAATTGAACTACATTAGAAAACAAGATTTGTTAGATTTTTCAGATGGAACAGTGACTCGGTCCTGCAAGAAACTTAAGTCAAGAAACATGCAGCGCACCCGTAAAATAAGACTCTCTTTCTAAAAGAGTTGTACCCATATTGGAATCACATAGTTCCAAGCCCAAATAATGCATACATTAAGTATCGCTACAGTAACAAATTTTCCGTGAGGACAGATAAAGTTTTTGCAAGGAGATAAGAGTAACACTTATTAATAGTATAGAAATACATATGGTAACAAAACTACAGTTTGTTTTCACCACCAAGGCCCAGGCTGGCCAAGAAAGTTGTTGATTGCTTCCTCCTTTGTCCCTTCAACCCATCCTAGGTGTTGCAAATTGTTTAATAGTATGTCTTACCAGACAGTTTGTAAACACGTAATATCATGTGGCCAGGCACATAGAAATCTACTCCACAAAATGGTCAGAGCAAAAAATATTAATAGTAGAGCTAATCTCATGGGACCATACCTTCTATGGATGCATGGTTTGGTATTTTGCCGCTTTGACGACTTGTGACATGCTTCAGAGTCGGATCTTGTGCATTTGACTCTAGAATTGCATCTTTAGTGTTGGAATACTTCCTAGGTCGCATGGTTAATCAATTTTGGTGTATCTCATTCTTTTTAACTTAAACTAGATTTAGGGGTGCGCCTTGGTGCAGGACCCCGTGACTCACACCAATTTCAATTTCATACGATGCAAATAAAAATAATGGAAAGTCAGTCAAAGTGTTTATGAATTGTAGCTTTCCTATATTATTTGGAGTTTCATACATCGATACAGAAAAAGAATAAAGCAGTGTGATACAGAATAATTAAACGAAAGAAAGTTTAAGACCATAAAACAGAGCAGTAAGGGTATCTCATGTAGAAGAAATGGGCACAAAAGCAATCGGAAGGACAATAAGACCTAGAAAATAACATATGTGTGCTTAGATTTTAATGTATAAGAAAACCCTAGTTACAATGATAGTATCAGGTTAGTACGCATACCCTATACACTGTTAACATACACCATGGTAAATAATAATTATGGAAAGACGACAGGAGTTGGCATCACTAATTTCCTTTTCCTGGCAAAACAGGGTTTACTGTTGCATTCTGTATCACACAACATCATCCATGCTCCGGTCGTAGTTACAGGAACCAGATAAAAATCAGTAAAGAAAAGCATAAGAGGATTTTGCGGTAGGAAAAGCTAGAATCAGTCGCCTACAGCTGCAGTCATGGAGATAGCGCCCAGTTGATGTACATCGCTAGGTTCTGTTGGCGTTCAACATCTATCAGCGAAGGCGAGAGTAGTGTGGGGGTCCGGGTGATTTCAGATCTTAGCTCCTTGCGTGCTCCAGCAATCTGATACATCGATCCAAGTAGTGTATGGGATTTGCACAAGGGCCGCCGGCGGTGAATAAACTTGATCATCTGCGTCCAGATTGTCCTCATGCTCGACCATCGTGCACTCTAAAAATAATAATAATAGCGGACATTTCATAAGCTCCACAATACAGCAGCAGAGAGTATATTGGTCACATCGTATCGTTTGTTAGAAAACCAGAAGCGACATAGAATCAAGGCGATTTGCAATGGACACTTGGATAGGAAACCAGGAGTGACACAAAATCAAGAGAAACAAGGGGATTTTCACTAATAGTATGTGATCATTAGCAATTTTGCAACTAACTGTTTGTAGCTTAGTAAAAGGACACTTGGATATAAGCGGCAGCTCCAAACTCTAAATATGAAAATAAAATATCATGCGTATTGTTAGAATCGAATCTAGAAAATGTAGATTAATTACGTTGTTACACTTGCAAGAAAATTTTCATACGAATTCTTTCTTACACCTAAACTGCACAAGGTTTGAGCCTTTTTAAACGTGCAAAGTGACAACCATACATATATTCTGGGTGATGCACATGTTTGTCTAACGGATCCTCTTTTTCAGGACAGCAAACAAGACAGCCAAGACAAATGTCAATGCGCTAATTCATATCAACACAAATGTTATAAGGCAAGTGTAAAAAATACATAAATTGGAAACTGGAACTATTTGCATAAGCTATCTAGCAACAAAAGGGAGATCTTTGAACGTGAGGTTCCATCAGAAAAAACAAAACAAGCATATACAACAACTACATTTGTAAAGTAAAGTAATAGGCTAAAAATCAACAAAGACATAAGACTGTTTTGATCAAACAGAATATAAGTCAGCATGCACCCCGGAAAACATGGATAATCAGGAAGAACAAAGGTAGTAGCTGTGCATGACGTGGAGGCAAAAGCAGAGCCATCAGCGGCTGTTCCTTAGTTGATTTGTCCAAGTGGAGCCATCCGTGGTTGTTCCTTAGTTTATTTGTCTAAAACTAACCCTTTCAACCTTTCTTCCGCCAGAAATTCATTCAAAATGAACCCTGAAAAGAGAAGGCCACTCAATTAGAACCGGTGAGAGGGGAACAAATCAGAAAATAAAATTCAAGCGATATGAGACTGGCAATTTTAGCCAGCATATGAGAAACCTAAATAATTGGTGATTTGTTGGCTAAAAGACACATTGGTGGCAATCAAACCAAATCCCCAGGAATACACTCGTTAGCACCTAGAGCCCAAACATGAGTATATATGGCACCTAGATATATAATCATATAACAAATAAACCAAGGGGAAACATCAAAACATGATGTAGTAAAAGAAAGGAGGCAGGGAGGCAATACCATGTTCGAAATTGGCTGGAAGATATGTACGAAAGGAGCATTCTCGTTCTCGCAACAAAATAAGTGTGTTTTCCAAATAGCGGGTATACAGAACCATTTTTTGCAAAAGCAGCGGATATATCAAAACAACCCAATCTCTTTGTGACTTTTTTACTTCAAGCTGCAAGCCGCATCAGATGAGTCTAAAAGATAAAGTTAGAATAGAAAGGCTCAAATATAATTTGTCTTCACAGGGAATATAAATATTATCATATAGAAACATCTTTGATGTTAAACCTGACATAACTGAAAGCTACTTCCGATCATTTCTAGCATATCGTCACGCATAAATATTAGATACAACCAACCTGCTATATAGGAAGGCATAAAACGAGTACATCAAATTTGCGCATTCAAAATCTAGCATCTCTTTCAGCATTTAGCTATTCACTTATTCAGTGATGCATATGTTATGGCAAAGGATCCTAGAAACAAAGGAAGTTTTTATATGTTTATCATTAAGAGGGTCGAATGGGACTTCCATAGCAAGGTGAATGGGACTTCAATAGCAAGGTGAATTCCAGCAAAACACCCCAATAACTCAAAGAGTAGCTACTAAATAGCCACAGAGACAACTATTATAAACTAATATGAGAACAAAAACACGTGAGGTTTATATGGCTACAAATATTCATGAATTTGATCGATGTGGTGTAGCAAGAAACACTGGGCAGAATTGCTTGCTTCAACATGTTTTAAGTATTGACCTTAGCTACCACATGGGGTCATAGATTCCGAAAAACCTTAGACCAGATGTTAATATATATCCAGTATAAACAGACTTTGTCTGCAAAATGAGCAATAATTGTAGTTATCCAGAAGGCTAAAGTGTACCACATCGGAAAACTAAACAGGATGAACTATATACTTAGGTAGGATGCCCTCTGGATGGACTGTTTAAGCTAAAACACAAACTGATTCAAGGGATAAGGAAGAAATGCTTGAACGGAAAAAAATGGCTAGAATCACAGAGATGTTTAACCTGTACAGACTTGCCCGGTTTCCTGAAACAAAGGCCTGTGCACACACCTGATATGATGAAACGTTCCTGGCCCTGCACACATGAGATAGAAGCTGTAATTAGAAAATAGCACAAGAATACATAAGACCTTGGACTAAGCGTGGACCACTCTATTTTTCTCCAAGAGGCACTGGTCAATGTGGTGCACGTGGTGCAGCGACATGTGGGGAAGGAATGGGACAAACCGTCCATGGTCCTATGGTACATGTATGTCCTTTGAATAATCATCCTCATTATTTTTCTAGGATACACCCTGGGTGATATATCAAACAAATAGAAGAAAGACTTTGATGGCCAAACACCGCCAAGAATGGTTACAACTGGGAGGTATATCAAACACATAGAAGAAATGCCTTGACGGCCAAACACCTTCAAGAATGGCTACAACTCGACGCCACACGATACACGTCTTAAATGGCCAACACAACGACACGAAAGGTACACCGATACAAACAGCACACCACACGACAAACAACGCACCCCACGACGACCAGACATCAGTGGCTCTCCTTGTAACAACTCCAGCCATGAATGAGAGGAGGCGAAACACCAAGCTCCCGGGCCGCGTCACGATCGAAGGAGGAGTTTCGGAAAATAAGCGCCTCAAGGACGGCACAACCAACGCACCGCCCGCCCATGTGCGCTAGGTGGCGAGCGAGCGGCGGGACCGAACCGCCCGAGAGGAAGTAGACCGAAAAACGCCGTGAACGATGAACATTGCGCCCCGAAAGCCCATGCTCATAGCATCCACCAACCAAGACTCCGCCCTGCCGATCCATGGACTCCCGAGCGATCTAGACAACGCCTCCAAGAAGGGGATGACGCCGTGGTGCCGCCGCTGTCTGATCCGGCTCACCGAATCAAGGGTTTCCCCCACTGCTCGCAGTGGAGTAGCACGGGCAGTGCCATAACGACACCCCTAAGAAGGAAACGACGCCCGTAGGCGTCCCCGTCGTCAGCATCAAGTAGGGCTTTTGCCCCGGCACATCCGCCTGCCCCAAAGTCCGCCGGAAGGGGCAGTCAAGAGCCACCCTTGGCTGCACCGCAGTAGAGAGAAGAGCCGAATGCCAATGTCGGCGAAGGACGTGCGCCGAGCCGCCAACCGCCATCCCACCACCACCGGACGGACTGGCCGGTGGAGGCCCAGCCCGCCGCCGCCACCTAGCTGGTCACCGGCACCACCATAGCGCCAGGGGACCGCCGATGCCAGGCGCGACCACGCCTCATCGACAGGGATGCCGCCAAGCAGGCCCGCCCAAGCCTAGAGGGCCCAGGAACATGTCGGCGCCGCCGTCACCACCCCGAGAGAAGGGCCGAGCCCCCCCTCCCCCCACTGTCGTGCCAACATCGCCCCAGAGACGAGGACTCGAACTTCCTCGCTCCGCCACCATGCCCTGAGGCCACGGCCCGCCTCGGCCCGTAGGGGCCTAGATCGGGCTCGACCGCCAAGACCTGCACGGGCGAGCTCGGGCCCCTTCCGCGCTGCAATAGCCTCGAGCCCCACCACCTGCCGCCGCCTCTAGCAGCGTGAGGCTGCCCTGACGCCGCACGCCGCCGCCGAGCTTTGTTGCCCCCGCCTATGAACACTGCGCGCCACCGTCCCGCTCGGGTCCCCTCGTCGCCGGGGAATGGAAGGCCGCCGCCGTCGGCACCGCGCGAGCTTTGCCTGGCGGCGGAGGCGGAGAGGGAGGGAGTGGAGGGGAAGGGAGGGAGCTAGGGTATCGGTCCCGCTTCCGTCGCCCGCGGGAGGGCGACGCGAAGCGTTTCTCAAAATGGTGTTAGTTATCATCCTCATTAAAAGGAAGGGATAGTCACATGTATCTACTGAATTATACCTAAAATTTCTATGAATATATTCCGAGAGTGAATAAAATGACCACAATATAGTGGTGGCATATAACATAATTGGTTTAGTAACGGAAACACTCAGATTGGAATCACGGAATAACACTGAGATAGTTACTTTGGATTTCTCTCCTTTGGTGGTGGTTGAATTTTCCAAAAGAGTTTCCTAGTGACATGAACACATACACTTAAAAGGAAAACAACAGAACGGCCACATCACAATAGGAAGTTTCGTACATGTATCATTCCTTCCAGACATTGTGTTCCTTGTTTGTCCAATTACTGGACCTCAAAGGAAAATTGGCGTACTACACATGAACAAATATGGTAGGAGTAAACAACAATTGACATTCGATATACAGAGAAACCTGACAAATAAAAAACCATGCTTCTGACATATGTAATTTTAAAGAACGATGAGTAAACTTACGATCTTCTTCAGCACCTTCCCCATCATGCTGTTCACTTAAATTATCCTTTCTATCAAGGTGAGAGGCACCGGAAGGTGTTAGTTGTCTCCTGATCTCCTATGCTATAGGAATTACGTTCTCATTTGAATGATCGCTGAACAAAACTTGGACCCAGCAAAAATCAGTAACTGCAAGTGTATGACCAACAATGAATTACGTTCTCATTGTTGGACAACTAAGAAAAAAGTTAAGAACCATACAGTTTCTACAAGGAGCAACATTACAGCAGGAGCTCTTGAGCTAGAAACAACAGAATGGATGAGCACTGCACATGTGACACGATGGTTAGTAGATATACAAAATTTAGATAGAAATAAAAAACGATTTTAGCTATACCATTACTATAATATGAACTTGAATAATGCAGATACTTATAAGGTCCGGCAAAACAATGACACATATCATCCACCATAGAAATATATTTTTTGTCAAATACGTAGATCTATTTGTGAATGACTATGAAAGTAGATAACAGAATCAATTTAATAGCTTCAACCGGCATATGGCACACCATATGAGTTGAAAGAAAGCATGTGATTGAAATACATGTTCCTCACAATATTTTCCGATCAACTCAAAATTATGCTACCAGATCTCTCTTCCTCTTGGTAAGGATCTGTTGTTGTTGCTGCTCTTGTGACATGTTTTTTGTCCCTGTAGACCTACAAATCAGCACTCACCAATCACTGCACAAAATTATACAAATAGAAAGATGGGTGATGGAGACAAGAACCTGTGATGAACAAAAAGACCCGAGTCACCCAAACCATGGCCATGAAAGACCATCCTGTAGAAAAAGACCAGGTAAGAAGTTGCATCTGATGAAGCTCACTGTAATTCTTAGGGGGGATATGTCAACAGGTTTCTCTATGCCTTCATTCATTCTACTGATGTTGACTTCAACCATTGGGCAAGATCAAAAGACCAAGCTGGTAGCTAACCTATCATATCGAGATTAATCAATTTAGCAATCTAGAAATAGAGAAAGAAGAGAAGTGAAGTTATTTGTATCCTAATGAGCATTATGCAGCACCACAAAATTTACAATACACCACCACCACTGAGCCCTGACATGAGTAAGAGGAAGGAGCTTCCATGGGAAGAACAATCAGCAAGGAGGACGAGGGAGATGATATTGTGGTAGGGAAAGGGTGGAGGACGAGATTTACCACAACGGCTCCAAGGTAATGGGGGAGGGGCTCGGTGGCAGAGCTCCACGGCTGATCCCTCGCGAGTACCTAAGGTTTGGGGATTTCTGGCACCAACATCATGGAGGTGAGGGAATATCAGCGGCCACCCCATCTCCTAATGACCTCCACCTTTTACCTTACAAGCCATGGGAGAGAGGGAGAGAAGCTGCCAAGCAACGGTCACATGCGGCTCCTCCCGACGACGGTGACGACGTGAGGTGGCGGGACGAGCCATGGCCTGCGCTTCCCGTGAGAGTGCCTCATCCTACTACTACTGAGCACTAGGTAGGAGGCCCGCTGGAGGAGAGAGGGGCTGCCGCAAGCGGAGGAGTTGGCCGTGGGTGGCAGCGGCGGAGGAAACATATGGGGATTGGGGAGGGAGGAAGACATGGGGATTAAGGAAGAAGGTAAGGAGGCCATGTGCGGGGTGTGAAAAAGCCCAAACGTCCACCACACGAATGACATGCACCAGAAATTCTACGCTTTCTCGTCCCTTACAGGCGGGCCATGTGAATAGTAGCTCGAAAACAGACGGACATGATCTGCTGGTTGGCAAGATCGTACGATCGGAAATCAAAGATTTTTGTGGGAGGCCCTAGAGTTCCCTTCAGTTATTACTTTAGATGCATTGCAGTGTCTCACACATTCAGGATCATACCTTTGAAATAACACTAACACCATCAGTCACAAACACCATAATAGCATGTCACCCAAACAAGAAAAACATCTAACCTCTACTAACTCAGTGCACAATTTAATTACTTTTCTAGTGCTACAGAACTATGAATTCTAAGCAACATACATTTGTCTCGTCGTGAACTATGTACCTATAAAACATAATGCAAAGTTTCAGGTTCTATTCATGCCTTCAAAATGAAAATATGAAACCAGAGGGAATATGCTGAATCTAATCTAGACTACTATAGATTGTTTAGTTATCCATCCAGCACCCCTTCCCTCTGATCTTGCAGATATTCCCACATGTTAGACAAACCTGGACCTTCATTAAAACAAGAGAATGAACAGACTCAGTACTCTGTATGCTTTCCATGAATATATCACAAGTACATATACGATTGTTCCTTAAAACAGCCCGTAAGCTTATATGAAGGGCCTAAGTTGAATCCTAGCATAGGGCGAGATCACAAGTACTTATAATGTTGTTGCTAAAAACAATGGCTGAGCATCGTGTTCTGTGTTATTAAGGAAAAAATAACACATGGTCTTCTGTAGATTGAAAATAAGCTGGCATATGCGTTCTAATCTTCTGTACCATATCATTTTGTATAAATGCATTATGTAGTTAAAGAAAGAGATCGATGTACTGAAATGGGACACATAGGAATCAGTCAAACCTTCTACGGTCACTTCATCTTCGCCTTACACCTTTATAATTGGTTCCTGCAGACATTGATTAACATTCACCATATAGTTGGTAAAATATATTCAAGAAATCAAGGTATTAAGAAACCTTTAATTGTACCATAATTAACCGCAAGACATTGATAATAGTTGTCTCAACTGAATTTGGAGCTCTCTTATAGAACTGAGGTTGTTTAATAAATGCGTTTTTAGGAATCATGTTTAATCAGTTTGTTCAATTTGTTATGAGTATTACTCATTTCTTCTACATTTCCAGAAGATAGTTTGTGGAGCATACACAAAGAGTACAACAAAAATCTTTCCAAATACTTTGTCACCTGGATGCTCGACCCAAGTACCTTTCCACCAAAGATGTGCCTTTTGATAATCACACCCTTATATATTTTTACTAGGGGAAACAATCAAGTTTATTAGTGTTTTTTCAAATGGGGAGCGAAGCCCCGGGCTCTGCATCAAGCGATGCACACAACCTCTATTCATTATTCGAATAACAAAAGTCTGGCAAAATCCATTACAAAGATCATACAACAAAGACCGCCAAAACAAAACACCGTGCATAACGATAACCATATCGCCAGCTTCCCGACGAGACCTAGCAAACACCCAACTGCCTCATGCAAGTCAGGAGCCCATGTCCACCCAGTTTATCCACGAAACGGCGCCCACGCACTCACTCCGGATCTCGCTGCCTCCACTATCTCCCGCAAAATCATCTTCATCATGTAGATCGATGCGTTGACTCTTGCCACACCAGCCACCGACACCACCGCGGTGCCAAGTAACACCACCTCCCTGTGCACTATATCCAAAGCACGTCGCCATAGCTTGAAGTCTCCGGAGGATCTGTCGTGCTTAGCACCTGCCGAACATGCATGACTCAGCGTAGCACCTGCCGAAGTTTATTAGTATTGGTTATTACTTCTTTCTAACCTTTAACATATGATGCAATGCATCCCCTTCTCTCTTTATAAATGTTACCAGATAACTGTAGTCTGGTGTCACTCCTCTTGTTAAAACTTCTCCATTGTTTACTTGAATTTTTACTGAAAACAAAAGGCGAGAGGTTAGAAAAATACATACACTGAACTGAAGGTGCGCGTTACGCATACTACTCAACTGGAGGTGGATATTACACTTATGAAAAACTAGCACCCTAGATCATGGCATTTGAGTTCATGACATTAAAATGAGATAGATAATGCACCAACAGTCCAACACTCATATGCTCTAAGGATTGCACAACCATCCTTCAAGCATGGGACAGATTGTTCTAATAGGCTCCAAATGCAATTTTTAACAATTCTACATATCCAAGACCAAAGAGAAATAACTAAAAATAAAAAATGCTGTAAGTTAATTAAGATTCACATGTAGAACTGAACTAGTATTTTGTTCTCACAAGCACACGACAGTTCAATGACTATTGTTCAGCAAGGATTTGTTTTCGATGTTTCTGATGATTGAACATAAGAACCAGCACGCTACATTATTTTTTGCTTAATTTCGTAACAAGATCTATCACCCAGAAGTCTACAAGCACAAAGATTTCATAGAAATTGATCTGACCCAGAGGCTATCTCCACACCTTGCAATAGCTCTGGAAACATTTAGAGTGAGAAACAAATTACTCCTTCGCTATGACCCGAAGATCAAGGAAGAGAGAGAAAGCTATTCCAAGACCGCCAAAACAGCATGGAAAGGGACGAATGAAAATGTCTCGAGGTAATGACCGATGAGGACGCAACTTTAGCTTAAGAGTTATTTTGTAACAATTCACACCATCCAACATGTGAATCAATATAATCTGAACCCCTTCGCATGGGTAGAGCCATCGTGCTCCCGCCGCTCGGTGCCAGGGCGCCACGCCCGAAGCACTCGTGAAGCTGCAGCACTCCATAGCATCAATGCCTCATCATCCCTAATCAAAGGAAATACGTGTCTACACACCAAATTGGATAAGCGGCAGCCGCGTATCACCTTGACTGGAGTAGCGGTACTCTGAATCAATGAATTAACCTGAGTTTGAGGTCGTAATAATAAGGCGCAGCGTGGCAGCTGAGAAGACCCCCTCATCAAAATCGACCGTTTGAGGACTGCGCCGAGAACCGATGCCGCTTCATCTTCAATATGGGCGTCAATCGCCCAGCCTGCGCCCTTGACATTGCTGCGGGAGGGGTTGGAGCTGATGACGCCGCACTCAAGCACGGGACTGCGGCCGCCGCCGGCGACGCGGGCACGCGGCATGGTCGTCGTCGCCTCATTCCACCAGCACAACAAGAAGATAGTCCAGGCACCTCCTCTCAGACGGAAGGGAAAGTGCGCCGCGCTCGACGCCAACCCGACGCCGACGTAGCCCCGAAGTCCAACAGATCACTCACAGCCGGTGACGCCACCGTCATACGGATCTCCGATGTAGAGGCAGCATCTTTTCCGGCTCAAGCAGCTCTACGCTACAACGACCGTGGAAACGCCGCATGTGTTGTAAGAAAAATAGACCCTACCGTAATTTATTGTATTTTAGACCCGGTTGTATTTTATCTAGCAAAAAATAGGTAAGCCGTTGGAGAAAAAATATATTTGGATAAGAGGGACCTTCTCTTCCTAATCCATACCACTTTGCTTACCCAAAATAAATATGCTGCTGGTGAACTCAGTTTCTCCCGATTCGAATACCAGCCACGCAGCCACCGCCACCGGTAAGCATTTTTGTTTTTTGAAATTTAATATAAAAGCAAGTAAGCCGTCTCATTAAAAACCTTTCAGCCCACTTAGGTACGTTGGTAAGGAAAAGAGTGTGTCAGAAACTTGCTACAACGAGTTATGCATGAACGATTACAACATCTCATCTGAGATGAGCTTCCTAACACAGTCTGGAGCATCATTGCTAAGAGAACCATCAAACCCAGTTTTACCTAACTGTGCTAGCACATGAGCTATACCATTGCTCACGCGATCCACTTTCGAGACGACAATACCGCGGAAGACCTTGAGGTATTCTCTAGCTTCTAAAATAAGAGCCCAGCTAGATGATTGTTCTTCAATCAGACGAAATTGAATTAACAGCAGCAATCTGACTCCAAGATTGCCGGCCAGTGTCGAAGATGCACTAGGCGCCGCAGCCCATCAAGACATGCCAGTATTTCCGCTTCCTCTGCGCTATACTTTTCCACTCCATCATAAGAACCTTGCCGGGGCAAGGTAGCACCGACTATCTGCTCTCGCCTCTCCTCCTCTCGGAACAGGCGGCGGCTCTCTCTCCCTCCAGATCTCAGCCGGCGAGAGCGCTGGTTCCCTCTCCCTCCGCTTGCCGCTCCGGCGATAGGAGGGAGGGGGAACCTCGTTTCTCCGCCTAGTAGTTAGAGTTAGGGTATGTCTGCTGTAGGGCGTCGTTGGGTGGTGGGAGCGACGTCCGGGCAATAAATCTGCCTCAACTCTACTCCCACACCGGCGACGACCTTCACGGCGACGCCTCGGAGTTGATGGCAAGGTGTGCTGTTCGTTCCTTCAGATCGACAGTTTGGTCTTCTCGTCGTTCGTCAGATCTGGCGAGATCAGTTTCTCAGTGTGTCGCTGGCGTTCGTTGTTATCCGCGACGGCGCTGGTGGCCAGGGCGATATGGTTTCTCTGGAGCGAGGATGTTGGTTCGGAGGTGGTGGATCTGTCGTTCTTCTCCGACTTTGTCGATGAGAGGCAGCGGATCTTGGTTCAAGACAGCATGGGGATGTCCCCCGGTCGACGTGTCACAGCGACATGTGCCTCGCTGCGTGCAGCAGGCCTTTTTATCGACTCACAAAGCCTCATTGGCGATGGTGCTTTTTTGGATCTTGCAGTGTTGGAGGTTCGGCGTCTATTCCAGTGTGCGTCTTGGCGTCGCTGGACTTGGGCGGCGACCGCTGGCTTTGGTGATTGCGGAAAACCCTAGGGATCGTTTTGTATTTCTCGGTCTCTTAGGATTTTACTGCATAATTTCCAGGATAATCATTTTATCCCGGTCTGTCTTTTAGTGTCCACATGTATAACTCCATGTAACTTGATTTTCGATTAATGAAATATGTGGTTGCTTAAAAAAAAAACTTGCCTGAATAGGATCTCATGGACGGTGCGCACTCTGTGAGGCTGAATACAGTGCTTAGGCAGGAATTATATTCTGTGTAACGGGAGCCCAATAATTATGACCCCGCATCCCCTTCTTTTCTCCAAACACGGGGCGGGGCCCAAGCCCAACGCCACGTACGAAGCACGCTCGCACGCACGAACCCGCACCGGCCGCCGCTTTCTGCCGTCGACTTGACTCGAACAACGAACAACTCCGTCACTCCCTCTCCCCTCTGCTCCAGAACCCCAATCCCCCACCCCCGATCCCCGTCGGAACCCCGCCCGGCTGCAATGGACTCCGCCGGCGAGCCGCAGGGCGCCAGCGGCTCGGAGCTGGTCGCCGTCGGGGACTACTGCTACGACTGCAGCAGCGACGGGGAGAGCAGCGGGAGCGGCGGGGAGGAATCGGCCTGTGTCGGCGACGACTACGATTTCCGCGAGGAGGCCGTCTCGAAGGGCGAAGAGGTAGGTGTGATCGTCAGTCGCGCCCGCTGGTAGTGCTCTTCTTGCTCCTTCCATGGGGGACCGGGCGGGAATGCGGGATGGCTGACCGCGGTGCTCTCGGCTCGGGTGAAATCTAGGGGTTGGACGGTGACTCGATAGCGAAATGCGGCGGCGTCCTGGAGTGCTGATGCCCGATCGAGGGGGGAGGGTCTTCTTGGGGGTGGGGGGTGGAATGGGCCAACAATCTGAGCGCCTGCTCCCCGCTGGTAGTTTCTCTCCTTGCTCATCGTTGGGCGAAGAATCTGAGAGGTTGCCCCGTATTTTGTCGTTGGTACACGTTGTGAGAGCAGGCAGCAGGTTTCAGCGAGGGCATATGGCTCCTATTGTGGGGAGGGAATAATAAATAGATGATGCACGATGATTAGTTGTTTCAGGCCACACTTTGTTGGAACTTGATAATGTTTGCGATCTGTGATT
The DNA here is from genome assembly GCA_910589775.1 of Avena eriantha. Classification (NCBI taxonomy): domain Eukaryota; kingdom Viridiplantae; phylum Streptophyta; class Magnoliopsida; order Poales; family Poaceae; genus Avena; species Avena eriantha. The sequence continues at coordinate 30,699,538 of OU342743.1, read as the reverse complement.
GGTGAATCTTCATAGGCTTCACAATTTATGGGATGCTAATTGCTAAGCATATATGTTGATTCATTGTTAGCAGTTCTGCTACGTGCGACCCTCTGTGTCCTATAAGAAGCATGCCTTCACCTTCACCATGAAGCTTAGTAGGAAATAAGATGTTTTGTCTAGTCATAGCTTCCTTTGCTTCACTTAATGTTTCAACGCAGCGGATCCCATTGTATTCATCAGCTGCTAGGTTTCGAGGTGCCGCAAGCAGCGTTATTATTGATAGAACTATTTTCCTTTAGATCAAGGGGTGCATGTCGATGGTTCTTTCCTCCATGTTTGTTTTCCTTTTCTGTTGTGCTGTCTTTTCATCCCAATTCACTCAAAGAGCCTCTGTTCTTGTTCACCACAAACAGAGATACGTTCTCTTAACTGAAAACGATTTACATGAGCGGCAAGAGGAAGACATAAGACGCGTATCTTCAGTATTTTCAATTCCAAGAGGGTCAGCATGCATCCTCCTTGGACAATACAAATGGTCAGTTCTGCTGCCGAAAAATATATGTAGCTTGCCATGTTAGATTCCATCAAATGAAGTCACATGTTCCACTACATCTTATTTCTGAGTTTGTTCTAATTCTGTTGTAATGAACACGAAAAGTTCATATTGAGGAAGTTTCTGAGATTTACTAGATTTAGTGGACATAATATGCCTAACATTTTCCTGTGTAAACTATGCTACATGCATATCAGATTCTGTTTTTCATTGTTGCAAAGTTGGAACATTTGTGAACTAGAAGGATATATTCTCTATCTTGATTTTGTTCAGGAATATTAGCAAGTTGAGTGACGAGTGGTTCGCAGATGAAGAACGTGTCCGTACTTCTGTTGGCTTGCCTGCAAAAGGAGTTATTCTCCCTGAATGCCAAAAGGTAGCTTTTCTTATTAGTTCGTGTCTTATCTGATTAAATCAGTGACTTGGCACTATGTTTTAGTTCTGATGGTTCCTTTGGTTGCAGCTAACTTGTGGAATATGTTTTGAAGGATATTCCACATGTGCACTGAGCTCTGCCAGTTGTGTTCACTTCTACTGCCCTGAATGTTGGGAAGGTTTCTCTCTTTCTGAACATAACCAACTTGATTAATATTAGTAATATAAACAATTGATGATAAATGCGTAAGGTTCAAAAGGGGGATTTTGGGCATGTGAGAACACAGCAATCAGCCCACTGATCAGAGTATGCAGTTGTAAGTCTGCACACCAGTCAGGGTTAGGAATCTCACTGATATTGGATCCACTTACCCGTTCCTCCTTGCTCCGTTAGAAAAAAAAATTCAAATAAGACCGCAAATATCCATACCAATGTCTGATCTTGTCATGCTGGTACATGTAAGCAGACACGTCTTTCTTCATGGCTTTCTCATTTAGGCAAGCTGCTAATCATGTTGCCTGTCTGTAATCATGTTATTTACTTCGATGTAGTTGGTGCAATTGTCACATACCTAAAGTAGATAACATGAGTCCAAGGATTGAAGTTCTACCTTTTACATTTTACCCAAAAGATATTTAAAAAATTCTCTCCAAAGGGGCCTAAATAGGGCCAGTTAGTACATGTCAGCCTTTTTAGCTTGATAGCTTCATATGTTATGTCTATGGATCTAAGCTGGAATCAACCAGACCCCCTGTTTTTTCCACTTCCAGTCTGCTTGGTAGTGTAGTATTCTCACTTTTGATATTTTTTGTTCTCCGTATTCGAGTGAACTATGGAATTTCTAGTTCTAAAATAAGGTAATTATTGCAGGGTACATTAGTGCTTCAATAAATGATGGCCCAGGATGTTTGGCACTGCAGTGCCCTGAGCCATCTTGTAGTGCCATGGTTCTTGAAGAGACCATTAATCGATTGGCTAAAGATGAAGATAAAGTAAAGTACAAACAATTATTGTTACGTTCATACATTGAAGATAGCAAGAAGGTAATTCCTTGAACCAGCCAGCACTTGTCTTGTTTGTAGCCTACCGGTCAATTTAAAGAGAGTGTAATTTAAAGTACATTTTTTGTCATTTGCATTATATGGATTCTGAAATTTTATTTATGATATTATGTTAATTATTAGATAAAATGGTGTCCAGCTCCTGATTGTACATATGCAGTGGAGTTTCTTGGTGATGGGAACTATGATGTCTCATGCATGTGCAGATTCAGCTTCTGCTGGAACGTCAGTATTTTATTTCGGTTTAAGCTCTTACATTATCTGCTTGTATCTATATTATTACTCCAAAAATTATTTTTGCAATGCTGCCTTTTCCAAATATATGCAGTGTACAGAGGAAAGTCATCGACCAGTTAGCTGTGAGACTGTCTCAAAGTGGATATTAAAGAAGAGTGCAGAATCTGGGAACATGAAATGGTTCGTTATTCTTTGTTCCTTGAGATATTTCTGTTATTGCTAGTGTTTCATTGTCGAGTTAAGTGCATTGGGTGTCTTGAACTTACAACATGTTGTCTCCTAGGTCCCGGTACTTGAAAATGAACATTTTAGTCCTAGTGGTGCATTAAGTATTCACTCTTGTCTTTCTAGTTCAGGATTTAGAGGTTGCTCATGTGGTACCTTCACCCTTGCCATATAGTGGTGAACAAAAAGGTGTGTCCTCAGGTGCAGTTGATACAAGTGTCAAGTGTGTCAGCTTGTAGCAGCAGAGTGGCATGGACCGAAGGTGATGGTACCCACACAGGGGATTGCTACCAAGCTATGGGCATGGAGAAGGCCAAAGCAGCGGGTGGTCTGGATGTAATGGCCGCCTCGTGGTGCTTGGAGAAGAGACTCACTGGAATGGCAAGCTCTCATGTTTGATGGGAGAAAGAGGGACAAACTCTCATCTGACATGCATCGGGTCAAGTATGTGGTCAGTCAAAGTTGAAAGTCCATCTAATCTTGCTACTGGTTAAACCTGTGGCGACTAGCTTAATGCACGTCAAGGACTAAAACATGTAGTTTTGTAGTATCGGGACCTGTGACACAACAGTGGAAGTTTGAAGACTCTCACCACACACTTCATTATAATTGACCCATTCCATCTTGATTATTCCTTGTGCGTAATACTTCATTTTAACTTTTGCACATATGAGGAAACACCAAAAACTATCTCTGAAGCGATTCGATTTCCAGGATAATAGCTAATTCAAAGCCCTGTCCCAAATGCAAACGACCAATAGAGAAGAATCATGGGTGCATGCATATGACATGCCGCCCTCCGTGCAATTTTCAGTTTTGCTGGTATGTTCATGTCTTCTGATCTTAGTTGTTTGTGTACTCTCTGTTTTGCTGATGAAAAATGGACATTTTCCCTTGAAGTTATGTGATTTCTTCCATCCAATACTCGACATGATCACAGGTTATGTCTTGGTGCATGGTCAGAACATGGAAATAGGACCACTGGCGGCTATTATGCTTGCAATCGCTATGAATCAGCAAAGGAGCAGGGCATAGTATGTTCTTTTTCTAAATATATCATTTTGTGTATTAAGAATAACATTCCTGGGTAGCTTGCTACTGGCATGCTAATCAATTCTTTGGTTCCTTGCAGGGGCAGACCCAGAAATGGGCTAAGCCCTGGGCTGGACCTTGTGTTTAGGCATTTAGTTACTTTTTTACACAATTGTTTTCAATTTTTAAAGGAATTCTAGTGTAGTTTTGGCCCTAAGATCAGGGCTGCAGCACGGGCTGGCCTGGGTGCAGATCCGCCCCTGGTTCCTTGGCTCTGTTTGCTACCGTCAACTGCATTTTGTTTCTTCTGTTCATATATTATCTCATTTTATTTTATTTTAGTACGACGACGCTGAAGCAAAGAGAGAACAGGCTAAAAACTCACTTGAGAGATACACACATTATTATGAGCGCTGGGCCTCCAATCAAACAGTATGTTCTTCAGGATCCTGAAATTCTGAATCATTGCTATTGTTTAACTAGAGTAAAAAAATCTTTGCATATTCATGATTGTACAGTGTCATGTATTATTGTAGACGAGTCCACATTTTCAACCCTGAACTCTAGCTTTGGTCGGAGTTCAGGGGTGGAGAGTTGACTTTTTTCCTTAATACTACCTCTGTTTGGGATTATTAGTCCTAAGAGCTTTTTTATATTGTTTGAGATTATAAGGGCGATCTCATTTATTAGTCTCTCTCGTCCAATGCATGTTCTCCTTTTCCTCTCACTTCTCTCATGCATGTAAAACTATTGGTGCATGCATATATTAATGAGAGAGTTATGGAGTGTCTTGGTATTAGCAACTTGGCCCTTAGGACTAATAATCCCAAACAGAGGTAGTACTATTCAAATAAGTGCATACATGTGTGATGTGTACGTACGCACATAAAGTTGGCTATTGTGGAAAATTTTAGTTTCCCTAAAAACTGGCCCAAGCAAGTCCTTGTTAGGTTAATAATGTTAGGAATCTCAGGATCTAGTTTTATATGTCTGCTTGAAAGTACCAGATCTATCTCTCGTGCCCTTACCAAATTAACTATTTTCGTTCTTCTCAACTTGTGACGTTTTTTCTTGTGATTATCAAAGTTTATTTCATTTCCTATACGTGTTTACTACAAAGCATGCATCGTGTGTACTGTGAAGTATGGGCATGAGTTTTTACGTATGACGCTTTGGGTGCTTACTTTTCTTGTCTTGCCTTGACGCTTTGGGTGCTTACTTTTCTTGTCTTGCCTGCTGTCAGTCGAGGCAGAAGGCACAAGCAGATCTGCAAAAGCTCGAAAGTGGAAATGTAAGTATTTAAAACCTTACATTGTGCCATGCATCCTTTTAAAATTCTGTCCTGCACCCAGTATTTTTATGTCAGTGCACAAGTCTCGTTATTGTGTTCAGTTAATACTTAATAGCAAAATTAACTGAAAAAGATGAACGTTGCCACTCCTTTTAGTTTGGGCTCCTGCAGTTCAAGTCTTCTTTTTTCCTTGTACACTAGTTATCATAGTTGTGCCTGACTATTTATTCTCACTTTAGCTTGCGAAGTTAAGTGACATCCTTGGAATACCAGAGACCCAACTAAAGTTCATACCTGAAGCTTGGTCACAGGTTAAATTCTATGTTATGTTATGATGGCCATGAACCGGGTCTGTACTTTTAACAAGTCCTTCATTATTCTGACACACCTACCCTCACACCCTCACTACGACAGATTGTAGAATGCAGACGAGTGCTGAAATGGACATACGCTTATGGGTATTATCTGGATGATAAAGCCAAGAGTAATTTTTTCGTGTACCTCCAAGGTAGAATAAACTTTGCTTGCAACTGAAGTTCTATCACGTGCTTGACACAGACATCAATCTGGATATTTTATAGGCGAAGCCGAGTCTGGTTTGGAGCGTCTCCACAAATGTGCAGAGAAGGATATTCATGTATTTTTATATAAAGCTGGACGTTCATGCATTTTGCAAGACTTCAGCAAATTTCGGGTGAAACTTGCTGGTCTAACAAGGTATTGCCGAGATGTCTACATCACTAGACATTTGCAGTTACATACAGTATTATTATTATTTTACATAGTTACCAACTTCGGGTAGTTTGGTCTTTCTTCTGCTGTATGTTATCATTGTCAAAGTCCTGCTGTAGATGCTTTTTGGCCCTTTTTATCTTCTTGATTTGAAGTTTGTCAGAGAAAAGATCCATGTGTGCATCATGTGATGTAGTAGTAGTAGTAGTCCTGTAACCTGCAAAGCATTTTGAATGGATGTTTAGGTCACTGTTACTGTTCCATGTACTATTTGTTCCCTTCTCATTCCACTGCACCAACATCTTGTGACGGCTCAGTATGTCCTCCTTTTAGTAACGAATTTAGAATTCTGTACCTCACGAGCTATGAATGAATAATGACCACTAAGCTGATTGTTTTTCGTTACAGTGTAGCGCGCAACTACTTCGAGAACCTTGTTCGAGCACTGGAAGCAGGGCTGAATGACTAGTGCGTGGTACAGGCAAGTCAACTTCGAACAATAACACTGGTGTCGGCTACAAGAAAAAACCCTCCGGAGGCCACCCCAGCTGGAATAAGGCGGCAAGAACATCCTGCTAGCGTTCAGATTGCCGCAATGCGCTGCTGCCGCTCAAGCCCGAGCTCGAGCTTGCAGTGAAGAATGGGTGACGCAACACCTCCATCAAGGGCGACTTCAAGACGGCGTCGACTCCGTGACTCCATGAGTAGCCGTTCGCGTGTCCGGGCGGAGAAGGACCTGAAGCAGCCGAGCTGCTCTCATGGCTCGGCAACGAGGTGGCCGACGGCTTTGCAAAGCTCGGGTACAAGGCGACGTCACTGGCTCGTGTCGGCGAGGTTCTCCGGTACCTTAGCTAGATGCCAAAGGAAAATAGCACGCGAGAGGGAGCGAGATGCCGAAGGGAAAGAGTAATGTTTTGTGGACATACGTACGTGATCTCTCTCGTCCAGATCAATTCGTGAGTGTGACCGTTAGCTTCTCAAAAAAAAAGGAAAATGAGTGTGACTGTTGGACCTTTTTTTTTAACCATCGTCCATCTCTTCATTACTCAAACGATATAACTATAAGCTCTGATGTTACAATTGTACTTGGAAAACAAGGGAACACTCAGTTGGGCAACAAATGGCTACCGAGCTTTAGAAGCCCTCTATAGATGAAAATTTTCAAAATCATATTTCAAAGTTTCAACAAATCCCAAAAAGGTATGGATGTAAGTATAGCTTTTTTTTAGAACAATCCTGCTTTTTATTGATCAACAAGAATGTTTACAGGAATTGTGATAAAATTAGGGATCTGAAGCAATTGTGATAAAATTAGGGATCTGAAACCACAAGTGGCGCCCCTTGTCTAAAGCTACCGAATACTTGGCTAGATTATGAGCTTCAACATTGTAGGATCTCTTCTCATGCACAAAGTTGCACCTCTCAAAAGCTAAACACCGTACTTTGATCTCCCTTGCTAGTGAGCCGTATTTACCCGTTGTTCCATCACAGATATCATCAACCGCTGTTTTTCAAACAGATGCCACACAGATGTTCCTCACGTGCAAATCTTCAGCCAAAGCCGTAGCTTCTCGGCACCCTATCATCTCCAGAATTGCAGGGTCTGAAAGACCATCAATGACCAGCGCTGAAGCTCCCGTAAACACACCTTGAAAGTCATGACAGATAGCCGCAACAGCGCCCTTGTTCCCCGAGCGAGAGGCGGAAGCATCCACATTTATTTTCACACATCCATCCGGAGGTGGATTCCAGGCGGCTCTATTATCAGAAGCACTTCTTCTCGTCGGTTCTACAGGTTTCGCGCCTACCATCTTGAGTTAGAGTTAATGAAAGAGTTGGTGTAGTATGGGCTCTGAAAAATATCCTCGTGGATAGCCATCCGACGCGTCGTCCAAATTGCCCATAGAGTGATAGCAGATCTCACAAACTGTTCATGCGGCAAAGCTTCGATCATCTCAAACAGCCAGCGTCTAGCATCAGTTTCCCCACTAGCAATGAGAAATTCCACCATCTCTGCATCACATAAAGCTCAAACTGCATGTGCCATGTTACACTCAAAGAGGGAGTGTTTCCAAGAATCTGAATTTCCACACAGAGAGCAGTTGCTTGTCGTGGCCATATTTCTGTGTTCCAAAACATCCGCAGATGGCAAAGAATGATGAGCCAATCTCCACAAGAAAACTTTGACTTTGGAAGGCACTGAGATACCCCATAAAGAACACCATCCCCTCTGGTCTTCCTGAAACCTCAAGGAACCTGCATTGCCTTCAAAGTAATCTTCACGAGTAAATTTAGTCCTACACAACATCCGATAAGCAGAACGCACGGAAAAGACCCCCTTTTTCTCATAATTCCAGGCCCAAAAGTCCCCAAGTCGACTTGTACAAATAGGGATATTCAGAATGGCTTCCACATCCATTGGAATAAAATTCTCCCGAAGCACGCCCTGCTTCCATTCAGCAGATGTCTCATCAATCAGAGAGCTAACCATTTCTGGAGGATCATCTTTGAGACAAACAATAGGCCGCAACATGGAATCTCTAGGAATCTAGTTATCAGTCCAAATATTTGTCGATATACCATCACCAATGCACCGCACTAAGCCCTGAGCCAACATGTCCCTTCCTTCCATAATGGACCGCCACACCTGTGGAGGATGAGACCCCAGCTCAGCCTCCAATATTGAACTACTGGGATAGTATGCAGCTTTCAAGATCCTCGCACTTAAAGAATCGGGCTCCTGTAATAATCTCCATGCCTGGCGAGCAAGCAAAGCAAGGTTGAACAGCTCGAGGTCTCTGAATCCTAAACCTCCCATGAACTTTGGTCATGTCATTACTTCCCACGACACCCAGTTTACTTTCCGCTTCCCTTGTTTACTCCCCCACCAAAACTGCCTTATAATTTTGTTAATATGCTCGCACAGTCCTTTTGGGAGTTTGAAACAGGACATAGTAAAGACCGGGATTTCTTAGGCTACGGATTTAATGAGGAGGACGTCCTTACCACCAGAAGATAAGATTTTCTCTAACCACCCCTTCACTTTATTCCGGACACGATCTTTAAGGTACTTGAAAGTTCCATTCTTTGAACTCCCAACATCAGTGGGCATCCCAGGGTACCTGTCAGATAAAGACTCCTTCTGAATTTCCAAAATGTGCATCATACTTTCCCGGATAGCCTGCGGGCACCCCTTGCTAAAAAAGACTGATGATTTGTCTTTGTTTATCTTCTGGCCTGAAGCTTGACAATAGGTTTCAAGCAGGTTTGATACCTCAACCGCACAAGCATTACTCCCCTTAAAGAATAGTAGGTTGTCATCCGCAAATAACAGGTGATTAACCATCGGAGCCGATGGAGCCACCTTGATACCGCTGAGGTGCGATGACTGATTAGAGTTCAAGAGGAACGAAAGGCCCTCTACTGCTAATAAGAAGAGATATGATGAGATTGGATCTCCCTGTCTGATTCCCCTTGTAGGTTTGAAACCATCCAACTTTGTTCCATTGAAAAGAACAGAAAAAGAAACTAATTCTACCATCCCCATGACAACATCAACATCTATCCATTGTTGTGCAAAACCAAGGGTCTACATAATTGCCTCCAAATAACCCACTCGACACGATCATAAACTTTCATCATGTCTAGCTTTAGAGCACGGATACCCTCCTTCTTTGCTTTGCTCCTTTTCATAAAGTGTAAGCACTCATATGCACAGATAATATTGTCAGTTATCAGCCTCCCAGGAACAAAGGCCGGTTGTTCTTCAGATATAATATCAGCAAGTATCATTTTTAAGCGATTCGCCATGACTTTAGATGCAATTTTATAAAACACATTGCAGAGGCTGGTCGGTCTAAACTGAGACATCAAAGTGGGATTTGTACCTTTGTAATTAAAACTAGAATAGTATCATTGATGCTCTCCGCTGATTCTTCTCCCCTCACAATATCCAAAACTGCCTTTGAGACATCCCCACCACAAACGTCCCAATATCACTGAAAGAAATGTGCCGGAAAGCCATGTGGACCCGACGCTTTAGTAGGAAACATCTGAAAAAGTGCCTTCTTTACTTCATCAGGGGTATATTGCTCCAGCAATATATCATTGCCGTTGTGACCTTCCTAGGGACATGTTGTAGGACGGCGTCCATATTACTAGTTCCTTAAAATGTATAAAGGTTGCTATAAAAGTCTTAGACCATACTCTGCATCTCATTGCTGTCATTAGTAATCTGATCACCTTGGCGCTCAAGGGCCTTTATTAAGTTCTTCCTTCTCCTCATGCTTGCTCGCTGATGAAAAAACTTGGTGTTCTTATCACCCGCTGAGAGCCATTCAATTCTCGAACCTTGGCGCCACATAATTTCCTCCCTATGATAGAGTTCAATAAGCCGATCATTTATTTTTATCTCCAAATGACTTGGGCTAACACGAGCTGGTTGATTACGCAAAGCCTCCAGCTGCGCTTTCAACTGCTTGATCTCCTTCCCGACACTGCCAAAAGTGTCATTGTACCATCTGCCAGCGTAGCTAGCTTATCTTTCACGCCTTGAACCGTAGGCTCCGCGACTTAGTCGGACCACCCTTCCAAAATGCGATTTTTGAAATCTGCGTGAGTCTCCCACATAGCTTCATACCGAAACTGTCTCCCGCCGCCGCCATGGTTTGAAACCTCTTCTATTAACTGCAGCAAGAGTGTCGAATGATCTGATGTGGCAGCCTCCAGGTGACGCAAACATGCAAACGGGAACTGCGCGCTCCATTCCGTCGATCCTAGGGCTCGGTCTAATCTGACCTTGGTATAAGATCCCCCGGCGACTTTCTTCTCCCACGTCCAAAAATGCCCCTTGAAACCTAGATCAAGCAGAGCACACACATCTACAGCATCCCGGAAGCCTTGGATTTGTGCATTACTACGTTGCCCAACTCCAACGTGCTCATCCGAACGTAGTACCTCGTTGAAATCACCAATGCATAGCCAAGGAAGAGTACTAGTAGTGTTGATGTCTTTCATCATGTCCCATGTTTTTAATCTCTCCTGAACATGCGCCTCGCCATAAATGCAAGTGAACCTCCATGGAGTATCCCCTGTACCCTCAACTTTAGTATCAATATGATAACGAGAATAACCAAGAATATTGAGGTTTATATTATTGTTCCAGAAAATACATATACCCCCGCTTCTTCCCTCACTTCCAACACCAAAAGCCCTGTCATAGCCTAAGGAATCGCCCAAATTATCTACACGTACTTTACTAATCTGTGTTTCAACAATGTAAAAGATACCCGGGGCAAACTTTCTGACAGTCACGTAGCTCCCTGACTGTCGAGGCATTGCCCGCTCCTCGACAGTTCAAGCCGAAAAGATTCATTGGGCTTGGCGGTACTCCAAGGAGGATCCCGCTAACGCGCCATTTTTATGAGTAGCATTGTCATCAACATGATCCCCTGTCTTCTTTCTCTTTGGGGCCTTGCACGGGATTTGGTCTTCGAGGTGCGCGTGGTTCGAACTGTGTGATCATAGCGCCCACCTTGTTCGGCGAATCCGCAACAACTGCATGCTCCTTCCCCGCACCCTCGATAGGGAGGGGTTGAGATGGAAGAGCTTTCCGCTTCCTCACAAGAGTCCATGCTCGTCAGATTATCCTCACTCATTGCATCATCGCCATCGAAATCATGCCCATCATATTCTCGCCCATTGGGATTACCGCGTCCTCCAACTCTGCCACCATGTCCAGGGCCAGGCCAAGCTATAGATGTATTCGATGATGAACCTTTCAAGCGTGCAAAATCGCAGTGATATTTTTGGCATTTGAAGCTACATAAAAATTACAAAATCTGTTAAATGAAACTGGCTTGTTTGTCCGACCCCCTCCCCTGGTTTTGGCTGAGAGAGTCCCATATATCCAATTTTTGTGCCAAATATCAGATGTATTGCCATCTTCAATTCTTCTCCTAATGTCCTATTTCAGCACCTTTTTTTTTCTTTTGACATCCCTACCCGCTTGGGGCACCCAAGAGCAAGTCCTCTTCCGGATAGTACTCCCTCCGTCCATAAATAACTGATTTGGGTTTGTCTAGATTCGAATGCATCTAGACGCATTTTAGTGTATAGATACATTCAAATCTAAACAAACTTGAGTCTGTTATTTCTAGATGGAGGGAGTACCTTTCTTTACATGTAGACTAGTCAGACTCTCAAACAATCTCCATGCATGTTCTGCTAACATAACATCATTACAAGTTTCTAGGTCTCTAAAAGCCAACCCTTCCAACTAAAAAATGTCAGTCCTCCTTCACCTTTTGGCATTGCTCATTTTTCCTAGGAATGTCCATGCATCCCTTTTTTATCCAGTGATCCAACCCACCAAAACTTGGATATGACTATCGCGATCTTCTTGCACACGCATGTTGTAAGTTTAAAACAACTCATAAAATAGACCGACAGATCATGAATCACTACTTTAATAATCACCTTTTTTACATCACAAGACATTTTGTTTTCACAGCACCACTGAACTTTAGATTGTGCCCTCTCTTTTAAATGAGCGATCTAATCTTAGGTGACATGCCCATACGTTGTGGGAAGTACGAGATATTTCTCCATCAACGCTTTGCCCCTTAGCTATAACTTCATCAAAAAAACCGAGTCAGTTTCCCAACATCTTTGAACATATTTTATATACTTCCTCCATCCCGGTTTTAAGGACACATATTTCAAAACATGCAATCCCAGAACTCCCCTACCTCCTAGGCACATAAGTATTTAATTTCAGAGAAAGAGCCAATCATAGGATTAGTGAGATCCAAATCAGCCCCAATCAAAGAAAGTCTAGGGCCTAGAGATTTGCTATATGTGCCCTTTAAACAGGGATGGAGGGAGTAGCACATTGCATAAATTGGCATAAACAGAATGATATCCAAATTTAACTCTTAGTATTAGGACAATTACTGTGAAATTAATAACCTTGGAAAGATGACCTGCTTCTAGGAAACTTAGTACCGCGACAATCACATCTTTATCAATGAGCGACCGGTGCCACTAGTAAAATCATGCATAAAAACCATTAATACATAACCGAGGAATTTAATTATCCCATTCCAAACAAAGTGTTCTCCACTTCATCCTCCATAAAAGGTCTACGAAGCCTCTCATTGATCGCGGTGGTTATCTTTTCAGGCACATTAATTCAACACTGCATTCAAATTCAAATCCTCTTATGTCCAATAACAATTTGAGAAGAATTATCGTACCTATGTGTCAATATCACTCTTCTCCCTACAAATAACTCCATCACTCCGCCTTAGCGCTTTGATATGATTTTGTGCCTTCTTGGCCGAAGCATGAGCATGGAAAAATATGGTGTTGCAGTTTTCATCTTTAAGCCTGTCGTCAGATTGATGACAAGTACGCCATGAGGGGGTCCTCGAGGCGTGCGGAAGAGAGGGGTGTGAGACATACGGTATTCCGGGACGGTGAGCACACAAGTTTACCCAGGTTCGAATCCGCCGGCTTTGGACGAATCCTACTCCTGCTAGCAATCAAGTAATACGGTAGAGCCGGAATATGGGCTACAAGGGTATTGCCTGTGCGAGTTGAAGGTCTAAAGTATTGTGTGCCCTAAAGGCTCTCCCTAGGACGGCTTATATAGATATTCGTCCTAGGGTTTATAGGAAAGATCAATCCGGTTACGACTAAGAGTTGGTTACAGAGTACATTTTGAACTACAAGTAACATTATGGGCCTAAGTCGGTAAGTCTTCTGGGCCTTCCCGTAGCCGGATTGGACTCCGTCTTCTCTCCCTGACTGGGCCGCCCGTGAAGCAAAGCTCTAACCCGAAGTGGGCCACCCTGGTCAGTGAGGAACTATGAGGATACCCGGAAAGTATATCCCCAACAGTAGCCCCCGAAGGCCTCCAAGATCCAAAGTCGGATTTTATCATCGTCTAGCTTGATCTTCGGCTTGCAGAATCTTGAAGGGTTCCTGAACCTTCACAACAAAAAATACGATCCGGGTCTTAAAAATAAGTCGGACCTATCAAGAGGTTACTCGGATTTTCTAGCTTGATTTCAAACTAAGCCGGAACTTGGTCTCTAACGCCACCTGACACAAGCATGGTCAAGTCACGTCATCTGACAAGCGTGTCGTCAGCACGACCGTTGGTGGGTCCGTGGTTCGCGGAACCGAGGCGCCGTTTCAATGCGTGCGTGGAGATCGGGGAGACGCAATCATCGCGTGGGTCCTTCCCAGTTCTTTCCACGATGCGTGGCGGTTACACTATAGCATTTGCACGAATCTTGGCGCGGTTAGGTGGATATAAGGGGTTTGGATTTCTCCTTCTCCTTTCCACCAATCCTTTGCCGTTTCCTTTCCTCCCAATCCTCCTGCGCGCATAGAGCCTCCTTGCCCTTCCCCCACAGAACTCCCAGCGCCGCCCCTTTCAGGTCATCTTCTCATCGGAGAAATGGCTTCATCCTCTTCCTCTGGTTTGGCGACAGCAGCGGCGGCGGCGACGGCGGAAGTAGTAGCGGAGAAGGAGAGCTTCTGGGGAATCTGGATCCCCTGCGCCCTCAACGAGGAGGGCCTCAAGAACGTGGAGAAGGAGGGGCTTCTCGTCGCCGGCGATTGGCGGAGCAGCTCCGGTGAAACCGTCCCCAACCCGCACGACGGCGAGCGGGTCCACTTCGGTACTCATCTCGACCGAGGTCTGTGTTTTCCTTCCTCGGAGCTCTTCTCCGAGGTGATAGATCATTACGGAGTTCAACTCCACAATCTTCCTCCTAACTCTCTCTTAGAGATGAGTGCGTATGCTTCGCTTTGCGAGGGCTTTCTTGGCATTAGGCTGAGTTTGCTTCTCTTCCGGTACTACTTTCATGTCCGGAGAAATTCCATCACTGCCGGTGTTCCTTACATCACCGGCACTATTAGTTTTTCACTTATACGTGACCGGGCATATCCCAAAATTTCAGCCAGTGACTCGGTCAAACAATGTCCAGCCAGTTTTTCTATCATAGGGATATTCTGGCTCCCGGCAAAGCTACTGCTTTGCCAGCTTTCGTCGACGGAGCCGCCACGGCCCAACCTTCTTGGGACGAGGCTGCTCCGGCTCTCACCGATGATCTGATCCTCGCTAAGAGGCGGATCGAATATTTGATCAAACACAAGGATCTGAAGGGATCCGACGTGGTCCAGTGCTAGGTCTCACGTCGGATCCAGCCACTTCAGTATCACGGGGATAGACTGATGCACTCCATCACGTCATCCAAAAAAGACTCCCTTCGCATCAGCCCCAAAGCCTACACCACTTAAGGCTACATCAGCCAGATCAAGTGGCTGATCAAGGAGCGGATCGAGAGGAGAATTCCGGAGATTTCTCTGGATGTGCACACGGCGGAAAACCCCGTGGTGCCGGTAAGCTTCCATCAATACACCTTTTATGTGTTTCAATCTTCAAGTTATACTGCAATACTGATATGCTTTCTTGTTTTCAGCTTGCTGACCTCCCCAAGTCGGAACTTGCTCCGCTCGAAGGATATCCTCCTGAGTTTTCTCAGGAGACCGAAGTGGTCCCATTGCCGGATCTTGTGCTCAAGAAGCGCAAAGCTCCGACAGTGGCTATTGGCACAAAGGAGGTGCCTATTGTGAAGAGGTAACTTTCATTCACAATTTCCGCCTTTATACCTTTCTCGAATTTCTTTCCGAGATGTAATGTTTCCGACTTTACTACGTTCTCAGAGCAAAACCTCTCATCAAGGGTAAGGGAAAGGGGATTCCTTCGAAGCCCTTGTGACAGACGAAGCTCACCATAGCTTCCCCTGCCATGGCTCCTCAACCTTCCGCGACTCCGGTGATCACTCCTTCTCCGGTGGTTGCAGAAGATCCGGCTCCTTCAACGGAGCCAGCGATCCTTTGGTCGCAAACTAACATCACCATGGGTGCGTCAGATCAAGATAAGGGTGAACCCTCTTCGGGTAATGATCCCTCGGCAGAAACCTTCGCTGAAAACCTCATCAGCAATCCGGGACTTGCCAAGTTTGGCATGTCCCAAAAATCTGCAGAAGAGATCCAGCGGCTAGCCAGGCAAGTCCTAGAGAAAAGCCACTTATCACCCGAAGAAGAAGCGCAAGAAGCAGAGGACGCTAAGTTCTCTGACCTTCTAGCTCAAGTCCGCCTTCACGACGAGAGGATTAGGACTGGTGAGCTTCCAACAGCCCCAGTGATCCCTCTTACTCTTGCGGAGAAGGTGGACGCTGAAGTGAATGCGGGTTTAGATAAACTCACCCGCGAGCAATATGTAAGTCGGAATTCCAACTCTTGTTTTTCCATTATGTTATACCATATCCTCTAGCCCCCAAGCATGTAGTAGGATATATAATCTGGGTTTATGCTTCATTAGGATGCCAAAGAACGAACTAGTGTAGCCCCCAAGGCTCGTGCTGATATTTAGCAAAAAATATTAGTCCGGGTCTTAAGTAGCTTTCTGACTTTGAGTATCTGACTTACAGAAAGTATGTTCCTATAACCAGGAATTATTGACCAATGTCTGCGATAAGCGGAGAGAGATCAAAGCTCTCCGGCTTAAAAATGCTGAAATTAAAGTAGCCAAGGATGAAGCCGAAGGTAAACATTCCGAGTTTCAAACCTTGTCTTTTTGCTTTTTCAATGTCGAATTTTTCTGAACTATTGTTCTTTTTGACTTACAGCGTTGGTGAAACAATCCATCGCTATGATTGAAGAGGCCGAGAACCTAAAGAGCCTGGTGGTGGAGAACAAGGGACTTCGCCAAGAGCTGGATAAGCTCAAGCCGGATCATGAAAGGAGCATAGCTCAAGTCCTTGAATCCTCCTCCATGGCCACCGAAGAGCGTGATCGCAAGATCGCTGCTCAAGATAAAATAATCTCGGACCTCAAGAATGAGCTTGGCAGAGAGAAGGACATCTCCTAGGCGCTCCGAGCTGAACTCTAGAGTCTCCGGGAGGAGAAGACCAAGATTGACGATGTCACTCTCGGTACGTTCCATCTGTCTGACTTATCTTTTCTTTGACTTTTATCAATGTCGGATTTTTCTTGACTTGTTTTGTGTATAGGTCCTCTGAACTTGACAGACTCTTCCTCCTCCGAGCCCCGCACCCACCGGCTTACCCAAGTCGGTGATCTTCTTCATGACTTCTGCCAGTCCCTTGAGGACATTGGCGAGTCTCTCAGGATTCCGGACATGCCAAGCATGATGGATTTTCAGGTGCGGGACAAGGCTAAGGAGATGCCGCAGCTTGTTCGGGACTAGAATATGTCCTACGCGCGGACTGCTGCGCAGAACGCTCTCACCATGGTCATGAGCCACCATGGAAACATGGAGATATGGCAAGTGACCAGAGGGTACTGCAAGGTAGACGAAGACGGCCAGGAGAAGGACCTTCAAGCCATCATGCACTCCTGCGCCGGATACGGGTGTCACGTGGCTGACCTGACCAGCTACGAGACCCCTTCTTCACCCGCGTAGCTACTCCTCCTCCTCCTCCAGAAGAAACCGAAGAAGTTTCCGACGATGAACGGACCACCTCAGATCCGGACATCTCGGAACGATATCAAGGCGGAGTAACCAGCGAGCCGGCAGCTCCTTCATCTCCTCCTGCATCATAGACCAGAAACTTATGTAAATATTAAGTACTATTTATTTTGCTAGTGCTAAGCTTGCGATCTATTCAGCACTTTTGTCTTTGATTTTTTTTGTGTGCCTGAAATGTTTACATAATCACTTGTATTTTTTCGTCTTCACTTATCGTTTATCTGGCTTTCCGCCTCGTCCCTTTCGCGAGCTGGCCAAACCTTCAGCCAGAAACTTTGCGAGCAACGGAGCTCCATTGCTAAACCAGTTTAAACTCGGAAACAAAGTCGGCTTCTAGTACCAACAATTCACTACTCGGAAAATACCCGCATCCAGCAATCAGACAAATAACCAAAGTAAAGACTAGAAATTTTAGAGTTATACCCGAAGGTAGCAGTTTTAGAATCGGAAATCTAGACCAGAACAAACATGAGCATAAAGTACTTTCAAGCGTTCTGGTACTTTCGACTATAACATGATCATTTGGAAATAAGATGGTAAAAACTTCTCAGAAAAACTTGAGGCAACCAAAACTTTTATTTCTCAAAGAACATGCACATATATATGATTACAAAGAAGGATAAACTAAGAATAAAAGGGACGTAGCTGAGCAATATTCCACGGTCTGTCTAACTCATCCGGATTTGTACTGCCTCTAGCTCTGTTTCTCTTCTTAGTAGCAGGTCTTTCTTTGACTGGCCTCATGTCAGTTAAGTAGTACGATCCATTGTGTAATACTCGACTAACTAAAAAGGGCCCTTCCCATACTGGGGAAAGTTTGTGCTTTCTTTGTTGCACAAGCCGGAGAACCAAATCACCTTTATTGAAAGATCTAGTTCGGACTCTCTGGCTATGATACTTGTGTAACTTCTGCTAATAGGCTGTAGATCTCATTTCAGCAACAACACGAACTTCTTCGACTAAGTCGAGATCATTTTGTCGAGAAATCTCAGCATCCTCTTCGATATACGCGGCCACTCTAGGAGAAGTATGAATTAAATCGCTAGGAAGAACTGCTTCTGCACCATAGACCAAGAAAAAAGGTGTGTATCATGTTGACCTGTTTGGAGTTGTTCGTAAACTCCAAATTACAGAGGGTAATTCCTCTGCCCAAGCCCCCACAGCACGTCATAGTGGTGCTTCGAGTCTTGGTTTCAAGCCTTGTAGAATTAAACCATTTGCTCTTTCGACTTGTCCGTTAGCCTGTGGATGTGCGACTTACGCAATGTCAAGCCAGATATTTTGCTCATCGCAAAATTCAGCCAATTCTCCCATGGAAAAGTTACTCCCATTGTCCGTGATAATACTATGCGGATAACCATACCGGATTATAACATCCTCGACAAATCTTTTGGCTGTTGCTCCATCACAACTAGTGACAGGTTTAGCCTCAATCCATTTTGTGAATTTATCCACCATCACTAAGAGGTGAGTAAATCCGCTTAGAGCTCGTTTAAATGGTCCTACCATATCAAGCCCCCAGACCGCAAAGGGCCATGTTATAGGTATTGTTCGCAGCTGATCAGCTGGAACATGAGCTTGTTTGACGTACTTTTGGCAGCCTTTGCACGTCTTGACTAATCGTTCGGCATCTACCTAAGCTGTAAGCCAGAAAAATCCGTGTCTAAAAGCTTTTGCCACTAAAGATTTGGCTGCAGCGTGGTGACCACACTCGCCTTCGTGGATTTTCCTTAAGATTTCCCCTCCTTCTTCTGGAGATACACAGCGCTGAAAACCCCCAGAAATACTCCGTTTATGGAGCTCACCTTTAACAATAGTATAGGCTTTTGCTCGTCGGATAATCTGCCGGCTCAGAACCTCGTCTTCGGTTAATTTGCCATCTACCAGATAATCTAGGTAGGGTTGAGTCCAGCTAGGAATTACAGCCAGAACTGCTACCAAAGGTGAGTCGGATTTGGTCGGATATTCCTCATCTACTCCCTTTATCGAGGGGACTTTGAGGTGCTCTAAAAAAGCGCCATCCGGGACCTCTTTCCGTGCAGAGCCTATCTGAGATAGTGCATCTGCTTCCTCATTTTCTGCTCGAGGGATGTGTTGAACTTCAAACCCTTCGAACGATTTAGATAGATCATCCACGACAGCTTTATATGCTGCCATGTGTTTATTTGCATTACAAATATCCGAGACTTGCTGAGCAACAAGATCCGATCTCCGTAACACATCTAACGTCGGATGCCAATATCCTTAGCAATCCGGATTCCATGCAGCAGTGCTTCATACTCAACAATGTTGTTTGTCACTGTGAAGTGGATCTGCAACACGTATAAAAGTTTATCTCCTTGGGGTGATTTGAGCACCACGCCAGCCCTCGAGCCTTAGGCCCATCGAAAAAGAGGGTCCAATATTCCGACTCAGGGAGGATCATGTTCTCCTTCGTCTCTGTCCAATCAGCGACAAAGTCAGCAACGATCTGGGATTTGATTGTTGTCCGGGGTTTATACTCAATATCGAAAGCTAAAGGCTCTATTCCCCATTTGGCGACGCGTCCTGTGGCGTCACTATTGTTGATTATATCTCTCATGGGAGCTTTGCTCACCACGGTAATTGGATGCACCTGAAAATAATGCCGTAGCTTACGAGATGCTAGAAACACACCGTAAGCCAACTTTTGATAATGCGGATACCGCTGTTTGGACTCTGTCAAGACCTCGCTGACAAAGTACGTCGGACGCTGCACCAGGTGTTCCTGATTTTCCTCTGGTCTCTCCACCACCATGACGATACTGACAACCTTATTTGTCGCAGCAATGTAAAGCAACATCAGTTCCTGAGGTTCCGGCGCTGCAAGGATAGGAGCAGATGAGAGTACTCTTTTTAGATCTTGTAGTGCAGCTTCAGCTTCGTCCCCCAGACAAAATCCTTGGTCTTTTTTAGAAGTTTATATAATGGTGCGGCTCTTTCACCAAGCCGGCTTACAAATCGACTGACCACAGCAATGCAACCAGTTAGTCTTTGTACGTCCTTCAGGCGAGTTGGCCTAGAAATGTTGAGTATAGCCTTAATTTTGTCTCGGTTCACCTCTAGGCCTTTTTGAGACACGATGAAACCTAACAATTTTCCGGGTGGTATTCCAAAGAAGCATTTCTTGATGTTGTATTTTCGTAGATTGGCGAACGTCTCATCTAAGTCGGAAATCAGCGTTTCCTTCTTTTTGGACATCACTGCGATATCATCCATGTATGCATGTACATTGCGTCCGAGTTGGTCATGGAGGCAACGCTGCATCGTGCACTGATACGTAGCTCCTGCGTTCTTCAGCCCAAATGGCATCATAACAAAATAGAAGGTTCCGAAGGGGGTTATGAATGAAGTTTTGACTTTGTCGGATTCCTTCATCCAGATTTGGTGATAACCAGAATATGCGTCGAGAAAACAGAGGAGTTCCGAGCCTACCGTAGAATCGATGACTTGATCAATTCTAGGCAAGGCGAACAGATCTTTTGGAGAAGCCTTGTTCAAGGCAGTATAATCAACACACATCCTTAAATCAGTGGTGTCCTTTTTAGAGACCATTACAGGATTGGCCGACCACTCAGTGTGGATGACCTCTTCTATGAATCCGGCTAACTCGAGCCGTGCTAGTTCCTTAGCTATTGCCTTACGCTTTTCATCGCCAAACCGTCGTAAGGACTGTTTGACGGGTTTAGCGTTCGGGTTTACATTTAGAGAGTGCTCGACAAGTTCCCAAGGTACTCCGGTCATGTCAGATGGCTGCCATGTGAAGATATCTTGATTTGCTTGGAGGAACTTGACGAGCGCGCTTTCCTATGCACTACTTAGGCCTACGCCTATCTGGGTTACCTTGGAGGGGTCATCATCCTTCAACGGCGTCGTCTTCGTCTCTTCTGATGCCTTGAACTCCGGATTTGGCGTTGTCACCTCCTTCTTCGTTGCGGGCATTTCGGACGGTTCTATGCTCTTCTTGATCTCCTGATACTCCTGGGCGTGCAACACGGCTTCGACAAAGGCGGCATTTCCATCCTCGCACTCTCACGCTTTCTTCGGGTCTCCCCTGATGGTGATCACGCCATTGGGACCTGGAATTTTCATCATATTGTAAATGTAACACGGACGAGCCATAAAAGCCTAGTAAGCCGGACGTCCGAATATAGCGTG
The DNA here is from genome assembly GCA_910589775.1 of Avena eriantha. Classification (NCBI taxonomy): domain Eukaryota; kingdom Viridiplantae; phylum Streptophyta; class Magnoliopsida; order Poales; family Poaceae; genus Avena; species Avena eriantha. Next base: position 30,678,304 of record OU342743.1, on the reverse strand, counting down.
GTATGCGCTCTTGAACGGGACAACTTCGAAAGAAAGTGCGTCCGTCCGATAATTCTTGAAGGAAATATGCCCTGAGAGGCAATAATAAAGTTGTTATTATATATTCCTTGTATATGATAGATGTTTATTTTGCATGCTATAATTGTATTGATAGGAAACATCAATACATGTGTGTTTAATAAACAAAAAGGGTTCCTAGTTATGCCTCTCTTATAGACTAGCTTGTTGATTAACAAGATGATCAAAGTTTCCTGATCATGGACATTGGATGTTGTTAATAACAAGGTCACAGCATTTGTGAAATGATGTGATGAACATTCATTCGAAGTATAACATTACGATCAAGTCATTATGTTTATATTGCTATAACATCATACAAAGTAGTCTTAGTCCTTAGACCATGAGATCATGTTAATTGCTAACACCGGAAGAGTATCTTGATAACATCAAACGTCACACCGTAACAGGGTGACTATAAAGATGGGTTCAGTACTACGAAGGTGTTATGTTGAGGCTCATGGATCAAGAGTGGAATTTGTCAATCCAGATGACGGATACATATACTATGGGCCCTCTCGGTGATATCACATTAAGATAGCTTGCAAGCAAGTGATGTGATCACTAGAATGTTATATCACGGGAACGAGAAAAGAGTGCATGTCGGTAACGAGATCAAACTAGGTATTTGGATACCGATGATCGAATATCGTACATGTATTATATCATGAGACAAAGGGATTAAATTGCTGACGTTAAAGGTTCTCACGATCACAGAAGTCATCGTTGAATGTGCAGGAGTGAGTATGGATCTCCAGGTCCCGCTTCTTATTATTGATCTGAGAGGAGTCTCAATCATGTCTGCATTATTCGCGAACCATAGGGTGACACACTTAAGGGTTGTCGGACACCATTTAGGAGCACATATGTTCCAGACAAAAGGTTTGCAAAGTGCAGGAAATGTTTCGATAGAAAACGGAATTGTTTCGGGTGAAATTGCAGAAAGTGGTTCTGCATGTGATATTGAAATGTTACAAGGGGTTTTATGTGAATGTTTGTTAATTAAAGTAATTAAAAAAATTCTGAATAAAATAAATAAAAGAGTTTTATTAAATGAGAGAGCATTAAATTTGGAGAAATTTAATGCATTTAAAGTGGAGACTTTAAAAGAGAATGTTAAGCGGTATTTTAATGTGGAGGGGTTACCACCACATGAATGGGGAGGTGAGGGCTCACCCCCCATGCGCCGGCCATGGAGAGAGGGGGCACCCCCCGTCCTCCTATAAAAGGGCCCCCTCTCCTCCTTCATCCTCAGACCTCCTCGTGAAGGATCTCTCTCCCCCTCTAGATATTCCCCCATGGTCTCGGATTAGCGAGATACATGTTCCCGGTGGCCTTGCGTCTGGAAGGAGTTGCTGCTTCCGCTGATTCGCTGGAGCGAGGAGGTGGAGGTTGTCCGGTGGCTTGAACGTGTGTGCGAGGATGGATGCGCTGCTGATTTGCGGCGCTCGGACTTCCACGCGATCTTGAGATCGGCAAGCGTACGACTACATCAACAACGAGTTCCTACTCGTTAACAAAACTCGTTGTCTTCAAGGGTAAGTTCTCCATGGATGTATGTCCACCCGTTGCTCTGTATCTAGTAGATAGATCTTGGCGTATAGTTCTCATCGTAGGAAATTTTTTGTTTTCTATGCTGCGAACCCAACAATTCTTTGGTGTTACAAAGGTAACATCCAAAGTAATCTCTCCCAGGGAATTAGCTTGTCTTCCTGGGACAACTCCGTGAAAGATCACAGAGCTATGGTTCAGCTGTGTTTCCGAGATCTTCATCCGGCGTAGCGTTTCGACATAGAGAATATTGATACTACTACCACCGTCCATGAGGGTCTTGGAGAAACCATAACCGTCAATAAGTGGGTTGACGATTAAGGCGTATTTCCTCACCTGTGTAGCTTAGGCAGATGATCAGCGCGGTCAAATGTGATTGTCACTTCTGACCAGTCCAGATACTGAGGCACAGCCGGAACTGTTGCATTGAGCTCGTGGAGAACTGCTTTCTTGACCTTTGCTGGTTGAGATCCGAGGAAGGTGACGTAAGTTTCCTTCTTGGTGGGAAAAGTTTTCTTCCCTTCCGACTTGGGATTTGAAGCATCGGCTTCCTCCATGTTGGAATCTTCCTTGGTCTCCTTGTCCTTTTCGAGATTTTTCTTTCCCTTCTTCCGCTTAGCTTTGTAGCCCGCGGTATCATCTCTCTTGATGTCGTCGTTAAAACGACACTCAGCATTGGTGTGGGACGAGCCCCCATTTGCGTCTAGGTGATGCACACATGGGTTATTGGCAATGTCGGCCCAAGTGTAGGTTTTGCCTGGTTGTTGCTCTCCTCTACCTTGGACCCTTGATGTCCCATGGCCACGCCCGCGGCCTCCGCCACGTCCTCCTCGTCCTCCAGACCAGAAAACAGTAGTGACCACTGCTGTCTCCGCGTTGGGTTTTTCTTTCGAGGTGTTTTTGTGCTTCTGAGCTTGTTGCTTTGGTTATTTTGCCGACTGAGGCATAGTCAGGACGTTGAGTAATCCCTCTGCATCGTCGTCAGCATTTGCATACTTGCTCGCTGTTTCTATCATCTCTCCCAGATCAGTGACCTTATCACACTTCAAGCAGTGACGTAGTAGACCAATTGGGAGTCCTGCGATGAAGGCTTCAATCGCTGTTTGATCGTTTACTCCTTCATAGGAGTTCTTGGTGTCGATCCATCGTCCGAGGTAATCCCGGCAAGTTTCTCCGGCTTTTTGGGTGCAACGCTGTAGGTCTCCAACCGTACAGGGCCTCCGATATGTGCCTTCGAAATTCCGAAAGAACGCACTTTGCATGTCATACCAGTTGTGGATGGTGTTCTCCGGAAGTTCATTGAGCCATGATCGCGCCGTCCTCCGCAACATAAGTGGGAGATATCGGGTTGCGACCAGGCTGTTTCCGCCTTTGGCAATCCAGCAAGCTTGGAAAAAATCCTGTAGCCAGGTATCTGGCCGAGCAATGCTGTCGTAGGCTTGGATGTGCCTTGAGATAGCAAATCCTTCCGGGAATTGTGTAGCTCTGACGCGTGGTCCAAAACACTTTGGGCCCACGTAGAAATCATCGTTTTCGTAGCGTCGCGCCTCTATATTGGAGTTGATCCTGTGCCTTGCGTCGTTCGGGGATAGAGATCGTCCCGAATGTCGGCTGTGGCTGCGGTGCCTTGGAGCCAGACTTCGGCTTCTGCCACCACCTCCTCCGCCATGTCGTCCTTGCCCTCCTTGGGGGCCGTTGTGATAACTGCCTGGTGGAGGGGGTGGGGCAGATGAATTGTTTCTGACTGATCGCCGGCCTCCATCCAGAGCGTCATTATTCCGGTTTCAGGGAGGTTCTTGACTACGACGCGCCTCCTGCCGGCTTGTCCTAGCATGGTTTCCGCCGTTCCTTCGTCCGTCGTTCCCACCATGGTGAGGCTCAGCCGGACGGTTTTCATGTCTAGGAGGTGGCATTCTCTGACGATCCTCCTCCTGACATTTCTCTTTATCTTCTCCCCTTCGATCGTTAAACTTTCGTCGGGGAGGATTCCTCGGATTCAGTGCAGCGATGGCATCTTTCTCGGCCGCTGGAGCGACATTGCTCCAGTTATGCGTAGTTCTGCAATGCTGTCCTGATGATCTGGTTCTTGAATAATTGTCTTCCCTGCGTTCGGGGTGATAATACTGCGCCCGAACGTAATGGGATCTTACGTCAGCTGATGACCCACAAGTATAGGGGGTGTATCGCAGTATTTTCGATAAGTAAGAGTGTCGAACCCAACGAGGAGCAGAAGGTGCTGGCTAGTGGTATGGATCAGGAATTCTCTGCAAATACTTAGCAAACGTATTTTTAGGGGTTTTCGATAAAGCAAGTAAACAAAGTACGAGTAAACAAAAGACAGTAAGAATGAATGCAGCAAGTGGCCCAATCCTTTATGCAGCAAAGGACAAGCCATTGAATCTTTCTCAACACAACTCCACTACTAACAACAAGACTTCTCCCATGTCCTCAAGAACAAAACGAACTACTCACAAGACATCATATGGATCGTGATCAGAGATGGAATAATGATGTATAACAATCTGAACATAAACAATAATTCAATGGTTCACTCAATAGCATCAACTACAAAGAGTAATCAACACCGGGAAAGTTTCCCCTATGAACTATGCAAGATTCAACGCAATTGTTACAGCAATATGGAGATGGTGGTGAGGGTGCTGATGGTGATGATGGTGGTGATGATGATGATGATGATGATCCCGATGAAGTCCAGCTTGATGGTGGTGTTGATGGCGACGATCTCCCCTCTCCGGGAAGGAATTCCCCCGGCAGAAATCTGTCTACCGGAGAGATCTTTCTCTCTCGGTGTTTTCCGCCCCGCAGAGGCGGTGGAATCTTTCTGTGGTCACTCCCCGAGTCTTAGGGTTTCGGGAGGTTGATATACGCCAGAGGGGAGAGGCTGGAGTGGGCTAGGGCGGCCACACCACTCCCTGGCACGGCCTAGGCTTGCCCGCGCCATGGGGTGGTGTGGGCCCCCTGTGGCCCACCTCCACTCCATCTTCTGGCATCCTTAGTCTTCTAGAAAAATAGGATTTTCCGTATATTTTCCCGGATTTTCTGATCTTCACGAATTTTGCCTCCAAACAACACCTTTTCCATCAGAATCCTGACTGCAGCGGTCCATGCTCCAAAAGTCATCAACCATGCAAAAACAGATGAAATAACATAAGTATCACCTCTTAATACGAAATATATCAATGAATAATAGTGAATTAAGACATAGAATAGTGATGCAAAATGGACGTATCATCAGCCCATGCTGGATCTGTGCGACATTGGTCAGAATCCGAGACCAGTTTTTGACTTCCGGACAGGGCGACCTTTTGCTGCTCCAGTCCCTTGTTGAGTAGCTTAATACCCAAACGGATTTCCTCTGGTCCTGGATTAGCCGATAAAATTTCTCGGGCTGCCACGGTATTCTGTACTAGGGTTGGGTATACCCAATCTCCGTTGCTGTCTTTCCGTGGTTTCCCCATCTCATCCCCAAAAAGGACGGCACGGACACGTGGGAATTGGTCATCATTGGTGTGACGCTTCCGTGTCTTTTGATGCAACCGAGACATGTAGTCCTTAGTTGACATGCGTTTCTTCTCCACCTCGATGTTTTTGGCTTCATCGAGGAGTTGTTGACGACGCGCTTCTAGGGCTTGGGCCCTTTCGTCTAGCTCATCTACAGTAAGTTATGCAGCTGTAGGGATAGGTGTGGTTAATGCGGCATCGATGAGTTTACGCACACCTTCAGTGATCACGTGTCCATCCACCGATGCTTCTTTTTTCGGCTCTTCTGGGATAAGAGCTCCATCCGAGTCTTCCTCGTATTCCTTGGCGATCACCTCCTATGTGAGAGGATCTTTTGCCGGGGTCTTGTTCTTCTTGTTTTTCTTCTTTGCCTTCTTGGCAGCGCCGGTAGCAAAGACGGCTTTGGGTCCGTTTCCCGGAGTCAAGCTTTAATCGGTACTTTTGGACATCTGGACTTCGGGATTATCTCCAACGTCCATGTTATCCTGCGCTTTGGGAGAGTGTTCCCCGGATCCTTCATCCATGGCTTCTCCCTCTTCTGCAGCTTTGGAGTTGTACTCTTCTTCATATTCCGCGGAGAACTTTCGGAAATCTGCCGACGTCATAGACTTATCCGAGGATGCGGGAACGTCGGCGTTTGTTCCAATTGCCTCTAGCACAGAGTCGGTGTTTTCTCCAGCATCGGCAGAGCCGGATCCGGATCCTCCGTATCCGATGAAGTGCGACGCGTGCTTCCCGAGGTACCTGCGGCTTTCGCGATTAGCCATGTCAAAACTTTTGATGGTTTCGAGAATTGCATCTGCGCTTTCGCCTTGCAGTATCATACGTCTTAGTGTGTACCTCAGGAAAGGCCTGTCTGTCTCGGCATTGTTAGAGCCGGAATCAGTGTCGTTGATATGCTCCTCCTGAATTTCGACTTCCACGGGTCGGTCGATCTGGGATCCGGCTTCTCCAGGGAGATCCACTCCAGATTCGACTTGGTCCGCTAGGTCTTCTTAGGCTCGGATTTTTCCACTATCTCCGCAATTGGTGCGGGCTGGGTGGGATTAGGGTTTTCTGAGATCCGGAACTCTACCGCCTCCATGGACAAAGAGGACCCAGAAAATTCTTCTGCCTCTATCATCACCGCTGGGGTGGGTTGGGCAGGTTCAGCGAAACCGATGTAAACATCGATCTCACCAAAAGATATGATTGTATAGGCAGTCACGGGCTCCTTAGCCAGAATCCAAGTCTCGTCGAGAACGATGAGAGGGATGTCGCTGGCGTAGAGGATGCGACCGACAGTGATAGTCTCGCCGATTCCGATTTTTGCAGATTCCGCTCGGAATGCAGATCCGAAGCTCACTTGCCCCACGGTGGGCGCCAACTGTCGTCGGATTGAGAACAAGTACGCCATGAGGGGGTCCTCGAGGCATGCGGAAGAGAGGGGTGTGATACGTACGATATTCCGGGATGGTGAGCACACAAGTTTATCCAGGTTCGAATCCGCCGGCTTTGGACGAATCCTACTCCTGCTAGCAATCCAGTAATACGGCAGAGCCGGAATATGGGTTACAAGGGTATTGCCAGTGCGAGTTGAAGGTCTAAAGTATTGGGTGCCCTAAAGGCTCTCCCTAGGACGGCTTATATAGATATCCGGCCTAGGGTTTACAGGAGAGATCAATCCGGTTACGACTAAGAGTTGGTTATAGAGTACATTTTGAACTACAAGTAACATTATGGGCCTAAGTCCGTAAGTCTTCTGGGCCTTCCTGTAGCCGGATTGGACTCCGTCTTCTCTCCCTGACTGGGCCGCCCGTGAAGCAAAGCTCTAACCCAAAGTGGGCCACCCTGGTCAGTGAGGAACTCTAAGGATACCCGGAAAGTATATCCCCAACAAAGCCAGCCGACCTGCTACCGATTCCTTGTTGTGATCTCCTCCTTTATGTAAGAGATCCACCAGTTGCCTAGTAGGAACTCTCTCACTTTATGATGTCCCTTGGTATAGAGCAGATCCCCGCACCTTTTGGCAACGACCTCCTCCGATTCCGCCATTTCTAGATCTCCGCCCTCGTAAATCCAATCCGTGACGGGGTCAGAGGCCTAGATTGACGAGGCCTCGTGGTGGTGTGGCTACGCTAGAGCGGCGACACTGCTATGACGGAGAAGCACAGCGACGAGGCGCAACAGCGGCGGCGTGGCGCTTAAGCGAAGCAGCGGCGGTGGTGGCGATGCAGTTGTGCGGAAGAGGAAGAAGAAGAAGAAAATGTGTGCGTGGGTGGGGGAAATGACCAAGGGGCGTCCCTTACCCCCTATTTAACCACGCCCGTGAGTGGGGTAGTGGGATCGGGTTGTATAGTGAAGCCACACAGTGTGGTCGTGTATCAACTGGGTCAACCAATCAGAGGTGAGCCACAGGGAGGGCCACAGGGCGCAGCGAATCCCACGATAGGACATGGCATTACGGTTAACGAGGATACAACCACGACATGACGTTCACAGCAGTTATTCCTGATAATAAGCACAGTAACTGGCGCATGCCCTTAAAATGAGGCAAAATAATGATTACCCTCCACGTAGGACGTGGAGAAGCGTACGAGAGAAGGAAGGAATCTAAGGGGTAACCCGGGTAAAGAGAGAGTAACCGGGCCAGCGAGGAACAACTCGAAATGATCCAAGGGAAGTCAAGGAAAGCAAAGTCTACAACAAACAAGCCGAGTCAAGGAATAACTCGACAAGAAGAGTAAAGAACTTTGTGGGTTGAACCTGTTGTGGTCTTATCAGCTGAAGTTGCTAAGACCGCACCAGCTTCGGAGACTAATATTGGGGGGATAACCCCGGGTAGGGTCACGCCAGGGTATAATGGCCGTGATAGCCGAGGTACAACAAGGTCAAAGGCAGGCCGACTTACGGTAGACCTGGCCCGAAGGATGTTCGTCTAACGTTACCCCGGCCGACATAAAACATATGTCGGCAAGCTCCATGTAACTTGTTTGCAGGTACCCACGAGGCCGAGTTAACCGGGCTTGAGCCGGGTTACCACTTGGCTTACAAGAGAAGGAAGGAATCTTGCTAGTCAAAAGTTTTCTCTCTCCACTGTAGCGTGAGTGCAGAGGACAGAGGGGAGGACCAGCGGGTCGTGGCCGACAAGGGTGACGTTGCCTATGTCGGGTGACACCGCGCTGTAGAGAGGCTCAGTGAGGCTCACACCATGAGTCCGGATTAGCTTAGACGGAGAAAAGAGGAGCACCGCTTTGCTATTTTGGGAGAGACATATTGAGAGCATATGCCATCCACGTATGTCCTAACTTGCAACCTAGCCCCCCTATATAAGGAGGGGCAGAATCTCCATAGAGAAGGTCGGCCATTTTTACTAAGGGAAAACCCTAGAGAGAGTTGTGAGAGTAGTTGAGAACTTCATCCTCTTCCTCCCTAAGAACAACTTAAGGAGCCCTTGTAATCCACCATTGATAAGAGAAAATACAAACATCTCTGTGTGGAATCAACACACTATCCCTCCCTGGATACCTCTAGTGCTCATTGACCCCATCTTTAGCCTATACATGGCATCTGCCGTGCCACCACCATAACAACCGATTACTCGCTGTTATCTCCTCCCTTATGTAAGAGATCCACCAATTTCCTATCAGGAACTCTCTCACTTTCTGATGTCCCTGGTATAGAGCATATCCCCGCACCTTTTGGAACTCTTTGCATGCCTTATTGATCCTATTCTCGAGGTCACCAAACTTCCAAGCCTCCCAACTTGATAGTTTGGCTAGCATAAATATCAGATGTATTGCCATCTCCAATTCTTCTCGTAATGCCCTATTTCAGCACCTCTTTTTTTCTTTTGACATCCCTACTAGCTTGGGGGATCCCAACCAAGAGCAAGTCCTCTTCAGGATAGTACCTTTCTTTACACGTAGGCCAGGGGCAGACCCAAGTGTAGCTGAGTGGGGGCACAAAATTTCAAATTCCTTTAGTATTTATTCATATCTGGTAGAAATTTCTTCAGATTTTACCAATTTATGAAAGGAATGCCTCTAGCCACTTCATTTGCCCCCACTTGTAATCTCTTCTGGCCCCGCCCTGACGTAGACTGGTCAAGACGCTCAAACAATCTCCATGCATGTTCTACTGACATAACATCATTGAAAGTGTCTAGGTCTCTAAAAGCCAACCCTTCCAACTCAAAAAAAAATGCCAGTCCTCCTTCACCTTTTGGTATTGCTGATTTTTCCTAGAAATGTCCATGCATTCCTTTTTTATCAATGATCCAGCCCACCAAAACTTGGACATGACTATCATGATCTTCTTGCACACGACTATTGTGAGTTTAAAACAACTCATAAAATAGGTCGACAGAGTGTGAATCACTACTTTAATAATCACCGTTTTTGCAGCACAAGACATTTTCTTTTCACAACACCCCTGAACTTTAGATTGTGCCCTTTCTTTTAAATGAGTGATCCAATCTTAGATGACATGCCCATAAGTTGTGGGAAGTCCAAGATATTTCTGCATAAGCGCTTTCCTATTAGTTTGGAAGGCTCTCTTACTTCATCTTTGATTTGATCATCACAGTTATGGATGGAATGTATGGAACTCTTCTGCTTATTTTCACTTTTAGGCTTTTAGCCCGAGCCAAGGCTATAGTTTTACACAATCTCATTCACACAGATGGTACTTCCGCAAACTACATGCATAGAACCATACAATCATTTGCGAAAAGCAAATGTGTATGTCAGAGGTGCCCCTGAAACTCACCTTTATACAATGATCAATCCATCCTCCATCATAGTTCCTCAACATACATGACAAATCTCCCCACACAATGAAACAAATATGCCGATATAGAACCCCCATGCCTAATCCCTTGAGATCAACATAATCATGGAAATAAAGTTCCTGTAACTTTAACCTAGAAGCTTACTCTTGAAACACACTTCATGATTAAATAAATCCATCCCTTAGGAAAACCAATTTTCCCCATGATTCCTTATAAATATAGCCATTTCTCTCAATCATGAGCCTTCATCATATCTATTTTAACAATGCATGACCATTCTTTCCCTTTTTTCCTCCTCGTTTAACAAATGCACTCATAAGCAAGAGATACATTATCAGTGATTAATCTTCATGGAACAAATGCATATGCAAGTTTTCGATCAAAGAAGACAAGACTACTTATTTTGAACTGAATATGCCTTGGTTCTGCATCCCTTCTCCACTCTACTCAATAGTTAGTTTGTTGATGAATGGAGATGGGGTGCCACTTTTAAATAGAGGCAACCCCGAATAAGAATTGAAGGGAAAACAGGCCTCAAGCGTGAGCTGAAATACCTGGTCCATATGCTTTGCCCCTTAGCTATAACTTCATCAAAAAATTCCTCTGGGTCGGTTTGCCAACATCTTTGAGCATATTTTATATGCTTCCTTCGTCCTGGTTTAAAGGACACATATTGGAAATCATGAAATCCCAAAACTCCCCTACCTCCTAGGCACATAAGTATTTAATTTCATAGAAAGAGCCAATCATAAGATTAGTGAGATCCAAATTAGCCTCAATCAAAGATAGTCTAGGGCCTAAAGATTTACTATATGTGTCGTTTAAACGGGGATGGAGGGAGTAGTACATTGCATACATTGGCATAAACAAAATGATATCCAAATTTAACTCCTGGTATTAGGATAATTACTATGAAATTAATAACCTTGGAAAGATGCCCCGCTTCTAGGAAACTTAGTACCGCGACAGTCACATCTTTACCAATGACCGACTAGTGTCTCTAGTAAAATCATGCATAAAAACCATCAGTACATAATTGAGGAATTCAATTATCCCATTCCAAACAAAGTTTTCCCCACTTCATCCTCCATAAAAGGTCTACCAAGCCTCTCATTAATCGCGGTGGTTATCTTTTCAGGCACATTAATTCAACACTGCATTCAAATTCAAATCCTCTTATGTCCAATAACAATTTGAGAAGAATTATCGTACCTATGTATCAATATCACTCTTCTCCCTGCAAATAACTCCATCACTTCGCCTTAGCGCTTTGATACGATTTTGTGCCTTCCTGGCCGAAGCACGAGCATGAAAAAATATGGTGTTGTAGTTTTCATCTTTAAGCCAGCCGACCTGCTACCGATTCCTCGTTGTGATCTCCTCCTTTATGTAAGAGATCCACCAATTTTCTATCAGGAACTCTCTCACTTTCTAATGTCCCTGGTATAGAGCATATCCCTGCACCTTTTGGAACTCTTTGCAGACCTTATTGATCCTCTTCCCGAGGTCACCAAACTTCTAAGCCTCCCAACTTGACAGTTTGGCTAGCATAACAATTAAAGCATCATTAATGCAACAAGCGCCTCTAGGCCTAGCTCAATGCTCCTTCAATTGGTCATGGTTGCCACATATGTTTCTTCTTTGTGGTAAGCATCTTCGTAGCGGAAACACCTCTCATGTTATGTCTCATTAATGTCGGATGAATCTTAATGCCAAGTACATTGTTTGATCACCATGACAACATACAAATCTAGGAACTTCGGATCGGCTAACTGTCTATTATCCCATGTAGATGGTACACCCCAAATTTGTGAATTCACAGTCATCCGCTACCTCCCTAAACCCTCGCATTTGCCATTCCTCGGTATCATTCGTGCCAAAATGTTCATTTGTTTGGAGGATTTCATTAGAATCACCACACGCACATCCAGGACAAACCACTTTGTCCTTTTAACTGCGTGCAAAGTCCTTCTCGCTGCCTTGCGATTGCTTTCCAAATAGTCCTTCCATCCACCTCAGCCACCACTACGAACAAAGCCGGGGATCATTAAGGACATGTACAATGGTTGATAGGACAGCCTTATCTTATACATGCCACATCATTTGATATGACAATAAAATATGACATACAATGAGTTCTTTTTTTAGTCTCATCTCTAGCACTAGATGTTCCTAAATATGTGGTGAGACATATTGTAGCTAAGAGATGATCACTTAGCCAAGAGAAGGCATACGTCTTTTTTTCGTTTCTCTCTTCTCCAACTCAACAATCATCCTATGTGGCATTTCCTATGTGACATTGCTAAGATAAAACATTGTACGTGACCTGACGGCAAACCCCGCAATTACCGCCGGGATCGCTTTTTCCCCCAAACGCTGGGCCCACACGCCACGTACGAGTACGAGACACGCTCGCATCGCACGAACCCGGAACTCCCCATCGCATTCTGCCGTCGGCTTGACTCGAGCAAGGAAGACCCCCGTCCCTCTCCCCCTCCCCCTCCCCTTCCTTCCCCATCACCCCAAAACCCCAATCCCCCCCGCACCCCCGATCGCCCCCGCTCCCGCCCGGATCCCCGCCCGGCCGCGATGGACTCCGACGACGAGCTGCGGGGCGCCAGCGACTCGGAGATCATCTACATCAGCAGCGACGGGGAGAGCAGCGGCGGCGGCGGCGGCGGCTACGGGAGCGGTGAGGAGGAATCCGACTGTGGCCGCGATGACTACGAGGTCCGCGAGGAGGTCGCCTCGATGCGCGAGAAGGTAATAAGCGCGGCCGTCCCTCGCGCTCCCCGGTACCGTCTTCTTGTTCGTTCCATGATGCGAATGCGGGATAGCCGCGCGGTACTCTTCTAGCGGAATCTCGGGGTTCGGCGGAGGCTTCAATAAATGCGGCGGCGTCCCGGGCTCCCGGTGCCCAATCCAGGGGCCTTCTTGGGGTTCTTGCTGCGGAGGGAAGAAGGGCTGTGGTTTTGATCTTGGTCGGTTCTGGCCAATGGGCGTAGAATTTAAGCCCTTTTACTCTGTACCTTGTCGTGGGTAGACGTTGCCAGACACGTGTGAGGACGGGAGTTCGGGCAGCTTCCCCATTGCGCGGTAGGTTTCAGCGTCGGTGGCACGAGAAATTACTTATATTTGTGGTGAATAAATGGACAGTGAACAACAACTGGTTATTTCAGGCTAACATCAGTTAGTTGTTTTAGGCTGCATTTTGTCGGAACTTGTTGTTTGCGATCTGGGATACGTGTTCGGCGTTGTCCAGGCCTAGCGGTCCAACGCAAGTTGCTTGTTAGTTTTGTCGCTACCTGCGTAGTGAACCTGCCAAAAATGCCGATACATTCGCCATGAAGCTTACAAAAAAAGATGTTTTGTCAATTTGTCTAAGCCATAGTTTCTTTTGCGCCACTTAATGTTTCTAAATGGCGGATTGCAGTGTATTTATCAGCTGCTAGGTTTTGAGGCTCTGCAAGTGGCGTTATTTTTGATACAACTATTCCGCTAGATCAGGAGATATGCCCGTGGATGGTTCTTTCCTGCATGCTTATTATTTGCCTTTTCTCTTCTGTCGTCTTCTCATATATTAGTTCTAAAAGCCACTCAAAGATCTTGTCTTCTTGTTCACGACAAACAGAGATACGTCGTCTTAACTGAAAAAGATATAAACGAGCGGCAAGAGGAAGGCATAAGACGGGTATCTTCAGTATTTTCAATTCCAAGAGGATCAGCATGCATCCTCCTTCGACAGTACAAATGGTCAGTTCTGCCGCCGAAAAATATATGTAGCTTGCCATGTTCGATACATGAAATGAAGTCGCGTGTTATTTCTGATTTTGTTCTAGTTCTGTTGTATCTTGAGAAAGTTTCTGAGGTTTACTAGATTTAATGGACATTATAAGCATTTTTCAATGGAAACTATGCTGCATGCATATAAGATCCTTTCTAAAATTGTTGCAAAGTTGGAAGATTTGTGAACTAAAATGGTAGGTTTTCTATCTTGATTTTTTCAGGAATATTAGCAAGTTGAGTGACGAGTGGTTTGCAGATGAAGAACGTGTCCGTAATTCTGTTGGCTTGCCTGCAAATGGGGTTGTTCGTCCTGATTCCCAGAAGGTAGCTTTTCTTATCAGCTGGTGTCATATCTGGTTAAATCAGTGACTTAGCTACATGTTTTAGTTCTGATGGTTCCTTTGGTTGCAGCTAACCTGTGGAATATGTTTTGATGGATATTCCCCAAGTGCATTGAGTTCTGCTAGTTGTGTTCACTTCTACTGCCATGAATGTTGGGAAGGTCTCTCTCTCTCTCTCTCTCTCTGAGCATAACCAACTTGATTAATGTTAATAATATACACAATAGATAAATGCATAAGGTTTAAACAGGGGATTTTGCACAACCATCAGCCCTATGCAGTTGTAAGTCTTTACACCGGTCAGGGATGAGGAATCTCATTGATCTTGGATCCACTTCCCCACCCCTCCTTCCTATTCCTGTTGGGAAAATCTCAAATAAGACCGCAAATATCCATACCGATGTCTGTACTTGTGATGTTGGTAACTTGGTACATGTAAGCAGGCACATGTTTGTGCATGTCACACTCATTTAGGCAGCCTTCTAAGCATTTTGCCTGTGCGTAATCTCATTTAGGCAGCCCACTAAGCATTTTGTCTGTGTGTAATCTCATTTAGGCAGCCCGCTAAGCATTTTGCCTGTGTGTAATCTGTTATTTTGATGTAGCGGGAAAGCATGGCTGCAATCTTAATATTGTGGCATAGCCTAACTAACATAGATTACTAGGTAACAGGAGTCCAAGGATTGAAGTTCTACCTCCTAGATTTTCCCCAGAAGATATATAATTTTTTTCTTTCAAAGAGGCCTGAATAGGGATAGTTATGCTTGTTGACATAAATGCAAATGCCCCCCCTCCCCCTCGCCCTGCTATGCTTCATATTCTCACTTCTGATATTTTGTGCTTTCCTTTTTTGTAGTGAACTATGGAATTTGTAATGCTAAAGTAAGTTAATTATTGCAGGGTACATTAGTGCTTCAATAAATGATGGTGCAGGATGTTTGGCACTGCGGTGCCCTGAGCCATCTTGTACTGCCATGGTTCTTGAAGAGACCATTAATAGATTGGCTAAAGATGAGGATAAAGTAAAGTACAAACAATTATTATTACATTCATACATTGAAGATAACAGGAAGGTAATTCCTTGAACTAGCCCAGCACTTGTCTTGTTTGTGGGCTACCGCTTAATTTAAAGAGAGTGTAATTAAGAGTTTATTTTATGTCATTTGCATTCTATGGATTCTGGAATTTTATTATGATATTATGTTAATTATCAGATAAAATGGTGTCCAGCTCCTGATTGTACCTGTGCAGTGGAATTTCTTGGTGACGGGAACTATGATGTCTCGTGCATGTGCAGATTCAGCTTCTGCTGGAATGTCAGTATTTTATTTTGGTTTGAGCTTTTACAGTATCTGGTTGGATCTATATTATTACTCAAAATAATTGTTTTACAATTCTACGTTTCCAAATATATGCAGTGTACAGAGGAAACTCATCGACCAGTCAGCTGCGAGACTGTCTCAAAATGGATATTAAAGAACAGTGCAGAATCTGAGAATGTGAATTGGTTTGTTACAACACATAGTTTCTTGCTTCCATAAGATATTTCAGTTAGTGCTAGTGTTTTATTGGGCGTCTTGATTCTTGAACTACAAAAGTGTGTTGCTTCCTAGGTCCTGGTACTTGAAAATGAACATTTTAGTCTTAGTGGTGCATTAAGCTAATCACTTTAGTCCTGCTAGTCCTGGATGTAGATGTTTGCTCACGTGGTACCCTCACCCTTGCTTTGGCACAACAGTGAAAGTGATATGTGGGCAGTCAAAGGCATCCAGTCTTGTTACTCGTGAACATCTCGTGACTCGCTTAATGCAAGTGGAGGACTAAAATATGCAGTTTGTTAGTATTCAGAACCTGTGACACATGGAAGTTTGAAAACTTTACCCTGCTCTTAACTCTTCATTGTAATTGACCAATTCCATCTTTATTAGTCCTGTTGTTTAATACTTGGTAATTTCTGCGTACATAAGGAAACATCAAAACAATCTCTGAAGGGATTCATTTTTCAGGATAATAGCTAATTCAAAGCCCTGTCCTAAATGCAAAAAACCAATAGAGAAGAATCAAGGGTGCATGCATATGACGTGCCGTCCTCCTTGTAATTTTCAATTTTGCTGGTACGCTCTCATCACCTGAGCTTTTTTGCTTGCGTACTCTGTTTTGCTGCTGAGTCATGGATATTTTGCTTTGAAGTTATGTGATTTCTTTGATCTGATGCTCTTACATGACCACAGGTTGTGTCTAGGTCCGTGGTCAGAACACGGAAGTACAACCACAGGCGGCAATTATGCTTGCAATCGCTATGAATCAGCAAAGAAGCAAGGCATAGTATGTTCTCCTTTGGACATTGTCCTTCTGTGTATTGAGGACGAATCACATTCTTGGGTTTGATCCCATGAGTAGTTTGCTTTTGCATGCTACTCAATTCCGTGGTTCCTTGACTCTGCATTTTGTTGTCAGTTTACCTGTTTATTTGTGTTCATTTTCTTTTCTTTTAGTATGATGAAGCTGAAGCACAGAGAGAACGGGCTAAAAACTCACTTGTGAGATACACACATTATTATGAGCGCTGGGCATCCAATCAAACGGTATGTTCTTCAGCATCTTGTCGCAGTCATCTCATTATCTGAAATTCTGGATGCTTGCCATTGTTTATCTAGAGTGCAATGTTTTTTCTTAGGGCATTCATGAGTACATTGTCCTGTTTTATTATAGACAAGCACGCATTTGCAACCCTTGAACTTTATCCAAGGTCCAACTAACAAACCATTCACTGCACCTCCTAGATTGGATCCTCATTGTTAACCGAGTTCTAGTCACCACTGGAGCCCACATGTCATTTTAATATCCCCTTTATTATTAGCAAGTTAACAGCTTGACATGTTACACTAACTGGTTGAAAGTTGAGACTTTGCTCAGAGTTCAGCGGTGGAGAGTTGACTTTTTCCTTATTACTATTATTCAAACATGTGTGACGTGTCTAACTCTGTTGCCCATTAAATTTGTTGTTGTGGAGAGATTAGTTTCATTAAAAACTAGCCCAAATAACTAGCCCAAATAAGTTTTTGTTACATTAATAATGTTGAGAGTCTCAGGATCAAAAAAATTATATCTCTGCTTGAAAGTTGAAAGTACGTGAGCCATCTCTCTTGTCCTTACCAAATCGATTATTTCCTTTGTTCTGACCTCTTGTGATTATACATTTCCTGTCAGCCATTATGGTTTATTTTATTTCTCTATGTGTTAACTAGAAAGCATGTATCTTGTGAAATGTGAACTATGGGCACGAGTTTTTTGTGTATAATGCCTTGGGTTCTTTACTTTACTGGTCTTTGTTGACAGTCGAGGCAGAAGGCACAAGCAGATATGCAAAAGTTCGAAAGGGAAAATGTAAGTGTTTAAAACCTTACATTGTGCCATG
This sequence comes from Avena eriantha, assembly GCA_910589775.1. Lineage (NCBI taxonomy): Eukaryota > Viridiplantae > Streptophyta > Magnoliopsida > Poales > Poaceae > Avena > Avena eriantha. Next base: position 30,660,858 of record OU342743.1, on the reverse strand, counting down.
CATACTCGTACACGTGTTATCATGGTTGTGCCTGACTATTTATTCTCACTTTAGCTTGCCAAGTTAAGTGACTTTCTTGGAATTCCAGAGACCCAACTAAAATTCATACCTGAAGCTTGGTCACAGGTTAAATTATATTTATTTTATAATGTCTGTGAACTGACCCTGTACTTTAACAAGTCCTTCATTTCCTGACGCACCTACTCTCTCATCCTTCAATGCGACAGATTATAGAATGCAGACGAGTGCTGAAATGGACATATGCTTATGGGTATTATCTCGATGATGAAGCCAAGAGTGAATTTTTTGTGTACCTTCAAGGTAGAATAATTTTTCCTTGCAACTTAAGATCTATCGTGTGCTTGACACCATAAATCTGGATGTTTTGCAGGCGAAGCTGAGTCTGGTTTGGAGCGTCTCCATAAATGTGCCGAGAAGGATATTAATGAATTTTTACCTAAAGCTGATAAAACCAAACTTCCTTCATTGCAAGACTTCAGTGAATTTCGTGTGAAACTTGCTGGTCTAACAAGGTATTGTCGAGATGTCTTTATCACTAGACATGCAATTCCATAAAGTATAATTTGTGGTAGTTTAGTCTTTATCACTAGACATGCAGTTCCATAAAGTAAAATTTGTGGTAGTGTAGTTTTTCTTGTGATCTATGTTATCCTGTCAAAATCACAATTTAGCTGCTTAATATTGGTCATTTTTTCTGCTTGATCTGAATTTCATGTTTATAATTGGTTGACCATTCAGAGCGAAGGTCCAATCATGTGATCTAGTAGGAGTTATGTAACCTGCAAAGCATTTTGAATGGGTGTTTAGGTCAATGCTGCTGTTCCTTTTCATTTCACTGAAGTACATGTTTGATGCTGCCATGTACCAACATCCTATGAAGGCTCACTGTATCCTTAAAATACCTAAATCATTGTACTTGCCATTCTGTACCGCACGAGTTCCATATCAATTAATATGATATATCTAATCTAATTTTAAATAGCAGTGGCTAAGCTAAACTTTTTGTTACAGTGTAACCCGCACCTACTTTGAGAACCTTGTTCAAGCACTGGAAGCAGGGTTGGAGGACGTGCGTGGTGCGGGCCAGTCGACGTCGAAGAGAAGACCAGACGATAACGCCGGTGCCAACTGCAAGAAACCATCCGCCAGGGGCAGGGCGGGCAGGAATAAGGCGGCAAGAACATCCCGCTAGCATTCAGCTATGTGGCTGGCCTTGTAAGCGCTGCTGATGCGCATTTAGTGGACCCATTTTCGCAGATACCTGCGATGGTCGGAGGTCAATATAGGCGCTTAGAGATTGATAGATAGGGGCAATGCAGAGGCTCCTCACCAGAATTTGTATAGCAAGTCCGGTTGCTAGTTAGGTCGTCCAGGCATTCGGGTGCCATGGACTTGAAGCGGAGCTCCCAGAGGATGCGCCGGTGTACAGGTAGCAATGGACACAATATTAGCTGGGGGGAGTCTTGCATTAGCTGGTAGTATATATAGTACTCTTTCCTTTTCTTTTATGGTGTCTGATGCAAGAATATTTGCTAACAATTTATGGTTGCAAAAATAATATTGTACGTAGAAGGTTTGATATGGCGGATGAATTTTCTGTGACCAAATGCACTATAAATTGTGCTCTAAGCACATTTTGTTTTTACGAATTATGAGGTGCATTTATTGAATATTTGACCTTGTAGATTTACTGGATATTGTGGCGTCTGTGTTTCAAGAGTGTAGGGTAATTATCTCTGTCTACTTCAGTTCTGAACAATACGTGGTCACTTTATCTCTTACCTCTCCTTTTCTTTTCAAAAATGATCTAACAAAGCTTTTCTAGAACCCGAAATTGATGTGAATTACGAAGAATCACATTGGGGCCCAACGTAGATACGGCCCATCTGACTGGATTGTGGGGCCAGAAGACTCCACGTCAGCATCTCGTTACAAAACAAAGTCCGTTGACTTGCTGCCGCTCTCTGCCTGCCTCCCTCCCTCCGTCGCCTCTTCCCACCCACCTCACTACTCTTCGAGCTCACCACCTCAGCAGTTCAGCTCCACTCCTGATCGCCTCTCCTTCCCGCTTCCGACCATGGACGCCGTCGCCTTCTCCTCCGCCTCAAACCCCAGCCGCATGCCCTTCTCCTCCGGCTCCCCATCCTCTCGCGCCCACCGCCTCTCCCTCCGTGGCCCACGGCGGCGGCGCCACCCGCTCCCGGCCCTACGATCCCACCCCTCCGAACCCGCCTCCACCTCCCACCACGACGTGGTGGTGGTGGGAGCCGGGATCGTCGGGCTCTCCATCGCCCGCCACCTCCTCCTCCACACCCCGCTCTCCGTCGCCGTCGCCGACGCCGCCGTCCCGTGTTCCGGCGCCACCGGAGCAGGTACCCCTCCCCTACTAGCGTGCGCGTATTTCGGGGACGCATCCCGTAGGGTCCTTTATTCGGGTTCGGTGCTTCTGCTGCAGGGCAGGGGTACGTGTGGATGTCGCACCGGACGCCCGGGAGCGACACGTGGGAGCTGGCGGTGCGGAGCAAGCAGCTGTGGGAGGAGCTCGCGGCCGAGATGGACGGCCTCGGCGGCGGCGGCGCGCGTGACAGTCTCGGGTGGATGAAGACAGGTAGAGCCATGACCTTGTGACAGTGATCGATAAGTCGTTGACTCGCTGTGAATTTGTGATCGAATCGCGTATTAATTAGCTTCTCCCCCTCAAATGCAAGCAACAACTAGCATCCTATGACTGTAAATTAGTGGAATAACCGTAATAGAAGTATAACTTGCTTGGAAATAGCAGCAAAAGTGAATGGCATCTCCTGTGGTTAGTACATTAATTTGTCTTTGAAGACTAAATTAACCAAGGCTACTTTAGGCTCCGGACTTTCTGATGCTATGTGCAGCTGCACATATGTATACGGTGCTTGAAATGACTATGCTTGTTCAGTGAATACACTGTATATACTCCATGGCGTGTTATTTACTTCTCGGTTCTCAGTCACGACAAGAGACTGAATAGAATGTGAAATGTTTGTTAAGGAAGCTTATTAGTTGGAAGAACCTCTGAAGAGCTGGCTACACTTGAGGAGAAGACCAAGGTCCTGTCTCAGGCAGGCATAAATGCAGAGTGCCTGTCCGCCTCTTCACTGCGTGCATTAGAACCCGCACTCAGCGTCAGAAACGATGGTGGTGCTATGTTCTTACCCGAGGACCGCCAGATTGATGCATTCCAGGCCGTGTCTTTGATTGAAAAGGTTTCTTCTCTATACCACTTTGATCTATAATAGGTGCAATTAGAAGAATCTCACACATCTCTAACTGTTAGCTTTCCTATTTTTAGACCAATAGCTCATTTTCCCCAAAAGGGAGATATATGGCGCTCTACAATGATCCTGCCATGTCATTGATAAGGTATATGAAGGTCTCTTTTTTTTGGACAACTTTTGTTGGTTAACACAAGAGCACTACAGCCACCATGCTACTGGAATTGCAGAAATGTAGCTTCTGTGATTAGCTTGACGATGATGTTGTCTACTTATCTGCTAGGATGCTTTCTCAGTCATCCCAAAGCCATTTCCATTCTTCTGTGTTACTGATTTTGGTTTTATCTTACACAGATCAGAGGTTACTGGAAGAGTTGAAGGTGTCCAAACTTCTAAGAACATCTTATATGGCAGAAAAGCCGTTGTAGTTGCTTCTGGTGCTTGGACTCGATCTTTATTGCATAGTTTCCTAGGACCAACTTCTACGCTGGATATTCCTGTAAAGCCACGAAAGGTAAGTGATATTTTAAAGTTTTCTTGGGTTAAGCTTTGATATGAAAATCTTTTCATTAAAATCATCTTAGTTCTCTCCTAGTGAAAACATCAATTGTTCCCTGGTATGGTAAGTACAAACAAACTGGACTGAGACAATAACATCTGCTCTTTATGTTTTTGTTTCCATGCTTGTTTTTATTTAGTCGAGACTTGAGATAGTAAACTTAAGAAACTATTGTGTACTTTCCTATCTTCTTTCTGATATCAAATCAGTTTGTACCTGCTTTGTAAATAACGTTTCCTTCAACATACTATTTGCATATACTAGCCTACTAGGCATGCACCCAACACTCGAAACTAGCCTACAGAAATGACATACTCACTCTAGCAAACAGTAAACTGTGCCTAATTGTTGACCGCATTTCTTATCTAATATAGTATTCACATGTTGGTCCTTGCTGTGTTGCACCCAAGAACTGATTGTTCCAACATCTAACAAAATAAGCAGTGTGATCTTTACATTACCCATTTCAGGGTCATCTGCTTGTGTTGGAGAAATTTGACAAGCTTAAGCTGAATCATGGCATAATGGAGCTAGGATATGTTGACCATCAGGGTGACAACTCAAATAACTTACCTTTGTCTTCAAAATCGAACGAAGATGAGCATGACGCCTCATCCATATCAATGACCGCAACGTTGAATACAAAGGGGCATTTAGTTCTAGGTAATCTACAGAGTTCAAACCTATCCTTTTGTTCCACCTTTGCCAGCCTCTGTACAAAGTTCCTGAAATAAGTCTTTGGATGATCAGAACAAGTTTTTTCTGAGTAAAGAATTTTCTGATTCTGACAAGAATATCTTTTCCTTTCAACTTTTTGTCAGCTATATTAGAAAAATTAAATCCTTGATCACCACATTCCTATTTTTACAGGAAGCAGTCGAGAGTTTAAAGGATTTTCGAGGGAGGTTGATAAATCAATATTGAAGAGTATATGGGACCGTGCAGGGGAATTCTTTCCTGCCCTCAACAATGTTCATCTTGATATTGATGAGAATAAAGAAATAAGAATCGGGCACCGTCCATATAGTAAGGGCCTTTTCTGTTTGAACAACACGGAAATATAAAATGATATAACCTCAAGGATCGTTCAATGTGATATCATTAACTTTGCAATCTTTTTTTGTACTAACGGAAAGAAATGACTCATCTATTTCAGTGCCTGATGGGAAGCCAGTTATTGGCTTTGTTCCGGATCTGTCAAATGTTTTGATTGCAACAGGACATGAAGGGAGTGGACTTGCTTTGGTAAGTGAACTGAACCTTATTCAGTTAATGTTTTCCTTATTTGCGCTTTCTATTTATTTAAGCAGTTGAGCATAAGATATCCCCAGGCTCCTGGACAACAGGAGTTACAGCACAGATAGCCCAACCACAACCCCCATTCCTGGGCATTGTCCCAGTGCGCTGCTTGAGCCATTTGTACTACACTGTTGATCTTTGCCTTTTGAGTTTCCATATACATAAGCTGGAAGTCGTGAATGCCAGTGCTATCTAGAGCACAAAATGAAGCTTTACTGCGATGCAGGCAGTGGTGAATTTCGACCACCAGAAACCTAAAGCCTATAGCATTTTGTTGTTGTGCATGATCAAGCGCAGTCTACTTAGATTTTTTTTCGATAAATGACACTTTTATTAGTTATTTACTTGCTAATATTGGCACTCTGAGCCAATCTACCTACAAGTAGCTCAAAACATTGTTCATATCTACAGAAGCATAGTGGGAGTTTGCATCCTAATATTGATGAGTACACACTTCTTATCTAGAGTACACACTTTACGTAACATAACATATTAACCAGTTTTAGATGCGCACACATCTTCATATTCTAGGTGCGCACAAAGTCATTTTCATGAAAAATCGATTTTTTGTGTGGTCTGTTTAAAAAAGACAAAAATTCGGTGCTAAAATAAGGCTTGTTACGACACACTTTTTGTCTTTTTCACACAGCCCATAAAAAATATAGGTTTTTCGCGAAACTTTACGTAACACATAGAATGTGGAGATGCACACGCGGATTTTTTTTGGAACAATTTGAAATCTATGTTTTTGCTAAAGGGAGCATAGATCAAAAGTGAATTTCCGAAATTCTTAACTGTGGAGATAAATTTGACTGGTATTTCCCTTTTTAAGAAGTAACGAGAGTTGATATTCTTCTTGTGCCAATTTTACTTCAGTCACTAGGTACTGCTGAAATGGTCACGGATATGATTCTTGGTAATCCTGGAAGAGTGGACTTCACGCCTTTCTCCATAGAAAATAGATTTTCAGGTAAGGATGAATTTAGTGGTAAATTTCTTTTCGCTAATAAATTGCTTGTACGGTTCAGCATCACCACACATTTTTATGTCTACAATATAGTCTCCTTCAAAGCTACTCCCTCCGTTTCAAAATATAAGATGTTTTAGCTTTGTGAAAGGAGTGTATCTAGACCTTTTTAGTGTGTAACGGAGGGAGTAGTTCTGAAGGTGAATTTATGTAATACATATAGGTCCTCATGTTTTTGGACAGAGACCTACATAACATACCAACACAATTTACCTTAGCTTCCAAAGGGAGGCAGTTATCCTAATTTATGCGTGCCTTGATATTTAACTGGCAGTTTTCTTCTGAACTTCTCAATTCTCATTCGAGCTCATCACAACTCTGCATGCCACGTATCAGCTTATTGCACAAAGTATAGTGGATGAAAAATTCCATGCTCCTTTTGGCAATTCATAATGTAGATCCATTTTGTGTCTACTGGATTCATTTTCTTTTAAATTTTGACACAGTAGTAAAATGTCAAAATTTGGGAAGTGAGTTGCATGCTCGTTCTTCCCTTACATCTGTCAGTACCTAAGTATTAGTATGTATCCTAGGTGTGAAATTGGTTTTAGTACAAAGGACGATGTCATACGGTTTGCTTCTTCTGCTTGAGAAACTTTGTCATCCATGCAACTGGGTCATGGACTATCCTTTCACCCTGATGTCCTCCAAACCCAGTAGATCTACTGATGCCTTATTTCTAGTCGATGCACTCAATGGGCAACTGCTGCTTGGATCCTTCTCGTTACATAAAGGTCATTGGCACAGCTTATGACTGAGGCTGCTGAAATTTGCTTTTGAGAACTGCCGAGAAGCGTTCCTCCAATCTGATCCAGATTTCATCATCACTTCGAACTCCTCATAGCTAATGCGGCCATCCTGTTGCATATACATACAAAATGTTAGTTATGCTATAAGAGAATGTTATTGAGTAATCGAGATTGGAAAATCCCATGCACGGCAGCAACAGTTAAGTTACGGTTGGTTCATGGGTTTCTTGTTACACTAGAACTAGGTAAACTATGCTGATATTTCAGCAGATTATGGGGATTGTTGTTGATTTACGCTTCTTTCAAGGTGTAATAATTTCCTTTTTTCAAACATTAGTTTGCGCTTCACGGAAACAAGGAGGAAAAAGGGATAGTTTCCTAACTTCCTCTTTTCACTGGAAACAGCTTGAAACTTGGTCTTCTTTTTTTTGGCCTGGTTCGGGGTTTAGGCAAAGGATCCAGCCAGCCTAAAACTATGTTGAATTTATTTGAAAGGGATACATGTTGTCTATGATTTCAGGATTTAAAACTAGGGTTTGGGTAAACAATCCAGACAATCTAAAAATTACCTTGAATATATTTGAAATGGGTAAATATTTCCTACAGTTTCAGGATTCAAATCATGGAGTGCCAATTTTTAAATACAGTGTGGTACATCAGCATCATGTGATCAAATGCTTTGATTAATTTGTTTTACGAAAACTGACCTTATCCGTGTCAACATCACGTATAATGTCTTTGACCACTTGCTCATCAGGGCCTAGTTCATCATCACCTAAAGCCTCCATCAGCTCCTCCATTTCAATATATCCATTGCCATCTTTGTCAAAGTATTTGAAAGCTTTTGGTAGGTACTCTTCATTACTCATCTTTTTGATGTGAAGTAAGACTGTCACAAACTCCTCACAGTCTAGTGTGCCATTTCCATCTATGTCACCCTAGAAAAGGAAGAAAGTAAGTTAGAACATAATATGGGTTCGTGAGTAATGCTTGGTTCCAAATGCATCTGGACTCATGTCAAAATTGGGGAATTTAGATATATTCCACTGCCAAGTACTCCATTATGTGATATTCCCTAGGAAGTTCCACTTTTCTTTTGAAAAAAGGCACTGCTGATTTGTTAAGGTTGTTCAAATCTCATTATAAACATAATACCCCTTTAGATAGAAGAAAATACCCCTTCTCTAAAGAACGAAAATGGCACATATTCTTATTTTCGTGCCTCACAATGTCATCTGAAACAATTGCAACTAGTTAGCAGTAAAAGTTTCGAAAGTAAACCTTTGTAGCGGCATATCTCAGGATCTGAGTACTTTGCAATAGCATTTATCTAGATTTCCCATAATATATTTCACTGTATTTTTGCAGCTTCCATTTGATTTATTTTAATCTGGCTTCCGTTATTCCAGTCACCCTAACTATTTTTTCACATTACAGCACTAAAAAAGTTGTGCTATCGAAGTGCATATCATAGGCACTCACAGCTTCTAACAGCATTTGTATCTCTGTGTCTGGAACAGGATGACCATTTATGCGCATGCCCTCCTTGAGCTCCTCAAGCGTCAAAGTTCCGTCCTTGTCCTTGTCCATTGTGTGGAACATCTGAGTGTAGTTGTCGATCTCCTCCACCGGTAGATTCTTGGCAACGATCTTCATTAATCATTTGGAAATTATTCATACTGAAGAATATAGCACTGGAAGAAAATTAAGAGCGGTGTCACACAGTTCTATACAACTTACTCCAAGTGCCTTCTTTTTGAACTTGTTCATGGATGAGAATTGCTTAAGCCTGGATCGAACAAGCGCTCCGAGCGACACATTTGAAGCCTTGTCGGCATTCTTGAGCCACGGATGCTCTGTTTTGTACGAGGAGAGATCAATCCTCTTTGTTCAGTGCATAACACGATTCGCTAGACTTACTCATTTTGCAATAACATCAAGAAATAAGAAAGTTTATACTATCAAATTTCTAGCATGTGGATGATGAATGCACATTGTGTTTCTTTTGTCTGTCTGTGAAGTTGAAACTACACCAGATTAAGGCGGTAGTCATTACCAAAGACATGCTTAGCCGTCAATCGGGTAGAAGGATCCGGATCAAGCATCTTCTTGACAAGGTCCTTTGCAGTGTTGGAGACCTTGGGCCATGGCTCCCTCTCGAAGTTGATTTCACCCCGGATTATCGACTCCGCAATTCGCTCGTCGGTGTCTGTGCACGAAAATCTCATCAAAGCCGGAAACATGAGGAACTGGAAGAGAGGATGAAGAATCAAGGGAGCAAGCGAAGCATATATGCACCTCCCCAGAAAGGAGGGACTCCACACAAGAGGATGTAGAAGATGATGCCGGCGCTCCAGACGTCCGCCTCTGGGCCGTAGCTCCTCATGAGCACCTCGGGCGCCATGTAGATCCCGCTGCCGACCACCTCGGTGAACCTCTCCCCTGAAGAACTTCATACCAGGTAATTAATCTGAGAGCATGATCGTCTTGGACATGCATTTGTAGAATTGTTGCTGGGACGAACGAACCAGGCTTGAAGTAGACGGAGAGGCCGAAGTCGATGGCCTTGAGCGGCGAGTCCTCGGACTTGTTGGCGAAGAGGAAGTTCTCCGGCTTGAGGTCCCTGTGCATGACCCCGTTGTCGTGGAAGAGCTGCACGACCTGGGCGATGGTGCGGCCGATCTTGGCGGCGGCGCGCTCGGTGTAGTGGCTGCGGGCGAAGATGCGGTCGAAGAGCTCGCCGCCCTCGCAGAGCTCCATGACCAGGTGCACGCCCTTGGGGTCCTCGCAGGCCTCCCGGAGCCGCACCACCGGCACGGCCGAGTCGCCCTCGGCGACCTCCAGCGCCGACATGCGCCTGAGGATCTCCACCTCCCGCCGCACGTCATCGGCGTCGGCGCGCTGGCGCAGCCGCTTCCGCCTGATCGTCTTGCACGCCAGGGACTCCCCGGTGGCCACGTCCTCGCACCGCCGCGTCACCCCGAACTCCCCGCGCCCCACCTCCGCGCCCAGCCGGTACCGCTTCGCGAAGCACTCCCCCACCGACGGGCCGCACTGGTCGGCCTCCCCGAGGATGGGCGCGCTCCTCCTCCATTTCCCCTTGCGCTTCTTCTTGCTATCGGCGTCGGGGGAGCAGCGGCCCGGCTCGTCGCTGCTCGGCGCGGGGAGGATGGCGGCGGTACCGCGCCTCCGTTGCATCTGCAGAATCCTAGAGGCCGCGATGACAGAGTAGCAGCCACCCATGGCGCGTCCGCCCTGACGCCGCGGGAGCTCGCCTGTCTCCGCCGCACGCGCACGCGCACCCCGTTCCTCCTCCCTCGGCTCGAATTGATTTCGTGAGTTGCTGCGCGCGTGCGCGGGGAGGTGGGAGGCAAAGGGAAAGCCACCGGTCGAGGAGGACCCCGTGGCTGGCCGCTGGTCTCGGAGTCGGCGCGCGGGCGCCACTTCTTGCGTGGCATTGGCAAATCTAGGCCAACCGTACAGCCGGCGTACGGAAGCAAGCACGCTGGGCCGGCCCGTACTCGCGCGAGGCCTTGTTGAGGGTGCTACGCGTCCCCGTGATCAAAACTTGCCACCCCCCAAGTCCTTCCTGCTGACGTGTCCATTTTTCTACACTAAATCCCGCCGTCGCAACATAATAACGGCAGCAGAAAAACGTTCGCACAAAACAGAACAAAAAGACCATTCCTCGCCAGACCTCACCAGAGACCTCGTAGCAAAAAAATATACTAATATAGCAAAACCTATCCGCCGGAGACTCGCGGATACTTCATAGCAAAAAACTATGCTAATGTAGCAAAACTGGAGAAAAATTGTAGCAAATAATTTATGTTAGTGTAGCAAAAAGTTGACTTCGCCGGAGAGCTGGATGTCATCGGAGAAGCTGTTGTTGTAGCGGTAGCAACACCAGCCACCTCTTGTAGCAGAGGCTCGCGCCTCTAGTAGCAGAGCCTCACGCCGCTTGTAGCAACGCCTCCGCGCCTTTGTAGCAGCATTGGCGGGACTCTGTAGCAGGGTCGGCCGCGAGTTGTAGCAACGTCGTCGCACCTCTGTATCAGGGCACGCCGCCAGTTGTAGTAGCACCGCGGTGCCTATGTAGGAGGGTCGCCGCGCATATGTAACATCGACGTCCGCCGCCCGTAGCAGTGTCGGTTGCCACCGTATGTAGCAGCATCGCCTGACATCGTCTAAAGGGCGCCCATCTTCGTTGCAGCACCGCCCTACCATCGCCGCCAGCGGTAGCAACACCAGCCGCCGTTGCAGCACTGCCTCGCGGCCGTGGAGTCGAGTAGAACGGAAGAGGGCGCGGTGGTGGTGGAGGCACATGGCGGCGCCGACCACGACCACTATGCGAGCGCGGAGAATGAGGCATGGCGGAGGAGGGCACGATGGGAGAGAGTCGCGGAGGAGGCATGACAACATTGTGAGATGGAGGGGCTGCGAGGCGGAGGAGTTGCGAGACAGCTCAGCAAGGCAGCAACATCGTGGGGTGGACGACGGAGATATTTGGATGGAGGAAGGTGAAAGAAGAGGAAGAGTTAAGACTGGCCCCACCCACTCCCCTGTATGTCGATTCGTTATGCACCGATCCGTGTGACCCGGGGGATAGAAAGTTAGCGATCCCCCAGGAGAGGCCAATAATTTTCCTTTTTGCAAGGGTGATATGGAACAGATCAGACAGACACTTAGAGCATCTCCACTCGCCCCCGATACAGCATTCGGTGCGGCTGTTTTTTCGCCCATATGGGGGGCGCCGGATAGATCACAGATTGAGGGTGGGTGGGTGGGTGGGGGGGGTAGCCATGCCCCCAAACAAAAATGTAAACATTTGAAATTATTGACAAATTCGTTAAAACAACGATTTCACAGGAGGTTCAAACAAGTTTACACATAATTTAAACAAACAAGGGGAAAAAGACGAAACTACTCGTAGCCACCGTTGGCTGGGCGAGGAGGAGGTCGATTCCGGCACCGAGCCCTAGCCTGGAGGCCATAGCAGGATTTTTAATTCGCTTGTGGCAATGGCATCCCCAGATGCGGATGGTTCCCGACATCGATGTAGTCGAGCACCCCGTCGACCAATTACAACATTATACATAGACCGCCATCCAATTGCATCTATGACTAATAATCCACCTTCAGGTTATCATCCGAACCCCCTCCAATATTAAGTTGCAAGCAATAGATAATTGCATTACGAATTGCGTGAATGTAAACAGTACGATTGTTCTATGAACAAAGGATTGTTGTTTTCTCCCTAGTAGCAACAGCACATCTAGTACCTTAGAGATTTCTGTCACTTCTCCAGATTACCAGAGGCATGAACCCACTATCGAGCATAAATACTAACTCTTGGAGTTGCTAGCATCTACTTGGCCAAGATAGCTACTAACAAAGGAAAGCATGCAAGATCACAAATAACAAAGACATGATAGAATCAATAATCAATCTGAAATAGCATCTCAATATCCATCGGATCCCCGCAAACACAACATGCAGAATTACAAATAGATGATCTTGATCATGAACGGAGCTCACAAGATCTAAACATGATAGCACAAAGGAGGAGAACCAGCCATCTAGCTACTACATGGACCCGTAGTCCAGAGATGAACTACTCACACATCACACCGGAGGCTTGCATGCTGATGAAGAAGGCCTCCAGGGTGAATTCCCCTCTCCGGTAGGGTGCCAGGAAGAGCTTCAGATCCCTCCCGATCTATGGATGGAGATGACGGCGGCTACAGACTCTTTCATGGATTTTTGATCGGGTACTTAGGGTTTCCGTATCAGAGGCAATATATAGGCGGAAGGAGAGGCCGAGGGGGTGCCTGGGCTGGCCACACCACCCCCTGGCGCGGGCCAAGCCTGGCCATGCGGCTAGGTGGTGTGGCCTCCCTCTGGCCCTTCTCCGTCTCGTATTCTGGCTCCTGGCGTCCCCCGGTAAAATAATGACTTTGGCTTTTGTCCCGTCCAATTCCGAGAATATTCATTTTCTGACTTTCCTGGAACCAAAAACAGCAGAAAACAGGCAGCTGGCAGTGTGGCTCTTGTTAATAGGTTAGTCCAAGAAATCATATGAAAAGTACTCCAAAGTGTGGACAAAACATAAGAAAGTAGATAAAAACAAGCATGGAACATTAAAAATTATAGATACATTTGCAATGTATCAGGGACGTCGCAAGCACCCACCCGTTGATCACCTCTGTGGTTCTCAGCCCGACTGGACATACGAGGACAAACAAAAGTAAGAAGGTCTAACTGACATGCCCGTCCCATTTCTGGATCTGTGGTTAGCATGGTTTATTATACGAGGATTTTTAATCACTAACAACATTGGCTATTAAGCCCTAACTTTCCAGGTAAAATAAAATCTCCACCACATGGTTTCCCAACCATATGTCTCAATCCATGATTCCATTGCCCACCATTTTACATTTCATTTCATAAAAAGTGTCAATGTTTAAATAGCATCATTGGTCCGGTAAGGACTAACGTTTAAAGACTATCAATAAGATATAAATGTTAAGTAACTATCGTTTCCCTCCCCACTATATTACTCCTAATAATATGATGTCTATCAGATTCTAGTCTTATGAGTATAAACTACTCGAATAACACACTTGGAGCAAAAAATTGGGTTTATCGTAAGTAAATAGATGTTGGTTGATGTCACTTAGTGATATAGTATTTGGGATGATGGTGTTAAAGGAATATTTAGGGTTTCAAAGGATTTACACAAGTGTAGTGGTACACTAGGATATCAAGTAGGAAACGAGGTTTGTTGATGGTGTAGAGTTACATATATACCTTGGGTATAAGGTATATGGATTTAGGTGTTAACTGGATGTAATGTATTCTTTAAGAAGATATTGTTATCAAGTGATGGCAACTTGATCAATGTAGAAGTAAGTGTGATCGATCATAATTTCTTGGCTTGGGGTAATGTTCCTAATGGTATACTCTTGGAAGCATAAGTGTTAAGGTGTGATCACTTGTGGAAATGGTTAAGTGGTGGTTTTAGGTGAAGGGAGTAATAATCCAATATAAATGGCATTCACACATTAAAACAATGATAGATAATTCAATTCAGATCATAAATTTTTATTTCACTTGTGATCACTAATTCAAGGTTCATTCATAAGGATTTTATAGGTAAATGTCAAAATGGTTTTGCATCTAAGGGCAAACAATTTGATTTGGTTTGAATTATTTTAAAGTATTTATTTCGAGGGTTGTTTGAATTATTGTTTTTTGTGTGATAGTGTATTCTTATTATTTTAAGAGGATTTATTAATCTCAAACAATTTTATTATTCTTTTCTATTTAAGAAATGTATTTTAGGGTTTTAGAGAATTTTCTTTTTATTAAATATTTAAGTCCTGATTTTCTTCATTAAGTTATTTAAGGTCAAATGGAAAATTCGTAAAAATTCTAAATATTGGGTGGAAAATATTTTAGAGTGGTTCATAATATTTATAGGATTTTATAAGTGTTTTATATGATTTAAAATTAATTTTCTAAACCATTTCATTTTTATTTATAATTTTTGTTATATAATTTGTATTTTTTGTTTCCTTTATTAGGTTTAAGTTGTAAATTCATTTCGTTTTACTCCTTATGATGGAAATATTTTATAAATCTTTGGAATTTCGGGCTGGATATTTTTAGAGATTTTTATATATTTTTAGGGACTTTTAAGTGAATAGGATTGAATTTTTCAATTTCCTTAAGTCTTTTATATTTTAATTTAATTTAATTTTCTTAAAGTTTAAAATAAAATGTTACTAAATTATTATTACGTTTTTAGGGTTTAGAAAGTTACTGGTGTTTTATTATTTTTGTTTGAATTAGGCATTTATTTTAAAGTGGGGTTGAATCATTTGAATTTTAAATAAAAGAAGAAAGGAAAAATTGTCTAAGCCTTATTGGGTTGTGCCCATGGGCTCTAGAGGGCTAGACCACCTAGTCCAACCGAACCAGGTCGTCACCCTGACTCCCTCTCGCTCTCATCCCTCTCTTGCTCGCATTCCTTCCCCAACCCACTCGTACCCACGCACTCTGCCCCACACGCCCCTAGGTGATGTGCCTCTTCCCCGCCACCACCGCTGGTGCTACCCTAGCTACCGCTACATGCCCTAGCATCTTCGCCTTCCTCTCCTGTACTCCTTTCCCTGCTACCAAACCCGGTGCCTCCTGCCTGAATCCCCACAGTAACCCTAACCCTAGTTCCACCCCTAGCTTCTACAACAAGCCGCCATGGACGGCTATTGACATAGTAGACCATTAGCAGGGCATCGCCCTGGTCTCTCCGTCCTCTCACTACTGTCAGCGAACCCCCGAGGTGTGGTGGTTTGGTGGTGGGTGATGTTTTGCGGCTGCTGCCTGGGACATGCCGGTCATGGCTTCCCACACAGTGGTATGGTGATAGCCTGCAGCTTCCTACCACCTCTACTTCGCCTACTATGTCACCTCCATCAACCACCATTATTACTATGGCTAGGTAAAATCTGTATCTGTGACCGACCTTCGAGCCGATGCACTAGCTAGGTTTAGGTTTGGGGTTAAGTTTAGGGTTTCATCTCCTATTCACCACAATTTGATGAATACGATTAGTTGTGGCTGCCTAATTTGGATTAGGATTTGGTTCATTATATATGAACACTAGTGCATAGCAAGTGGTGTAGTTCTTTTTAGTGAATTAATTACTTAAGACTATGGTAGTGATACAATTTTTGTACATGTTAGTGGCTATTTTTTATTTATGTTCTTGATAAATGGGAGTGTATAATCTACTCCTTTTTGGTAAGTTAGCTCAATAGGCAGGAGTAATTGGCTCTTCTAATTAACTTCTTTGATTGGCTAGATGTTCATGTCTTCTTAGTATTTTAGAACTACATAGAAGTACTGAAATGGATTTGGCGTTGATGATTTTGATCAGTTCTTGTA
Organism: Avena eriantha; assembly: GCA_910589775.1. Lineage (NCBI taxonomy): Eukaryota > Viridiplantae > Streptophyta > Magnoliopsida > Poales > Poaceae > Avena > Avena eriantha. The sequence goes on along the minus strand of OU342743.1, from coordinate 30,645,009 downwards.
GTAATTCATTCTAGATGATTTGGTCCTAGTGTTTATACTATAAAGTTGATCTTAAATCATTAGCAGATGCTTTTGATAGTTTTTATATGGTTACTAGGACATGTATTACTACAGGCAAATGTTCATGTAAGTGATTCCTATTTAGGTGGTTTGCTTAATTTATTCATCTGGCTAGAATATTCCTAGATGTTGATGTAACAGAATATTTTTTTAGCAGTAAATGTGATCTATCCATCCTCAGATGCATTCGATCCACTCAATCATCAATCAATCAATGTGTAAGTGTAGTGTTGTAGTGTAGGCATGTAAAATCTGGATACTTAGATGAGTTTCTTGATTAGATAGGTATATAGGTAATTTCTTGATTGTGTTCTTGCTATTTTTAATTGTCCTTGAGTATAATTAAGATGTTCTTGGGTGTTCTTGATCACCTCTTAAGTGTTCTAGATGATCACAAGATCATCTAGTGATATGGGATAATTTTTGGATCAAGTAGATGCTCTTGGAATTGATTTTGGGTAATTGGATAGTGTATAGATGTTGTCTAGTTCATGGACATGATCTAGGAGATCATTCTAGATAAAAAGATAGTGTGTAGATGTGCTTAAATGTGTGTTTCTGGACAACATTTGGTTGCTGTCCATATTACTACTAATTATCCTACTAATTTGCCCCACTCTCCTCTCTTTTTATTTCTAATTCTAATTATATTCCTAGTCAATTAGCTACTACTACTATTGCTACTATTCTACGTATATTCTTAGTGTTGGGGATATACTTTCCAGGTATCCTCACAGTTCCTCACTGACCAGGGTGGCCCACTTCGGGTTAGAGCTTTGCTTCACGGGCGGCCCAGTCAGAGAGAGAGAAGACGGAGTCCAATCCGGCTACGGGAAGGCCCAGAAGACTTACCGACTTAGGCCCATAATATTACTTGTAGTTCAAGATGTACTCTGTAACCAACTCTTAGTCGTATCCGGATTGATCTCTCCTGTAAACCCTAGGCCAGATATCTATATAAGCCGTCCTAGGGAGAGCCATTAGGGCACACCCAATACTTTAGACCCTCAACTCGCACAGGCGATACCATTGTAACCCATATTCTGGCTCTGTCGTATTACTGGATTGCTAGCAGGAGTAGGATCCGTCCAAAGCCGGCGGATTCGAACCTGGGTAAAACTTGTGTGCTCACCGTCCCGGAATACCGTACGTCTCACCCCCCCTCTCTTTCGCACGCCTCGAGGACCCCCTCATGGCGTACTTGTCATCAATCCGACGACAGTTGGTGCCCACCGTGGGGCTTGTGAGCTTCGGATCTGCGTTCCGAGCGGAATCTGCAAGAATCGGAATCGGCGAGACCATCGCTGTCGGTCGCATCCTCTACGCCAGCGACGTCCCTCTCATCGTTCTCGACGAGACTTGGATTCCGGCTAGGGAAGCTGTGACTGCCTATACAATCATGTCTTTCAGCGGGATCGATGTTTACATCGGTTTCGCTAAAACTGCCCAACCCACCCCAGCGGTGATGATAGAGGCAGAAAAATCTTCTGGGTCCCCTTTGTCCGCGGAGGCGGCAGAGTTCCGGATCTCAGAAAACCCTAATCCCACCCAGCCCGCACCAGTTGCGGAGATAGTGGAGAAATCCGAGCCTGAAGAAGACCTCACGGTCCAAGTCGAATATGGAGTGGATCTTCCTGGAGATGCCGGATCCCAGATCGACCCACCCGTGGAAGTCGAAATCCAGGAGGAGCAACATCAATGACACTGATTCCGGCTCTAACGATGCCGGGACAAACATGCCTTTCCTCAGGTACACACTAAGAGGTATGATACTGCAAGGCGCTAGCGCAGATGCAATCCTCGAAACCATTAAAAGTTTCGATATGGCTGAGCAGGAAAGCCGCAGGTACCTCAGGAAGCATGCATCGCACTTCGTCGGATATGTTGGATCTGGATCTGGCTCTGCCGATGCTGGAGAAAACATCGACTCGGTGCTGGAGGCAATTGGAACAAACGCCGACGTTCCCGCATCCTCGGATGAATCTATGACGTCGGCAGATTTCCGAAAGTTCTCCGCAGAATATGAAGAGGAGTACAACTCCAAAGCTGTAGAAGAAGGAGAAGCCATGGATGAAGGATCCGGGGAACACTCTCCCAAAGCGCAGGATGACATGGACGTCAGAGATAATCCCGAGGTCCAGATGTCCGAAAGTACCGATCAGAGCTTGACTCCGGGAAACGGACCCAAAGCCGTCTTTGCTACTGGCGATGCCAAGAAGGCAAAGAAGAAGAACAAGAAGAACAAGACCCCGGCAAAAGACCCCCTCACAGAGGAGGTAATCGCCGAGGAATATGAAGAAGACTCGGATGGAGCACTTATCCCAGACGAGCCGAAAAAAGAAGCATCGGTGGATGGACACGTGATCACTGAAGGTGCGCGTAAACTCATCGATGCCGCTTTAACCAAACCTATCCCTACAGCTGCAGAACTTACTGCAGATGAGCTGGACGAAAGGGCCCAGGCCCTAGAAGCGCGTCGTCAACAACTCCTTGATGAAGCCAAAAACATCGAGGTGGAGAAGAAGCGCATGTCAAACAAGGAGTACATGTCCCGTCTACATCAGAAGACACGGAAGCGTCACATAGATGACAACCAATTTCCACGTGTCCGTGCCGTCCTTTTCGGAGATGAGATGGGGAAGCCACAGAAGGATAGCAACGGAGATTGGGTATACCCAACACCAGTGCAAAATACCGTGGCAGCTCGTGAAATTCTATCAGCTAATCCAGGGCCAGAGGAGATACGCTTGGGTATCAAGCTACTCAACAAGGGACTGGAGCAGCAGAAGGTCGCCCTGTCCGGAAGTCAAAAACTGGTCTCGGATTCTGACCAATGTCGCACAGATCCGGCATGGACTGACGTAATATCCCATTATGTTCGGGCGCAGTACCATCACCCCGAACGCAGGGAAGACAATTATTCAAGAACCGGATCGTCGGGACAGCATCGCAGAGCCACACATAACTGGAGCAATGTCGCTCCAGCAGCCGAGAAAGATGCGATCGCTGCACTGAATCCGAGGAATCCTCCCCGACGAGAATTCAACAATCGAAAGGGAGAAGATAAGGAGAAACGTCGGGAGGAGGATCGTCAGAGAATGCCACCTACTAGACATCAGAGCCGTCCGGCTGAGCCTTACCATGGTGGGAACGACGGACGAAGGAACGACGGAGACCACGCTGGAACAAGCCGGCAGGGGGCTCGTCATAGTCAAGAACCTCCCCAGAACCGGAATAATAACGCTCCGGACGGAGGCCAGCGATCAGCCGGAAACTATCCAGCTGCACCACCCTCTCCACCACACAGTTATCACAACGGCCCGCAAGGAGGTCAAGGAGGACGACATGGCGGAGGAGGTGGTGGCAGAAGCCGAAGTCCGGCTCCAAGGCACCGCAGCCACAACCGACATTCGGGACGATCTCTATCCCCGAATGCCACAAGGCACAGGATCAACTCCAACATAGAGGCTCGGCGCTATGAAAATGATGACGTGTACGTGGGCCTAAAGTGCTTCGGACCACGCATCAGAGCTACAAAATTCCCGAAAGGATTTGCTATCTCAAGACATATCCAAGCCTACGACGACATTGCTCGACCAGACACCTGGTTACAGGATTTCTTCCAAGCTTGCTGCATCGCTAAAGGCGGAAACAGCCTGGTCGCAACCCGATATCTCCCACTTATGTTGCGGAAGACGGCACGATCATGGCTCAATGAACTTCCGGCAAACACCATCCACAACTGGTATGACTTACAAAGTGCGTTCTTTCGGAATTTCGAAGGCACATATCAGAGGCCCTGTACGGTTGGAGACCTACAGCGTTGCACCCAGAAAGCCGGAGAAACTTGCCGGGATTTTCTCGGACGATGGATCGACACAAAGAACTCCTGCGAAGGAGTAAACGGTCAAACTGATATTGAAGCTTTCATCGCAGGTCTCCCAATTGGTTTACTGCGCCATCGCTTGAAGTGTGACAAGGTTACTAATCTGGGAGAGATGATAGAAACAGCGAACAAGTATGCAGATGCTGACGACGATGCAGAGGGATTACTCAATGTCCGAGCTGTGCCTCAGTCGGAGAAACAACCAAAGCAACAAGCTCAGAAGCGCAAAAAATCCTCGGAAGAAAAACCCAACGCGGAGACAGCAGTGGTCACTACTGTTTCCGGGTCTAGAGGACGAGGAGGACGTGGCGGAGGCCGCGGGCGTGGCCGTGGGACATCAAGGGTCCAAGGCAGAGGAGAGTAACAACCAGGCAAAACCTACACTTGGGCTGACATTGCCAATAACCCGTGTGTGCATCACTTAGACGCCAATGGGGGCTCGTCCCTCACCAACGATGAATGTCATTTTAATGACGACATCAAGAGAGATGATACCGCGGGCTACAAAGCTAAGCGGAAGAAGGGAAAGAAAAATCCCAAAAAAGATAAGGAGACCAAGGAAGATTCCGACATGGAGGAAGCTGATGCTTCAAATCCCAAGTCGGAAGGGAAGAAGACTTTTCCCACCAAGAAGGACACTTACGTCACCTCCCTCGGATCTCAACCAGCAAAGGTCAAGAAAGCAGTTCTCCACGAGCTCAATGCAATAGTTCCGGCGGTCCCTCAGTATCTGGACTGGTCGGAAGTGGCAATCACGTTTGATCGCGCTGATCATCCGCCTAAACTACACAGGCGAGGAAAATACGCCTTAATCGTCAATCCACTTATTGACGGTTATGGTTTCTCCAAGACTCTCATGGACGGTGGTAGCAGCATCAATATTCTCTATGTCGAAACGCTACGCCAGATGAAGATCTTGGAAACACAGCTGAACCATAGCTCTGTGATCTTTCACGGAGTTGTCCCAGGAAGACAAGCTAATTCCCTGGGAGAGATCACTTTGGATGTTACTTTTGGAACTCCAAAGAATTATCGGACGGAGGCACTTTCCTTCGAAGTGGTCCCGTTCAAGAGCGCATACCACGCTATATTCGGACGTCCGGCTTACTAGGCTTTTATGGCTCGTCCATGTTACATTTACAATATGATGAAAATTCCAGGTCCCAATGGCGTGATCACCATCAAGGGAGACCCGAAGAAGGCGCGAGAGTGCGAAGATGGAAATGCCGCCTTTGCCGAAGCCGTGCTGCACGCCCAGGAGTACCAGGAGATCAAGAAGAGCATAGATCCGTCCGAGATGCCCGCAACGAAGAAGGAGGTCACAAAGCCAAATCCGGAGTTCAAGGCATCAGAAGAGACGAAGACGACGCCGTTGAAGGATGATGACCCCTCCAAGGTGACCCAGATAGGCGTAGGCCTAAGTAGCGCATAGGAAAGCGCGCTCGTCAAGTTCCTCCAAGCAAATCAAGATATCTTCGCATGGCAGCCATCTGACATGACCGGAGTACCTAGGGGACTTGCCGAGCACTATCTAAATGTAAACCCAAACGCTAAACCCGTCAAACAGTCCTTACGACGGTTTGGCGATGAAAAGCATAAGGCAATAGCTAAGGAACTAGCGCGGCTCGAGTTAGCCGGATTCATAGAAGAGGTCATCCATACTGATTGGTCGGCCAACCCTGTAATGGTCCCTAAAAAGGACAGCACTGATTTAAGGATGTGTGTTGATTATACTGCCTTGAACAAGGCTTGTCCAAAAGATCCGTTCGCTCTGCCTAGAATTGATCAAGTTATCGATTCTACGGCAGGCTCGGAACTCCTCTGTTTTCTCGACGCATATTCCGGTTATCACTAAATCCGGATGAAGGAATCTGACAAAGTCAAAACTTCATTCATACCCCCCTTCGGAACCTTTTGTTTTGTTACGATGCCCTTTGGGCTGAAGAACGTAGGAGCTACGTACTAGCGCACGATGCAACGTTGCCTCCATGATCAACTCGGACGCAATGTACATGCATACGCGGATGATATCGCAGTCATGTCCAAAAAGAAGGAAACGTTGATTTCCGACTTGGAGGAAACGTTCGCCAATCTACGAAAATACAACATCATGCTTAACCCGAAGAAATGCTTCTTTGGAATACCAGCCAAAAAATTGTTAGGTTTCATCGTGTCTCAAAGAGGCATAGAGGTAAACCGCGACAAGATCAAGGCTATTCTCAATATTTCCAGGCCAACTCGCCTGAAGGACGTACAAAGATTAACTGGTTGCATTGCTGCGGTCAGTCGATTTGTAAGCCGGCTTGGTGAAAGAGCCACACCATTATACAAACTTCTAAAGAAGACCAAGGATTTTGTCTGGACTGATGAAGCTGAAGCTGCACTACAAGACCTGAAGAGAGTACTCTCATCTGCTCCTGTCCTTGCAGCGCCAGAACCTCAGGAACCGATGTTGCTATACATCGCTACGACAAATAAGGTTGTCAGCATCGTTATGGTAGTGGAGAGACCAGAAGAAAATCAGGAGCACCTAGTGCAGCGTCCGACGTACTTTGTCAGCGAGGTCCTGATAGAATCAAAACAGCAGTATCCGCACTATCAAAAGTTGGCTTACATTGTTTTTCTAGCATCTCGTAAGTTGCGACACTATTTTTAGGAGCATCCAATTACCGTGGTGAGCAAAGCTCCCATGAGAGATATAATCAACAATAGCGATGCCACAGGACGCGTTGCCAAATGGAGCATAGAGCTTGCAGCTTTCGATATTGAGTACAAACCCCGGACAACAATCAAATCCTAGATCCTTGCTGACTTTGTCGCTGATTGGACAGAGACCAAGGAGAACATGGTCCTTCCTGAGTCAGAATATTGGACCCTCTTTTTTCGATGGGTCTAAGGCTCGAGGGGGCTCGGGGGCTGGCGTGGTGCTCAAATCACCCCAAGGAGATAAACTTTTATACGTGTTGCAGATCCACTTCACAGCGACAAACAACATTTCCGAGTATGAAGCACTGCTGTATGGAATCCGGATTGCTAAGGATATTGGCATCCGACGTTTGATGTGTTACGGAGATTCGGATCTTGTTGCTCAGCAAGTCTCGGATATTTGTAATGCAAATAAGCACATGGCAGCATATAAAGCTGTCGTGGATGATCTATCTAAATCGTCCGAGGGGTTTGAAGTTCAACACATCCCTCGAGCAGAAAATGAGGAAGCAGATGCACTATCTCGAATAGGCTCTGCGCGGAAAGAGGTCCCGGATGGCGCATTTTTAGAGCACCTCAAAGTTCCCTCGATAAAGGGAGTAGATGAGGAATATCCGACCAAATCCGACTCACCTTTGATAGCAGTTCTGGCTGTAATCCCCAGCTAGACTCAACCGTGCCTCGATTATTTGGTAGATGGCAAATTACCCGAAGACGAGGTACTGAGCCGACAGATTATCCGACGAGCAAAAGCCTATACTATTGTTAAAGGTGAGCTCCATAAACGGAGTCTTTCTGGGGGTTTTCAGCGCTGTGTATCTCCAGAAGAAGGAGTGGAAATCTTAAGGGAAATCCACGAAGGCGAGTGTGGTCACCACGCTGCAGCCAAATCTTTAGTGGCAAAAGCTTTTAGACACGGATTTTTCTGGCTTACAGCTTAGGTAGATGCCGAACGATTAGTCAAGACGTGCAAAGGCTGCCAAAAGTACGTCAAACAAGCTCATGTTCCAGCTGATCAGCTGCGAACAATACCTATAACATGGCCCTTTGCGGTCTGGGGGCTTGATATGGTAGGACCATTTAAACGAGCTCTAAGCGGATTTACTCACCTCTTAGTGATGGTGGATAAATTCACAAAATGGATTGAGGCTAAACCTGTCACTAGTTGTGATGGAGCAACAGCCAAAAGATTTGTCGAGGATGTTATAATCCGGTATGGTTATCCGCATAGTATTATCACGGACAATGGGAGTAACTTTTCCATGGGAGAATTGGCTGAATTTTGCGATGAGCAAAATATCTGGCTTGACATTGCGTAAGTCGCACATCCACAGGCTAACGGACAAGTCGAAAGAGCAAATGGTTTAATTCTACAAGGCTTGAAACCAAGACTCGAAGCACCACTATGACGTGCTGTGGGGGCTTGGGCAGAGGAATTACCCTCTGTAATTTGGAGTTTACGAACAACTCCAAACAGGTCAACATGATACACACCTTTTTTCTTGGTCTATGGTGCAGAAGCAGTTCTTCCTAGCGATTTAATTCATACTTCTCCTAGAGTGGCCGCGTATATCGAAGAGGATGCTGAGATTTCTCGACAAAATGATCTCGACTTAGTCGAAGAAGTTCGTGTTGTTGCTGAAATGAGATCTACAGCCTATTAGCAGAAGTTACACAAGTATCATAGCCAGAGAGTCCGAACTAGATCTTTCAATAAAGGTGATTTGGTTCTGCGGCTTGTGCAACAAAGAAAGCACAAACTTTCCCCAGTATGGGAAGGGCCCTTTTTAGTTAGTCGAGTATTACACAATGGATCGTACTACTTAACTGACATGAGGCCAGTGAAAGAAAGACCTGCTACTAAGAAGAGAAAGAGAGCTGGAGGCAGTACAAATCCGGATGAGTTAGACAGACCGTGGAATATTGCTCAGCTACGTCCCTTTTATTTTTAGTTTATCCTTGTTTGTAATCATACATATGTACATGTTCTGGGAGAAATAAAAGTTTTGGTTACCTCAAAGTTTTTCTGAGAAGTTTTTACCATCTTATTTTCTAAATGATCATGTCATAGTCGAAAATCCCAGAATGCTTGAAAGTACTTTATGCTCATGTTCGTTCTGGTTTAGATTTCCAATTCTAAAACTGGTACCTTCGGGTATAACTCTAAAAAATTCTAGTCTTTACTTGGGTTATTTGTCTGATTGCTGGATGCGGGTATCTTTCGAGTAGTGAATTGTTGGTACTAGAAGCCGGCTTTGTTTTTGAGTTTAAACTGGTTTAGTAATTGAGCTCCGTTGCTCGGCAAAGTTTCCGGCTGAAGGTTTAGCCGACTCACGAAAGGGACGAGGCGGAAAGCCAGATAAACGATAAGTAGAGACGGAAAATTTCAAGTGCTTATGTGAACATTTCAGGCACGCAAAAATTTCAAAAGCCAAAAGTGTTGAATAGATAAAAAGCTTAGCACTAGCAAAAGTCAATAGTACTTAATATTTACAAAACGCATCATGTCTATAATACATAGTTTTCTGATCTATGATGTAGGAGGAAATGAAGGAGCTGCCGGGTCGCTGGTTACTCCGCCTTGATATCGTTCCGAGATGTCAGGATCTGAGGTGGTCTGTTCATCGTCGGAAACTTCTTCGGCTTCTTATGGAGGAGGTGGCGGAGTATCTACGCGGGTGAAGAAGGGGATCTCGTAGCTGGTCAGATCAACTACGTGGCACCCATATCCGGCCTAGGAGTGCATGATGGCTTGAAGGTCTTGCTCCTGGCCGTCTTCGTCTACCTTGCAGTACCCTCTGGTCACTTGCCATATCTCCATGTTTCCATGGTGGCTCATGACCATGGTGAGAGCGTTCTGCGCAGCAGTCCGCGCGTAGGACATGTTCCAGTCCCGAACAAGCTGCGACATTTCCTTGGCCTTGTCCCGCACCTGAAAATCCGACATGCTTGGCATGTCCGGAATCCTGAGAGACTCTCCAATGTCTTCAATAGACTGGCGGAAGTCATGCAAAAGATCACCGACTTGGGTAAGCCGGTGGGTGCGAGGCTCGGAGGAGGAAGAGTCCGTCAAGTTCAGAGGACCTAAACACAAAACAAGTCAAGGAAAATCCGACATTGATGAAAGTCGAAGAAATGATAAGTCAAACAGATGGAACGTACCAAGAATGACGTTGTCAATCTTGGTCTTCTCCTCCCGGAGACTCTGGAGTTCAGCCCGGAGAGCTTCGGAGAGATCCTTCTCTCTACCAAGCTCATTCTTGAGGTCCGAGATAACTTTATCTTGAGCGGCGATCTTGCGATCACGCTCTTCAGTGGCCATGGAGGAGGATTCCAGGACTTGAGCTATGCTCGTTTCATGATCCGCCTTGAGCTTATCCAGCTCTTGGTGAAGTCCCTTGTTCTCCACCACAAGGGTCTTGAGATTCTCGGTCTCTTCAATCATAGCGATGGATTGTTTCACCAGCGCTGTAAGTCAAAAAAAAGAACAATAGTTCAGGAAAAATTCGACATTGAAAAAGCAAAAGACAAGGTTTGAATCTCGAAATGTTTACCTTCGGCTTCATCCTTGGCTGTCTTGAGCTCAGCATTTTTAAGCCGAAGAGCTTTGATCTCTCTCCGCTTATCACAGACATTGGATAATAATTCCTGGTTATAGGAACATACTTTCTGTAAGTCAGAATACCCAAAGTCAGAAAGCTACTTAAGACTCGGGCTAATATTTTTTGCTAAATATCAGCACGAGCCTTGGGGGCTACGCTAGTTCGTTCTTTGGCATCCTAATGAAAGCATAAACCCGGATTCTATATCCTACTTCATGCTTGGGGGCTAGAGGATATGATATAACATAATGTAAAAACAAGAGTTGGAATTCCGACTTACATATTGCTTGCGGGTGAGTTTGTCTAAACCCGCGTTCACTTCAGCTGCTACCTTCTCGGCGAGGGTAAGAGGGATTACTGGGGCTGTTGGAAGCTCGCCAGTCCTAATCCTCTCGTCGCGAAGGCGGACTTGAGCGAGAAGGTCAGAGAACTTGATGTCCTCTGCTTCTTGTGCTTCCTCATCGGGGGATATATGGCTTTTGTCCAGGACTTGCCTGGCCAGCCGCTGGATTTCCTCTGCAGATTTCCGGGATAGGCCAAACTTGGCAAGTCCCGGATTGCTGAGGAGGTTTTCGGCGAAGACTTCAGCCGAGGGATCATTACCCGAAGAGGGTTCACCCTTATCTTGAGCTGACGCACCCACGGTGACGTCAGTCTGCGACCCAAGGATCGCAGGCTCCGTTGGAGGAGCCGGATTTTCTGCGACCACCGGAGAAGGAATGATCGCCGGAGTTGCAGAAGGTTGAGGGGCAGGAGTTGAAGGAGCCACGACAGGAGAAGCTATGGTGATCTTCGTCAGGGGCTTCGCAGGAATCCCTTTACCCTTACCCTTGATGAGAGGCTTTGCTCTGAGAATGTAGTAAAGTCGGAAACATTACATCTCAGAAAGAAATTGTGAATGAAAGATACCTCTTCACAACAGACACTTCCTTTGTGCCAACAACCACTGTTGGAGCTTTGCGCTTCTTGAGCGCAAGATCCGGTAATGGGACCACTTCAGTCTCCTGAGAAAACTCAGGAGGATATCCTTTGAGTGGAGCAAGCTCCGACTCGGGGAGATCAGCAAGCTGAAAACAAGAAAACATATCAGCATTGCAGTATATAACTTAGAGATTGAAACACATAAAAGGTGTATTGATGGAAGCTTACCGGCACCACGGGGTTTTCTGCTGTGTACATATCCAGAGAAATCTCCGGAATCCTCCTCTCGATCCGCTCCTTGATCAGCCACTTGATCTGGCTGATGTAGCCTTGAGTGGTGTAGGATTTGGGGCTGATGCGGAGGGGATCTTTTTTGGAAGACGTGATGGAATGCATTAGTCTATCCCCGTGGTACTGAAGTGGCTGGATCCGACGTGAGACCCAGCACTGGACCAAGTCGGATCCCTTCAGACCCATGTGCTTGATCAGATATTCGATCCGCCTCTTCGCGAGGATCAGATCGTCGGTGAGAGCCGGAGCAGCCTCGTCCGAGGAAGGCTGGGCCGTGGAGGCTCCGTCGACAAAAGCTGGCAAAGCGGTAGCTTTGCCGGGAGCCGGAATATCCCTATGATAGAAGAAAGTGGCTAGCCATTGTTTGACCGAGTCACTGGCAGAAATTTTGGGATATGACCGGTCTCGTCTAACAGAAAAGCTAATGGTGCCGGTGATGTAAGGAACACCGGCAGTGATGGAATTTCTCCAGACATGAAAATAGTACCGGAAGAGAAGCAAACTCGGCCTAATGCCGAGAAATCCCTCGCAAAGCGTAGCATATGTGCTCATTTCTAGAAGAGAATTGGGAGGAAGATTGTGGAGTTGAACTCCATAGTGATCTATCACCTCGGAGAAGAACTCCAAGGGAGGAAAAGACAGACCTCAGTCCAGATGGGTGTCGAAGTGGACACGTTCGCCCTCGCGCGGGTTGGGGACGGTTTCGCCGGAGCCGCTCCGCCAGTCGCCGGCGGCGAGAAGCCCCTCCTTCTCCACATTCTTGAGGCCGTCCTCGTCAAGGGCGCAGGGGATCCAGATTCCCCGGAAGCTCTCCTTCTTTGTAGCTGCTTCCGCCGACGCCGCCGCCGCTGCCGCCGCCAATCCAGAGGAAGAAGATGATGAAGCCATTTTTCTCCGGTGAGAAAGTGACCTAAAAGCGGCGGCGCTGGGAGTTTTCTATGGGGGAAGGACGAGAGAGCTCTGAGCGAGCAGGAGGATTGGGAGGAAAAGAAACGGCAAAGACTGGTGGAAAGGAGAAGGAGAAATCCAACCCCTTATATCCACCTAACTGCGCCAAGATTTGTGCAAATGCTACAGTGTAACCGCCACACGTCGTGGAAAGAACTAGGAAGGACCCACGCGATGATTGCGTCTCCTCGATCTCCACGCTCGCATTGAAACGGCGCCTCGGTTCCGCGAACCCACCAACGGTCGTGCTGACGACACGCCTGTCAGATGATGTGACTTGACCATGCTTGTGTCAGGTGGTGTAGAAACCAAGTTCCGGCTTAGTTTAAAATTGAGCTGGAAAATCCGAGTAACTAATTGATAGGTCCGACTTATTTTTAAGACCCGGATCGTATTTTTGTAAAGTTTCAGGAACCCTTCAAGATTCTGCAAGCCGAAGATCAAGCTAGACGATGATAAAATCCGACTTTGGATCTTGGAGGTCTCCGGGGGCTGCTGTTGGGGATATACTTTCCGGGTATCCTCACAATTCCTCACTGACCAGGGTGGCCCACTTCGGGTTAGAGCTTTGCTTCACGGGCGGCCCAGTCAGAGAGAGAGAAGACGGAGTCCAATCCGGCTACGGGAAGGCCTAGAAGACTTACCGACTTAGGCCCATAATGTTACCTGTAGTTCAAGATGTACTCTATAACCAACTCTTAGTCGTAGCCGGATTGATCTTTCCTGTAAACCCTAGGCCAGATATCTATATAAGTCATCCTAGGGAGAGCCTTTAGGGCACACCCAATACTTTAGACCCTCAACTCACACAGGCGATACCATTGTAACCCATATTCTGGCTCTGCCGTATTACTGGTTGCTAGCAGGAGTAGGATCCGTCCAAAGCCGGCGGATTCGAACCTGGGTAAAACTTGTGTGCTCACCGTCCCGGAATACCGTACGTCTCACCCCCCTCTCTTCCGCATGTCTCGAGGACCCCCTCATGGCGTACTTGTCATCAATCCGACAACACTTAGGGATCTAGACTAAAAACCTTTATAGAGTAGTGCTTCTTCCTTCTCTAGCCGCAGCTGTTCTTCAGCTATTCCTCCTCCTTGCACTATCCTTCCTATCTTGCTCTCCCTCTCAAATCTCTCTCAACTAGGAGTGTGTGTGTTTTGGTCTGAACTGACCAAGTGAGTTGTGAGATACGGGGTCAGGGGTACCGAGCTATTTATAGTGCTCTAGGATGTATGTGGTGTTGGAACCACATCCATGCATATAGGTGAGTAAGATGCTTGGAAAAGCGTGCAACCGTCCTTGTAGGTTGTCCTATGTGGAGATGGCATGGCCACTTTAGGTGGTCAAGCCCATGCTTTTCTAACTTTAGTGTAGTTTGGAATGTGATAAGCAACAGATTTGGTTCCTAGCTTAGTTCGGATTGTTACAAGTAGGATTTGTCTAGTTTCCTTTTCTGTCCCTAGCCAATTTAGACAGTGACAATAAGCACTAGGTTTAAATTTTTACTAGTGTTTTGATTCCTTCCCTTAAGATTATACTTGGATGAATCTTCCTACTAGTAGTTGTGCTATAGTTTGATTGGTTTAGTTTCTGATTTAGCAATCTTTTATTTTTTTTGTAGATTTTGAGTTTCTCAAGAACAAAGCTTCAGATGATTTCCTTTGGTGGATTAGTTAGTAGTGTGTCCTTCAATAGTTCTATAGTTTATTATTTCTACTTGAATAAGATGGAAATTTAGGCTATGCTAGTAGTACTTGGCACTCTAAATTTTCTTTCAGTCAAATGGTTTCTATAAAGGTTTGATGATCAACCATTGGTTTGGTTTTGGAACTTGAACAAAATGGAATTTGGGGATGTTATACTAGTTCTTGCGGATTGATAATTTTCTTTAGTGGGTTGTTTGTTAGTTAGTGTTTTAAGTAGTTCTATTGGTTTAGATTGTCCACTTGGACAAGATAATTTTTTTTGTTTACTGTAGCTGCTATTATTTCAGCTAGTTCTTAGCCATTGTTGCACATGTTCTACTACTAGTTGTAAGTAGAAAATGCATGCACAGAGGTTTCGCTTGATTTTAGTAGATAGATGTTTTGGTTAATTTCCTAAGGATAATTTGCTTATTCCCATATTGATTATTTGCTTGTTTGCTTGCATGTGAGAAGAAGGAAATAAAAATATAAGAATAAGATAGGAAAAAGAAGATGCGATGGAGATGAGAAGATCTGGTTGTTCAAGATAGATTATGATTTATTTGTTTTTGTATTCACTTGTCATGTAATTATTCTTTGTGAGTTTGTTTTATATTCAAGTTCTTATTTGATCAAGATCTCTAATATTCATTCCTACTTGTAATATTCATCTGTGAGCTTATAAGTGATGATTGGGACATGTAATATTCTTTATTTTGTGATTTGGAAGGTTGTTGGATGTATGTAATTGTTGCTTTGCTTCCAAATGTTGTATTCCGACTATAATTGATGTGTACTAATGCTTAGGCATCAGATTGTATATATTGCTTATTTGATATTATGTTGATGCGTTTGCATCCATCAGAGTAAATAATAGCGCTAGATTATTTCAGCTCAAACTGCTACCCACATCGTACTAACTCTTTTAGGTCGTGGGATGGAGGTCGAAAAGGACACACGACAACGTCGCAACGGAGCCCTGCTGTCCTATGAGGTGGGACCCACGGCGGGCTAGGCTGAAATATTCCTGACCGTAGGTTGGTGTCGCGCGCGCCGTCGTACCTCACGTCGTAGGATGGTGGGTCGTGTATGAAACATGGGCCCACTGTTAGCATACGCAAGCAGGAACACGCTCTGTGAGAGATGTTCATTTTCTTTATTTTTTTGCAAAACAAAAAGGCGATGTGCACGCGGGGGGGGGGTAGTGTGGAGAGCAGATTTTTTAAAACTTATTTGTGGCGCACCTATTGTGGTGCGCCACAGATATTCTGCCACCTTTTCAGAGGCCTAGGCCCACACATATTTGTGGCACACCGAAACAACGTGCGCCACTGATACCTGACTTATCTGTGGCGCACATCGATTTCGTGCGCCACGGATATGCCACCCATGGATGGGGGCGATCCCGGCGCAGGGGTCCACATATGTGTGGCGCACTTCCAAGTGCGCCACGAGTAAGCCTATATCAATGGCACATCTTTCTGGCGTGCACCGCGGATAACTATCCGTGGGGAAACCTTTGGATGTGCGCCACAGGTATGACCCCTGTGGATAAGCCTTTTCCTACTAGTGTGAAAGCCAAAGTGGCGCCTTGAGCCCATGCCGATTGCGGAATCTCGTGAACATGGGGCCTACCGAAAGACAATGTGGCGTCGTAAGCCCATATCGGCCGCATATTCTTGCTGATGCGGGGCCCGCCCATTATGGACGTGGCACTGTAAGACCATGTCGGTTGCGGTTTCTAGCGTTTGCGGGGCCCATCCACAGATGATGTGGCATCGTAAGCCATGCCAGACGTGGTTTCTCGCGTATGCGGAGCCCGTCTAGACACAATGGGGCTTCGTAGACTATATTCGACCGCGGTTTTTCATGGTGGAGGGGCCCGTGGACATCCTATGTGGCATCGTAGGTCCTAGAAGGACGCGGTTCCTCGCAAATGAGGACCGAGCTGACAACGTAGACTATAGACATCAGCGGTTTATCGCGACCGGTAGCCTAGACTGCGTCGTGAAAATCTGCTTCGGTCTACGATGGCCCTATAGCTTAAACCTTACGCTTCCCTCTTCTATATAAACGTCTTGTTGCATCTCTTCTTGGGCATTCTGTCAAATATTTCTTTTCCATACCATGGTTCTAAAGGCTTGGATTCTTGCACCCTGCTTCTTTCGTGGAGTTTGCCGGTCACCACGGTTGAGCTCTATGCGGAGCAGGGTGGGGCTGTTTAACCTTGCGATGCATCTCACCTCGCTAGCCTCTCTTCATCTCTTCGCGTTAGACGCCCTGATGTCACCACTAAGCGCGGTCTTTCCTGCTGTTTCAGTGGCGCTTCATGGCTGCTCGGTGGCCCTTCATGGCTGGTTGGTTCCGGTCGTCTCTGGTTCGTTCCTTCGTCTCGCCAACATTGCCTGACGAGGAGGCACTTTTCTAGTTGATGCCTCTCGTGTAGGCCGTCTCTAGAGAAGCGCCTCTCGCCGTGTTTTTTGGTGTCGCTCTGGCATCCTACTTACCAAGCGTCACCACCTCGCCAGTCTCACCAGGTGACGATGTATTTCGATGCTCCTCCCTCCTACGTCGTGCTTTCCAGGTACTGAAACTTCGCCGCGGGCCTACGGTGACGCTATGCCTTCGACACATACGAGAAGACGTACATGTGCGGAGGAGGAGGTCTTGCCCCGGATGAGGAAGGAAGGATACATAGTGTAGTCTGATTAGTCTGCTCAGACGTGTATGGAAGTCTGTATTTTCATTTTTTGGGTTGTTCTGTTGTCTTTAGCATTAGGTGTGGGCAGGCCCACATACCCAGCCCACACATAGCAGGCTCTCAACTCTAGATCTGGCCGGTGCTAGCTCGGTTCACCAACGGGAGGCGTACGACGAATGTTGCTCGCTCGTGGGGAGGTAGCCGGAAGCCACGTTCTCGTGTTGACTAGCGAGAGACGAGGAGAGGAGGCAACTCAGAACAAGAGAATTTGACACGAGGTGCGGTGGCCAGGAGGTCGTACTAGCTAGTGGGAGATGAGGAGTAGGCGGTCGAAATTGATGATGTGAGTTGGCGACAACCAAGGGGTCATGCTAGCAGGCGGGAGAGGTGGTGGAGGTGGCGAAGAACCACGCCGGAGATGGGAGGTTTTCGCCGAGGCGTGGCTACTAAAGTGACCGTAGACAGAGCGATGTGTGTCGAGGGCGAGCTGCGGGCGGCGCTGCGAGCATATGGGCGATGGAGAGGAGGCCCTGGCGGCTCTAGCATGAGAGAAAGAGGGGAGAGAAAGAGGAGGTGCGAGATACATGCAAAGTGTCAAAAATAAGGGGGTAGACAGTGTGAGGGGCTTGGATTTGGGTCTAGTGAGTTACTAGTGGTGCTAGTAGGATCTTACGTGGCTTGAGACATCCAAATCATTCATATCCAAAATAAGTGGTGGCATTTAACTTTACGAACACTACTAGTAGTCTAACTAGTGGGGGTGTTGAATATAATTGAACGCCACCGCTATATTTGTCCCGGTTGGGTCTACGAATCCGGCTTAGTGACGGTGTTCAGCTTTTCGTAACCCCACTAGTACGGATTAGTGGTGGCGTTTGTGTTTTTCCGAACGTCCTTAGAGCAACTTTAACAGCCACGCTAAAATTCGGCGTCGTAAAAATAACCGCCGATATAGCGCGCAGGCACGTGAAATTCATGCGCGTGGTAAACAAAATCCGGTGCGCGTCAATTTGTCCTCGCGTACGCCCAAATTTAGTGCTCGGCCGCCAACGCACGCTATCTCTCGTGCGCAAACGCCTAACCGCCACTAAAAAGTCACTCGCGCGTGCGCTGCTCCATTTCCCACAAGCGATTCTGTCGGCGCCGCCACTTCAATTCGCCGCCGCCGCCACCCGTCCGCGCGCAGTAGATGCAAATCCGCCACCGCCGCGCCCTCCCCGCACCTTCGCCGAGCTCGCCGCGGCGGGAATCGACAAGAGTTGCTGGCACCGCGCATCCTTCCGTGTCGCCGAGCGAACTGCCGCTACCGCGCCTCGACCGAGCTACCTTGGCGACTGCGGTGTCGCGCTGCCCTCGACCATGTCCTCCTCAAGCCGGGACGCTACTTGGTGCACGATTTTTCGCCGCCGCAAGGTACGTTCTGCCGCCGGCCGCGCTATTTGTCCTCCAAATTTTATTTTAGTTTCCGTAGACGATGTGAGTGTATATTTGTGCTTGTAGAGGATCTCATATGATTAATCCGAAGATGAACTAGAGTTCGAGAAAGATGAGAACATATCGATGCTATTAGCTTGGCGCGGGACGAAAGAACCGAAGCGCGGTGGCTCGGTTTTTGGTAGATGCAAGTTGTGGAGGGAACGGATCCAAGGGTACGAGATGTTGATGAGAATGTATTTCAATGACAATGCCACCTTCTCGGAGGAGTATTTTTGTTGGTGTTTTAGGATGAGCATCGGTTTGTTCAAGCATAATTGCGAAGAGGTGATCAAGTTTGATCGGTTCTTCGAGCGAAGGAGGAATGATGTCGAAGAGTTTGTTGTATTGTTGGAAAATAATTTTTTATAGTGTTGATGAAAAACTTATTATATTTGTTGGTGAACAATTTCTATATTTGTTATACTATTCATCAATGGTGAGGAAATCGGTAATCGTTAACTGCTCGGTCGGCTTGGGAGTAGCAACTAATCGGAAATCGGGTGATTAACAGATTTAATCGGTGCAACCTACACAAATTAGCACCTGAAATATGTGTATATAAGAAATAAATAGTATATGGGCCGTTTTATGGCCAGCCCTACTTATCTCGAGTCCAAAAGCCCATTAAAACACATACGGTTCTCCTCTCTAACCTTTTCTTCAAGGTCACGAGTGACTCTTCTCCTACCACCTACCCAGGGTACTGGTTGGTGCCGGCGGGAATTGAGCTCTTGGAGGCAGGAATCGAGCGGGAGCTTAGCAAAACCTACTTCATTGGGGCGGGCTAGCGGTTGGATGGTCGATATGCTTGAAAATTTTGCAACTTTTTTGACCAAGTGTAGTAGTTAATCGGAATATACCTAGTAATCGGTCTGTCAGAGCTATTAGTCAGGCTAAAGGATTAACACAACGGATTAGTGGTAATCGACACGTTTAGGTCCCTAGTAGCGATTAATCGGCCTATTAATCGCTGATTCAGATGATTTTTTGAACAGTGCTATTCATGTAGTAACTAGATCATGTAGCGCGCGTTGTCGCGTCCGTCCATTAGAACAAAGTATCAATAGAAATTGATGGAAATATATTTGGATACTAACATGTTCCAAAGCATTGAACCATGTGCAGGTTAGGCCCGTGAAATACACCTTACACCCAGATTTGCTAGATAGTTGGTTGA
The DNA here is from genome assembly GCA_910589775.1 of Avena eriantha. Taxonomy (NCBI): domain Eukaryota; kingdom Viridiplantae; phylum Streptophyta; class Magnoliopsida; order Poales; family Poaceae; genus Avena; species Avena eriantha. Next base: position 30,625,556 of record OU342743.1, on the reverse strand, counting down.
ACTATTATGGGCATAGTAAAAAAAAGATGTGGTAGCAATTCCATCTCGCGGCAGACACCATTACACGTATGCGATGTGAGACACGCGGTAGGCTCTTTCTGGTTTAGTGCGTGGGAATGGATACTTTATGTATGGTTGGTGCCCATCCTGCACAAATCAGTCTCATTCATGGAACTGCATATATGTATAGGTATATAATATTTTCAGTTGTGATGCAAAACACTACATAATGTGAAGACTTTTTATTTTTTGATTTGTAGTGTAGTGGAAAAGAAAATTACAAAGCATAAATATGAAGATAATGAAAAGTTTGGCATATGTACAGAGGTGGACAATTAGTTGAACTAAGATTAAAATGTAGTAACCAATGCTCTATAGTAAGACATAGATATTCAATTGAAATTTGGCATGACAAGCTAACAAAATTGCTACACTGGGTAGCTCATGTCGATCTTGGAAATTAGCACCAGATGATGGTGTGAGGCAACTCACCATGCAATAATACATCCATAAAGCAGAGATAAATTTTAGAATTGGTCGGAAGGCCAATATTCTATGTACGTGATCAGAACCATAATAAGACATGCAATAGCAGAAGTAACCATCCACTTTGCTTCATGAAGCAATTAAACATGCAAAAATAAGAAATATAAAACTCGAGACATGTAAGAAAGAGTTATACTGAAAGGAACAAAATAGTACCTGATGTTAGCTCGAAGGAACAACATACTTATGAACAAAATTCATCAAAAAATCATATAACTTTGAGTAATTTACAAAAGAAATGACATGATATGCTTCTAGGTTTAGCACTGCTACTGCAAGTTAGAATTATACAATGAATACTAATGAACAAAACATATAGTTATTTAGGAACTGACCTGTCCAACAACCATTGTAAATAGTCAGATGAAGAATTCCATGGTAAAATAAATCCAGGAAGACTCCAAGATTTTACGGAACAAAATTTGAGGAAACAGGATGTCACGAACTCCAGTTTTTACGGCTACAAATATTGATACTACTTGTCTGCTTACCTCAACAATCAACAATTAATAAATTTTCTAGCTTCCACACGAATATTTGATTAGAGATGAAATGCATAGTCTTCCTGACTGGCATCTTAACTACAAAATTATATAAGCAAATTGTACTCTAAATAGTACCTTTGCGTTGGATGTTTATGGCATTATTCTTGGGAAAAGTGGTGAGTGAGTTACTGCTCAGAAAATCTCTTATTAGCAGCTGAACCAAGTCTTAAATGGAATGCAGCAACATCCAAAGAGATGGTCAAAGATGGAATGAAATATAAGATTTATACACTATAAAGGAAATTGATGGAAAAATTCTAGATATAAGCAAAATCATACATTCATCATTTCTCAGATTTTGACAAAGGAAAAAGGGTGTTGTACTATTGATGGTTGATTCTGAGCACGTCAGATTTTGTAAGGAAACCCAACCCTTTGTGTGCCATCTTCAAAAATTTATCTACAAATAATATATATATATATCCTCTCTGGCTCCCATCATGAATAAATCCATCTATTAAATAATCAAGCATACCATTAGATGCCAGCATGGAATAGCTAGATTGGCATCATGCAGAAGACATTCTATTAACCAAGCAATTCTTTGTCAATCTATAAAGAAGTTCACTGTGGTGGTTCGTCGATTTTCTTATCAAACTGTACCGAATAACTCTTTTCTATTCTGATGCAAACGTATGTGCATATCAATCAACTTCCACTGGCAGAAAATGAGTAGCCTTGACAATAATCAAGAGAGAAAGAAACCAGTGCAGAGATTGAGGACCCAGAGGTCGGCCGGCATGCTAGGTACAGGGTCGCAGAGGCAGCTCTCGGGGGATAGTCGAGAGAGGCGCGCCTTGGAAAGCTGGCGTATGTAGAAGTGGTGATCAGGGGCCAGCGTCGGTAGGGGGCGTGGAGGAAGGGGGGAGGGGGGAGAAATGGCGTCGTTGACGTGCAGCGGCGGTACATCTTGGTCGCGAGAGGAGAAGAATCGAGCATGTACAGGTTGCCGGCAGGAAATAAGTCGCTGCCCTTTGCGCTCCTGTTCGGTTCTAGCTAGGCTCTAGGCGGTTTTCGGTATGCCAATTTAACCCCAGAAAAGCGTCCCTTAGGGAAAGTTGGTCCAGTTTGGATCCGATGGCCCTAAACATCCACCCGGAAAGTTGGTCCAGTTTGGATCCGATAGCATCAATGGCCAAAAATGTTTAGCTCGTGAGAGGTCTTCTATTTGGCTCACTTATAATATTTGTTTAGCTCGTGAGAGGTCTTCTATTTGGTTCAGTTATAATATTTCTAATAGTAAATAGATAATTTTTTATTAAATTTATTAGACCTTCTATTTGGCTCAGTTATAATATCTCTAATAGTAAATAGATAATTTTTTATTGAATTTATTTAGATTTGTTCGATGTTCTTGATCATATACTATTATGAAACCTGTTTGCGCCGGCGTCCGCGCACCATATTTTCGCGTCCGTCGGAGAAGACACACCGCGCCGTTGGAGTTGCTCTTAGTATTTTTTCCAGAAACCGCGGCGTGCAAAAATTATGCCGCGCCACTAAAAAAACGGCTATAGATCGTGCATCTCAAAATCCAAGTCCAAATTAAAATCCAGCACGTCAAACACAAGCAAGCACATATACTACATAGGAGATTACAGCAAGCTTAGCAGGCGGCCGGCTGCTCAGTAGTAGTGGCCAGCGCCGGCGGCAGGAGGGTAGTAGGCCCCGGCACCAGGCGGCGGCACGGGCGCGGCTGCGGCGACGCCATGCTTGTTCTTGTGGTGGCCGTGTCCGCCGAGGCAGCCTGTTGCGGCGTGCTTGTGGAGGCGGTGCTCGATGGCCTCCTCGCGGTGGAGCGCCTTGTCCTGGTGGAGCTCCATCTTGGCGGCGGCGACCTTGGCCTTGCCCCGCTCGTGCGCCAGCTCCCGCTCCGCGTGCGACCTCGCCGTGGCCGCCTCGGCCTTCTCCTCCGCCTTGGCACGCGTGATCTTGGTCTTGGCCTTGGCCGCGCTCACGCCGTCCTTCACCTTCTCCTTCACGTGCTGCATCTTCACCACCTCCGGCACGTACGCCTGTCTCTCTTGATGAATTCTTCACTCGCTCCGTCACTCAGTCAGTCAGATGATTGCTCGAGCTGCTTGGCTTCTATGGCTGTGCTGGGCCGGCCGAGTGCGTTTTATAAGCGGCTGACGGCTCCACGTGGACGAATCGGTGCGCGACGCGTCGTGTGGACACGTGGGCGACATGCACACGTCCGGAGATGAGAACACGACCAGGTGGCAGATGCTTCCACACAAGGGAATCAACAAAGTGTACACGTCATTCTCAAAACAAAAACAAAGTGTACACGTATGCCATGTATGCACGTGAAGGAGGCTTGGAGGTCATCAAGTTTGGCTGCTCCTCTCTGGTCGGTGGCGACCAAAAAAAGATCGATGATGATGATCTTCTCGTACCCTTGTATGCATATACACCGTTTGAAAAAAGAGGGAGTAATGGACAACCATTAGTGTGATAGTGTCTGGTCTTGTCACCAGAGGCGAGAAGAGCCTCCTCTTGGTCCTCTATATAAGCAAGAATCCTTCCTACCTCGACGAGTAAGAGTGAGAGAGAGGGGTGCCACCACCAGGCCATGCCATCAAAGAGAGAGGAGAGTGCCACAACCAGGCCCGAAGACGCCGCTCCATCCAGATCCATCCGCCCCAAAGATTTCATCTCCACACTCCCAACGAGAGAGGGGTGGTCGACACCACTCATCCAGTACAACAAGTACTGGCACAGACCTCATGTCCTCTCGGAGACCCTGCGCGTCCAGGACACCTTCCGTCCCCGCGCCGACGACATCATCCTCGTGACGCAGCCCAAGTGCGGCACGACCTGGCTCAAGGCCCTCGCCTTCGCCATCACCAACCGTGCCCGCCTCAGCTTCGCCGACGCCGACCACCCGCTCCTCACCCGCCACCCTCAGCACCTGGTGCAGTTCATCGAGATGCCCGATCCGCACATCCTAGGCCATGCGCACGTAGACGCGCTCCCTTCTCCTCGGCTTCTGGCCACACACCTGCCGCTATTCTCGCTGCTCCCACGCGAGATGAGCTCCGGCGACCGGTGTCGAATCGTGTACCTGTGCCGCGACCCCAAGGACGCCCTGGTGTCCAGGTGGCATTTCGAGAGGAAGGTAGACGGGCACCACATGGGGCTGGAGGAAGCTCTGGCCATGTTCTGCGAGGGCGTCTCGGAGTGCGGCCCGTTCTGGGACCACTGCCTCGAGTACTGGAAGGAGAGTCTGGCGAGGCCGGACAAGGTCGTCTTCCTCAAGTACGAAGAGATCATGGCGGATCCGGTGCGAGCCGTGAGGAAGCTCGCCGGGTTCCTCGGCGCCCCGTTCAGCCCAGAGGAGGAGAGCTCCGGTGTGCCCCAGGAGGTGGTGCGGCTGTGCAGCTTCGAGACGCTCACCGGCCTTCCGGTTAACCAGGCTGGTGGTGTCGTGTTAGGGCAATAGATCTTATATTGCTAGAGGGCCAAAGGCCAGAATATATAGTACAACTGACTTGAGGTATAAGAAGATAAATCTAGACATATACGGACTCCTAGACCAATACTAATACATCTTAACACCCCCCCTCAAACTCATGGTGGATCCACAACACTGAGTTTGGAGAGTAAGAAATCATGCTGAGCGCGAGTTTGTGCCTTTGTAAAGAAATCTGCCAACTGCAAGTCTGAAGGCACATAATGGAGCGCAACAACCTGATCCTACACCTGAGCACGTGTATAAAACGCATCAACACCAATATGCTTAGTCAGCTCATGCTTGACCGGATCACGTGCAATACTGACAGCACCTGTACTGTCTGACAAAAGTGGAGTGGGCGTCGTAACAGAGACGCCAAAATCTGCAAGCAACCACCGTAACCAGGTCACCTCAGCAGTCACCGAAGCCATAGCCCGCAACTCAGCTTCAACACTCGAACGGGAAACCGCTACCTGTTTCTTCGTCTTCCAAGCAACAAGCGAACCACCAAGAAACACATAGTAAGCAGAAAGTGAACGACGATCCGTAGGATCATTCGCCCACGTAGCATCCGAGTAGCACTGGAGCTGGAGAGAGCTAGAACGAGGGAAGAAAAGGCGACGAGTAATCGTGCCACGAAGATAGCGAAGGACACGGAGGAGATGACCATAGTGGACAGTGGTAGGAGCTGAGACAAACTGGCTCAGAATATGAACAGGATAAGAGATATCAGGACGGGTGACAGTAAGGTAAACAAGACTCCCAACAAGATGGCGATAACGAGTGGGATCGGAAAGAGGATCACCATCTGTAGGACGAAGCTTAACATGAAGCTCCATAGGAGTCTCAACGGTGCGCTCATCTGCAAGAGCAGCCCGAGCAAGGAGATCCTGAATATACTTTTCCTGAGAAATAGAAAACCCATCAGAAGTGGATGAAACCTCAATCCCAAGAAAATAGCGAAGAGGACCAAGATCAGTCATAAGAAACTGATCACGAAGACGAGCCTTGACAAAGGCAATATACTCAGGATCATCACCAGTAATGATCATATCATCAACATAGAGAAGGAGAAGAGTGCGTCCACGAGGAGAAGTGTGAACAAAAAGCGCTGGATCATGAGAGCTAGGAGAAAAACCAGCAGCAGTCACCACAGAGGCAAAACGCTCAAACCAGGCACGAGGGGCCTGTTTCAGGCCATAAAGAGAACGTCGAAGACGACAAACCATCCCATCAGGAACAGAAAACCCAGGAGGAGGTTGCATATAAACCTCCTCACTCAACTTGCCATTAAGAAAAGCATTCTGAACATCAAGCTGGGACACAGACCAGCGTCGGACAGAAGCAACAGCAAGAAGAGTACGCACAGTGGTCATATGTGCCACAGGAGCAAAGGTCTCATCATAGTCACGACCATGTTCCTGCTGAAAACCACGAGCCACAAGACGCGCTTTATAGCGCTCAAGAGATCCATCAGAGCGGGTCTTAATTTTATAGACCCACTTACATGTGATAGGACGAACACCAGAAGGAGGAGAGACAAGATCCCAGGTGCCTGTGCGCTCAAGCGCAGCAATCTCCTCAGCCATGGCAAGCTGCCATTCAGGATGACATGCAGCATCCCGATAAGAAGTCGGCTCGGAAACTACAGAGAGACCATACTGACTAGGGGAGTAACGGTCTGGAGCACGACGCTGACGAACAGGTCGTGAGGAAGGAAGCTCATCCGCGGAAGATGACTCATCCGAAGAGGAGGAAGAAGGAGGCACAGAGGAAGGAGCCGAGGCTGGAGACCAAGGAGAACTAGGGGAACTAGACGGAGGAGAGGAAGGTGTCGAAGAAGGAGGCGCAGCAGAAGGAGGAGGCGAAGGAGAAGAGACAGCGGAAGGTGTATCGGGAAAGAAAAGAAAAGAGAGATCATCCATTGGGTAAGTACCAGAGGTGGGGCGAGGATAGAAAGGACGCGTTTCATCGAACGTGACATCACGAGAGATGCGCATACGACGACCAACAGGGTCCCAACAGCGATAGCCCTTATGCTCATCACTGTAGCCAAGAAAAACACACTCAACAGACTGAGCGGTTAGTTTGGTGCGTTCACGAGGAGGGAGGAGGACATAGCAAACGCAGCCAAATAGACGAAGAGCCGAGTAGTTTGGACAGGATCCAGAGAGACGCTCGAGAGGAATGCCACCCTGAAGAGCAGCAGAAGGCTGAATATTTATGAGGTAAGTCGACGTAGCGATAGCCTCAGCCCAGAAATGCGGCGGAAGAGAGGAAGCAATCATCATAGCACGGGTAGTCTCAAGAATATGACGATGCTTACGCTCGGCGACACCATTTTGAGCATGGGCGCCAGGACACGAGAACTGAGCAAGGGTGCCCTGCTCAGCAAGGATACCACGCAGGTGTTGAGAGATATACTCTCCTGCAGAGTCAGCACGAAAAACACGAATAGGCGTGGAATACTAGGTACGAACCATAGCCACAAAACGCTGATAAATAGCAAGCACCTCGCTGCGAGAGCGCATAAAAAATAACCAGGTGTACCGTGTAAAATCATCAATAAACAAAATATAGTATCGATGACCCCCTTTTGAAGCAAAGGGAGCCGGACCCCACACATCTGAATGAACTAAATCAAAAGGTCGTTGAGATACAGACACACTAGTAGGATAGGGAAGCTAAATCTGTTTACCTAACCTACAACCCTGACACGAATGAAGCGACGATACATCTCCTGAGACAAGCCCCAGAAGCTCACGACGAACTAAGGATGATAAACGGGAACCACAAAGATGGCCCAGCCGATGATGCCACTGCTGAAAAGAGCCAGTGACAGACGCAGCAAACGCAGGAGAAGTGGCAGAGGAAGTGTCGACAGAAGGAACGCGAAGCCAGTCTAACTCCCAGAGCCCAGGAGACTCAATGCTCCGAGGGCCAGCTCCAACCAGAGCCTGTGTACGACGGTCCTGAACAGTACAAGAATCAGCGTCAAGAATGACCCTACAACCAGAATCAGTAAGCTGACTAGCAGAGAAAAGATTCATCGTAAGACTGGGAACATGAGAAACATCCGGAACAGAGAAGGAAGAAGTAGAGAGGGTGCCTCGACTGGAAACAGGAAGAGAGGTACCATCAGCCGTAGTAACATGGACAGGAGAAAGAAGAGAGCGAAGAGCAGAAAGAATAGAAGATGTAGAAGTCATATGAAAAGAAGCTCCAGAATCCAGATACCACGGGGATGACGTACCTGACTGTGTAGAAGATGATGGTCGCGCAGTGCCCGAAGAAGTAGTCACAGAACCAGCAGAACCCGACGAGGAGGAGCCTGTAGCAGCGAGCAGACTACGAAGACCACGAATAATGTCCTGACCAGACAGAGCACCAGCAGGAGGTCCAGAAGCACCAGTAGAAGGTCCAGAGACAACAGCAGAAGATCCTGAAGACCCAGACTGTCGACGAGCAAGGTACTGCTGATGTAAGCGTGGATCCCTCGTCCAGCAACCAGAGATGTCGTGGCCAGGCTTGCCACAGTGAGCACAGGGAGGACGAGAACCACGAGGCTGCTGAGACTGACGCTGACCCTGGGCCGGTGGAGTGGAGAGTAGTGGCGGTGCGAGAGACCGCGACGAAGCCGGCGGCATAGGGGGACCATGAGCAGCAAGTACAAACGGAACCTCAAGAAGACCAGCATCACGAAGACGAGTCTCCTCAGCACGAAGCTCAGCCAGTACCTCAGAGAGCGGAACACGACCGCGGGCAAGCAGCTGGGCACGACGCGGCTCAAACTCCTTGCGGAGCCGTGACAAGAACTCGAAGACGCGCTGAAACTCCAGATCCGCGCGCACAATCAGACAGCAGGGACAGGTGTTACACACTACTGTACGAAGAGAGTCAAGCTGACGCCAAATAGCAGCACTCTGAGTGTAGAAAGCATCAATAGTAGAATCACCCTGCTTAAGCTCATGCTCCTGACGAACCACGGACAGATAAAGAGCATCTCCAGATGGCTGATAGCGCTGACGAAGAAAAGCCCACTGGGCAGCAGCAGTGGGAAGACCCATGAACTCAGAAGCATACTGAGGCAGAACACTGGAAGCGAGAACAGCAGCAGCACGAGCATCCTCATCAATCCACTGAGTGTAGTCGGCCAGATCCAGCCGGTAGGCCGTAGTAGCAGCAGAATGCGCCTGAACCTGGCGCTCATAGTCAGCCCGAGCAGAATCATCAGCACTCTGGGCTGCATCCTTGACCGCCTGAGTAGCATCGGGGGCAAGGGGAACGGGTGTCGGGGCACGAGGCACTGGAGGCACAACGGGGCGCGGTGGACAGGAGACCTCACCAGAAAGCACACCCCAAAGACGAAGACCGCGCATATGAACGCGCATAAAGGCAGCGAAATCAGGATAATTCGCGCCGTCAAAGATCACCGGGCAGCGAGGAATCGCAACATAGCCCGAGGACGAAGACATGTTTTTTTTTTTTCAAACCAGATCTAGTCAGATCTGAATCTGGCGGCGGGATCCGGGGCGGCGGCGCGGCCTGGGCGGGGGCGGGGTCGGGCCGGCGGCGGGAGAGCCTGGGGCGGCGGCAACAGGGCCGGGGCTTCGGCGGCGACCGGCAGCGGCGGGCGTCCGGGCAGGGACGGGGGGTGACGGGGCGGCGGGGCGGGCGTCCGGGGCGGCGAGCCGGGACCGGCGGCGGCGGCGGGCCTGGACGGGGGCGGTGTCGGGCCGGCGGCGGGAGAGCCTGGAGCGGCGGCGGCGGTGGCGGCGGCGACAGCGGGAGAAGAGAGAAAAAAAGCCTTACGGCTCTGATACCATGTTAGGGCAATAGATCTTATATTGCTAGAGGGCCAAAGGCCAGAATATATAGTACAACTGACTTGAGGTATAAGAAGATAAATCTAGACATATACGGACTCCTAGACCAATACTAATACATCTTAACATGTCGATCATGGACACTTTTACATGCCTAACTCTGCATTCGTTAGGAAGGGGGTAACAGGGGACTGGGCCAACCATATGAGCCGAGAGATGGGTGAAAAGTTGGATCTGCTTGTCCGACAGAAGCTCCAAGGATCGGGCCTCTCTTTCTGAGTGTTTTCTTCTTTTCTTTTGTCATTTTTTGTTGTGTCGATCATCTACCTAAGTGTGGCTTCTTTCGTTGTAGTAACATTTGTTTGCTTTACTTTGCCAGACTTGAAATCAACAATTTTCGTCGAGTCACCATTTTAGTGTGACAGTCAGTTTTTGCCGCGTGGTGATTGGGAATGAGCTGTGAAAATAATGCATGTTCTTTCTTATGCGAAAATAATGCATGTATTTGTCTTTTGCAGGTTGCTCACCACATATGTCATATGTGGGTTAACGCTTATATTTGTTAATATAAGTTCAAAGCCAAATAAGCGCTTCGTTATTTGGGAACTGGCACCCGACACGTGCTGACAGCCTGACACGGCTACATATAACATAATGATCAACTTTTGATACTAGTAGTATTAAGAAATTAAGATTCTCCCAGAGGTTTGTCCAATTAGTTGTCTATGTTATCTCCTATTTCTTTACTCCTGTCGAAATAGATTCCCTGGCCTAGAGGCTCACTGAACAGGCAAGTACAAGCTCATCTATATCTCTTCTTCTGCCGCCACGATACAAGTGCTGGCTAAATTTCTCTAATTTTCTCCGTTTTCTGCCAAATATTTCTCTCATGTCAAAAAAATACCGGATGAATCCGGAGCTACTGACAGATGGGGCAGTGACAAGTTGATTTCCCGTGTTAGTTCCTTATCGAGCTTCATAAAGAGTGTTTTATGTGTCTAACAACGCTGCAGATAGCGGTGGGCAAAAACACACACCGTTCAAACCGTGTAAACCGGATGATTAGGAACTAGTTCATTTTCCTACACAAGCCCAATTAAAAATTGGGAAATGATTCCCATCCCCCGGGTCGTTCCGTTTCGCGCGTATGCTGGAGGGCCCACCATGTGGCATTCGTCTCCTTCTTTTCTTCCTACAGCGCCTTGCGCCTCTGCTCCAGGATGCCCACGCCGCCGCCCAGCCGTGCGTCCGTTCGCACTGCCGCGCTGCCCGTGCCCTTGCCGCTCAGTCGTGCCGTCCAACCGCGCCCTCGCCGCCTAGCAGCGCCGCCCAGCCACGTCGCCCGCGCCGTTGCGTCCCAAGCCACGCACTCCACCCTCGCCGGAGTAGACTTTCTCCGGTTGCCCTTTTCTAGGATGTAGATCTGTATTCTTTTTTTTGCTACATTCATATATTTATTTAGCTACATACTCGTATTTGTTTTGCTACAATCATTTTACGCTATTGTAGAAAAAGTCTCCGGTGATGTCTCCGGCGAAGTTAGTTTTTGCTACCATAGAATAATTTTTTTGCTACTTTTGTTCGGTGGTTTTGCTACAACAGCACAAAGTTTTTGCTACAAGGTCTCCGGCGAGGCCCCCAGCGAAAGTCTTCGGCGATGTCTCCGACGAAGTTAGTTTTTGCTATATTAGAAGAACTTTTTTGCTACAACCGTTTTGTGCTTTTGCTACAATAGTGTCAACTTTTTGTTACAAGGTCTCCGGCGAGAGTCACAAGCGAATTTTTTCTGACGATGTTTCCGGCGAAATCGGTTTTGCTACATTAGTATATTGTTTTTGCTGCATGGCCTCCGACGAGGTCTCTGACGAGGTCTCCGGCGGCCAGTTCTATTTTCTGAAACGAATCGTTTTTTTCTTCAGAAGCAAAAGTGGGTTTTTTTTTAGCAAAAATGGGTGTTTTGCAATAAATCCAGGATTTGGACCCTTTTCTTGGACACGTGGCAGCACGGGAATCCCATCGTCCGGGGGACGCCTAGCAGGCTGCTTAGAAATTCCAGTCTAGTTATAAAAAATGAACAGGCCCAAACTAGTTAAACCAGTCACACAGGTTTAGCTGTAGATAAACTTCTAATGACCAAACTTGTGTACAATCGTCACTTCATATTGTGGTAGGTTGATGCATAATCCAGAGGTTAACTCCAGCTAACATTTCAAATCGATCCCGTGGTCTTTCTCATCGCTGGGATGGGTGGGTTGGGCACATGAGTATTATGAATTTGATGTTTAGAGCTCACATGATCAGCCATATCTTTGAATGGAGGATGAGAAGTCAACGCTCAAAGAGCTTTTAAACAGAAGGCGGTAATTTTTTTGTTTGGAAATGAGCATATATTAATATCACATAGATACCAATTTCACCCAGCCTCTGCAACAACGTATACCTTAATGGCAATACGGATGCACACAACCGAAAAAAAGAAGAAGAATACAAAAAAAAAAGCCCCGCTGCAGGAATCTGATCCTTAGCAGCAGTGAAACTACCACCACCGAAACAACACCAGAAGTCCAACCCCTCCAAAAGCGACCCCTCCACAAAGGAAACAGTGCACAAATGCTGTCATCGCCCGATCAAAGATCTTAGTTTTCACCCTGAAGAAAGTCCTTGCTCGCAAAGCAATGCCTTCTGCAAGGCCATTTCCACAAACGATAATGTCTGGCTTTAAATTAATAAAACCACAAAAGACCAGGGATGATACAAGATGCTCAGGAAATCAGCTTACAAGCAAACAAAAGATAAACAAGGAGCACTGCTTGAAACTATTCTAAAACCTGCAACAATTGCTTAATCAAAGGGCACGTGGACGTAGGAACTTGATGTCGGAGAAGACGGGCCGAAGGAGAATCCATGACCATGTCTACTAGAAGAAAGGCTTTCCATCATCATTACACCACGCATCCATCTCCACTTCGGAAGATCCCCCCCCCCCCCCCCCCCCCCCGGCCGCCGCTCTAGCTCGGAGAGCGCTATACTATCAGAAGTTAGAGAAGCTCACCCCTAGAGCATGAATGGAGGGAACAAGACTGCCAAACCCAGAGGAAAGGAGAGCACAAATGGAAAAGCGCGTTCAAGGAGCTTTGTAAAAACACAATGGAAAGATGATATATTCTGTTAATTATAGAATTGACTTTGTTGTATATATTAACTTTGGCCCACAGGGCTACATGAGAAAACACAACCTTATATTAGTACTTGTGAAATACCACAAATAACCTTAACACGACACACTAATTGGGCACTACCCTCATACTTTGGAGTACCTACACTTACACATTTATGCACCACCCTACTACACTACTTGGGAGTTAACCTCGTGGACATTAACACATTCGGGTGTCGCCCTGGAAATCTTTATTTTAGGGTGTTTTTTGTGGAAAGAAGTATGTCAATACAACAGCAAAATCCCCCACAACTATATTTCAATGCCCTCACTAATTGTACTGCATCTCTTCATATACAAATTTCTTTGGATATGTAGAAAGCGACAAGTATATAAAGATGTGTCAAGCCATGGAAAATATGGTTATAGGCTCACTAAGCCAATAAAGGGCCAACTTGGCCAATGATTGAGAAGATGGCGATAGAAAACCATGGTTTAGAAGTTTTGACATGAGAAGAGTACTAGGAAGGCTACAAGAGGACCAAGAGGATGAACGTGCATCAACAACGATGACATAGGGGACCCAAAATCGATCCAACTAGACAGACCAATGGAAACTCGGAAGATATGAAGCAAATGATTAACTGGTTGATAGAATGATGATTTGCACATGCTCGGCAAAACAGAAGTGGGGTAACTTGGATGATTCTATGAATTAATAAAACTAGATACAATATCTACCATACAAAATAGACTACACCGAATAACAAAGCTGCAACAATGATCACATGTGTGATGATTGTGACACCAAAAGATATAATGATGTAACACCTAACTCTTAAATCGTAAGAATGACATAACATGGTTCTCATGACGACAACAACTTTGCCAACATGTGACCATCTTTAATCCAAGTCATCCTGGACCTTTTTCACCATCTAGCTCTCTTTCAACGACAATGAAACCTAAAAGTTAGCTTCAAGATCTCTTCGTGGGAGGGGGGATCATTCTTATTGGGCAAGGTGAAGATGCAAGATAATGTCAATTGCTAAGATGGAAAGGTGTCAAGCTGTCTTGGACTCCACTCTATGATATTTTCCAAGAGTTTTTGCTATTCTAGATAACCTGGGGACCCAAGCATCTTTCCTTTCAACAAGCAAACCGGGGATTTTTTTCACATGGTTGATTCTACATGATCGCCTTTGGTGCATGATACCTTTGATCCGGATTTACGAATGCAGTATAGTATATTTTTCCCTAATAGACCTAGCTTTAATCGAATTCTTGGGAAAGAATGCTAAAAGGAAATTAATAAGGCACGTCTATTGTTTCTTCATTTTACCTTCGTTCACCAGACCTTTCTAGTTTACTTTGGATCGTGGGTTGTTTCAATAGATGGAGGTAGGTCGGGGTTGAAGATTCACCTGCAGTTGCACATCATATGAGATAAAGATAGTAATACGCATATTCAGGTGTAATGATTTAACAAAGATAAAATTTGTGGACAACACATCTCGATATACTAGAGCCCCTACGAGTCACAGGCATAGCAATAGTATCTTTATCCAACCATTGTAACTGCGAAGCATCGGGCTTACAATAATTATTAATTCAAAACACAAATCAAAGCCTTAATAAGTGATGTTGTCGTTATTCCCAAATAGATCACTAAACAAAGACCATACTCCCCTTTATGTCACTGGATTTTCTATGAGATCGCCGCTCAACAAGTATCTCACCTCGAGCCTTTATCAATCTTTGGGATCTTAGATACCTACAAGTCCATAGATCGAGACAAAAGACAAAGAAACAAAGATACAAATCTCTATTTAATTAATACACGGTACTCTCATGGATTAGATGCACATAATCAATGCGAGGTTTCACCCTAACCCACAGCCCGTGAGGACTACTCACTCATAACTATAAGATCAAGGATAGAAAACATTTGCAAAATACTTAGATTGAAATCAAATATTTTTACAATGGTTGCCGAATCACAAGGAGATCTCAAGTACAAGCTAATGGCTATGGCTATGTAGAGGATGGAGGGTAGAGAGGATGAACTATGGTGGTGGATCTCTTTTGGTGGTATTGTGATGAAATCTGAGAATGGTGGCCCTCTACGCGACGGCTGGAACCTCAAAATATATAGGAGCCTTCACAAAAGTCGTTGGGTTTGATGATACGAAGCCAACGCCACATGGTACGGGCGGGCCTTGCCTGTACCAGTGGTCATTAAAGCCTTTATCGACTGGTCTTGGCACCAGGATTGCTTGGCCGTGTAGACTTTCTCAAAATCTTAATTAATTGCTCCTAATTTCACCTTAAAAGCATGATTTCTTACACAACACAATTCAAAACAATGGATTGCACATCTTTACAATAATTAGTCATTAGTAGTAAGACTATATAGATTCTTGGTCAATTACTTGACTAAAAACAAAGTTTAAACGTGGATAAAGATGGCTATTTTCACATCCATCAACTTCTCCATAGCTCAAACATTGATCAATCTCGAGCAAGAAAACAACAAAACCATAAAGAACTCATCGTTTAAACTGAAATAACGAGAGTGTAAATTTACTTATGGTTGGTAGTCATATGCGTCCAATACTTCTTCCATTTTAAAAGCTCATCAAAGTTAGAGAGATGCTAAGAATACTATACGAGTTTTGTTAACTCAAAACAATCAAAGTAGAGTTTAATATAAGTATGAATAACTAGAAGTGTAACGATCAATCCAATTCCTCTAGTTAACTCTTATTCCATAAAGGAACACTTGAATATTTTATAATAGAAGAACTAAGTAAGAGAGATCAGGTCCCAAGTAGCATAATAGTGAAGTGTCTTATTGACAACCACATTAGTAAATCAAGACTATCAAAACACTATTATTCTAATCATTGTCTTTTAAGAAAATTCATAGAGTAGTAACAAGACCATGCCAAAGACAGTTTTATGTGGATCTTTATTTTTCAAGGGTAATTCTCAACAAGGATCACTGAGTGATTCTTTTAACAAATGGTTTGCACAGCTTTTAAGAGTACCAATACTTTTGCCCATTACGGTGACAAGTGCCACCCATGTCGTCAACTCATAGCCGAAATTAGGGGTTGTACCATTGATCATTCGTAGGCTAGCCGAGTTGTTGGCATCCAAAGGTGTGCATAAAAAGCATATAAACTTTTTAAATAGTATCACAGTTTGATCTACAAGGTTAGCTTTGGCATGAATCACAATTACCACTAGATTTCATTTCAATCAAACAACTCCTTTTAAGAGTGTCGTCAAGTCGATCAAAATATCTATGGGGCTAAGTTGTTGGCTATCGCTGGAGGAACAACGAGGTATTCCTTTGCGTACCCTACATCCTAGGAGCTAGGCTTCTGATTTTATAGTGGGTGATAATATTTCCAAATGATGATAAATCTGTTTATATCACTTTGATGTGGAGCATCTATGCATGCAGAAACCTGTTTGTGCATGGAGAGAACATTTTTCAACTGGCTAGATCACTGTTGTCAGTTGATGAACTAGTTTCTAGCTTGGAGTTGCCTCCAAAATCAAAGATCACGTGACCGCTAAAAGTTTCTTAGAATCCTTCCATTAGGACTGGGTTACTATCAATACTGATGGTTCGATTGATCTGATTAATAAAAACGTGGGCTTAGGCAATGTGATTCATGAGGGCATGAGCATTAGTTTAGACAGACGGTGTCTATAGTACAATTTGTAGACAATCTGTCTGTAAGTATCTATTTTTAGCTATATCTATGTGTGAGTACAAGTTACTGACACCACTGATACAACAACAAAATTATTGTCTGTAAGCTGTCTGTAGATTTCTACAGACTGTCTAAAACTTTATAGATAGCCTCACTCTCTGACCTCTCCACATCAGCAAAATCATAACCTCTCGCAGACAGCTGACTCAACACTATTGTACATGCCCTGATTATGTAGGAAGGCTGATCGAAGGCGGTTGCTTGAGACACTCGTCTATAGTTGATCCATTCATCAGTAACTTCTTACGATGCATAGAGGGTCTAGAAGCAGCTCGTCAGATCCCCAAAGTTATATTGGAGTTGGATTGCTCCTCTTTAATTTTCCTCTGGCATGATGCATGACAAGTGAGGATGGGTGGTATATTTTGGATGAATTAAAATCCCTGAGTCGTTCGTTCCCGGCATTCAAGCTTCTTTATTTGAATAGATCTACAAATTTTGCATCTCATACTTTGTGCCAAAAAAGCACTTAGCCTAGACTACTTATGTAACTACACTTAGGTGGTTAATGTAAAACTTTTTTCCTACTTAAGAGCAACTCCAATAGAGACACTATAATGCGCCCGCACGGTAAAAACTACTAGTTTAACGCGCCCGTTGATTTTTTCGGCGCTCCAGCATGTGCTTCATAATATAGCGCACACTATATTTTTTGTGCACGCGGCATTTTCTGTAATCCAGAGCGTCAAATTTGCTGCACCGGCTACCGCGTGCTGCAAAGCTCTGTCTCGCACGTGAAGAGCCAACCGCTCTGAAATTTCACCACGCCCCTCCCTCAATCGCCCCGCTCCCTCCTGCGCGCTCATCGACGACGTTCTAGCGGGTTCACGGGCTCCCCCTCGACCCCACGGTACGCGCTCGTCTCCCTGTCGCCGAGTTTCGCCGCCACCGGGAACCCTTTCGTTGGGCTCATCCATGGCCTCTTCATGCCACCACATACGAACACGCACGGCAGCATCGCGCCACAGCAGCCGCCGCCCACGGCAAAACCCATCGTCGCAACCCTAAAGCGCCCTGTTGTGGCGGCGGGTGTTCAAAAGAAGCCAAAGTTGGAAGACCTCGGTGTGTCCATCATCTGCCTCCATCGCCTCCGGCAGCGAGCGCTGCTTTTTTCTAGCCTCCGCCTCTCCACCGCCGCCGTAGGCGCCAACGCCCGCAGCAGATTTCGGCGCGCACAACGTGCTCGATCAAATGCACACAAGGTATAAAATGCCTCCTTTTGTTGTTGTTTGAGATAGATGAATATAAACAATAGTTTTAACATGTGTTCATTCACTTACAATGTAGAGTTGACGACGTCAACACGTTTATGTCAACTATGAATGTTGGCTCCTCTTTTTTACATGACAATTTTTTTAACAAAATGCCAGCCGGTGGGTGTTTGGCAAGCTACAGCCAGTCATGTACGCTATAATTTGCAGCGCCTGCTTGCCGCTACTTGTCACGCGCTACAAAATAGCGCCTCCGGTGAAGCTGTCGTCTGCGCGCTAAATCTGTAAAACACGCGCTGCTAATGAAGGAATTTGCAGTGCTCTAACAGGAAAAGCCAGCTTTCTGTTAGATCTTCCATTCAAAAATAATGTGCAGAATTTGTATAGCACCCGTGGAGTCCACCTGCCATAGCGGGAAAAGATTCAGATTCCAGTTTGGAGTCAGATCGCGAGGCAGAGTACCCAAACCGGAAAAGGCACGGAAAACTCCGGACTCGCCTGCCAAACCCCCACAGCCAGTACCATACCATACCCACGAACGGGAAAAAAAGGGCAAGGCGAACCAGATCTCTCTGTTCCACACGAGCGCCCGGCGGTCCACCCATGTCGTCTTCGTCGGGAGAGGAGGAGGGCGGCGAGGAGTGGGTGCCGCCGAGCCGGCGGCCGGAGCTGGCGGACGTCACGCCGCTGCCGCAGGGCGACGGGCCCTGCCCCGTGGTCGCCATCGCCTACCGCGACGACTTCCGCGAGGTCATGGACTACTTCCGCGCCCTCTACGCCGCCGGCGAGCGCAGCCCCCGCGCGCTCCGCCTCACCGCCGAGGCCATCGGCCTCAACCCCGGCAACTACACCGTAAGACTGTTCCTATTCTCTTCACATTCGTACTGGACTGGATTGGAATTGTAAGGCCCTGTCGTCACCCTGAAGTGATTTTTTGTGTGTGTGGGAGCTGTCGAACTGTGTGCCGTGGTGGTTCGACTGCTTGGCGATTTGTTGAACTATGATGATGCTGATGCTAACTGGATGTGATGGGAAAAATTTCGTGATCCACTAAATTGTAGCAGATGAGGCTTCTGATTAGTGTACGAGCAGCACTGCAGTAGGTAGGTGGATAGTCGAGCGGGTTATGGATCAGGATGCAGGCGGACGGGCCGCCGGCGCGTCCGCTTCAGCCGCTTCATCCGCAAACGCTAAATGCAGGATTAGCGGTGTCCGCATCCGCTAATTGGGATGCCCATTGTATCCGGCGGAGATAGGCAGGCCAGCCGCCGCCACTAGTGCAGCTAGCTTTCAACAACAAATCTTTTCACAACTAGCTTTGGTTCAGTGAGTAGATCAAGAATTTTGTTGCAAAAGGCCCTAGCTAAAATTAGCACTTCCTCTGTCCTAAAATACTAGACACATACAAATTTAGACAGCACAAATACAACTTGGGCATCAATCCATTACTGGAGTAAATAACCATAAATTAATAACACACAGAGGCTAGAATATCAACATAAACCATAATTCAATTAGTAGTGAAAAATTCTAGTGTGAAAAATTCAGATATTACACACAGAGGCACTCTGATTGTGCCTCACTCTTCTGCATATAGACTTCGGCATACATCAATTCATTCTGCAATAAGACATTGTTCACTAGAAAATTAACTGAATATCTATGGACTATGCCATATGTCAGAGTAAAAATGATGTAGAACATGGTTGTGCATATCCTATATATTCATAGCGGATTAGTATATAGATGGCAGGTTACAAAGGCTATCACAGGGCAATTTAGACAACCACAACTGATTTATTGTGGCCTGGTTATTCCTCCTTAATTCTTGTGTTCTCTCCCAATTCTTATCACATCTCTTCTTCTCCAACCTCTTCTTATTCATCAATTTTCTCCCAATCTCAACCTTGTGGCACGGGAACTCAAACTCTGATCCTGGATTGATTAGTTCTCCTTCCTTGAGGTAATAGGCATCAATAACTGTTTTGTCAGCGTCAAGGATGACGGTGCGGTTCACCTCAGCATCGAGGAGGACCGAGCCCTTGTATAGCTTCTTCTGACGTTTGTGGTGCAGCCTAGCAGAGTAGGAGGCACGCCACCTCCAACCACAACAGTCTTCGCTTGCTGGCTTCTCTACGTCAACAAGTACCTGGGCCATCTCGGCACCATCGTGCTGCTCTTTCTTGATCTCCAAAAGTTCACTCCTCTTTTCTTTTCTTCTCTTTCTTTTTCTTTAATTGCAGATTTTTCGAGCCATACTCTTCCTCTAGAATAGCAATCAAAGCTTGTTCCTTGTTGATCATTGCACCGCCACCCTCACACTATTGGTCTATATATGATCTGCTGGAAAATGTTCAGTTCTTAAGCACATTAAAGCAATGGTGTCACAGGAATAAATCTTTGTAGGGTAAATCCCATCATGTATGGTGTCTGAAATAAATCCCACCATTTTCAGAATAGACATAACATTACACGCATAGAAATAGCATTGCAAAAAATTCAGTAATTGAAATGATTCAGTTCTCTGAAACTGGTAGGACTGGTTGCATAGATATATAGAGATATCTAGCTCATGCTGAGCGATCCTACAAAGTCGCTATATCTGAACATGTACAGGCACACGTTCAGTTCCTACTTATTTGGAAACAGGCAAAGTCTGAATCTAACTATTGCAGCGACTGAATCTAACTACAGTCTCTGTCAAGCATTATTACAAAACAAATAAGCAGAAGTAATTAACATGCTTAACTACTAACACATGCATCCAGGATCTAACAGAGCAAGAAACACTCTTCTCTATACCGAGCAATCTATGTAGTCAATTACTCCATCCATGGAGGGAAGAGAAAGCAGACCTGTGCCATATTCTTGTCAGCCTCCTCCTCTGCCAAATTCTTGTCCACCTCATCCTTTGCTAGTTTCTTCCCCTCTGCCGGAATCTTCCCCTCCACTAGTTTCTTCTCCTCCCCCACTGCCGCGCCCATCGTTCTCTCAAGGCGTCGATGATAAGGGAGCCGGGGTGGCGCAGTCGCAGCGGGGATGCCTGCCGGCTACGTACAGCGGAGATGAGCGAGGTGCAGCCGGTCACGAGCTGGGTGCTGGGAGGGGACGAGTGAGGCGCCGGCCTGAGACGGCGGCGACCAGCGTGGCGGCGTGCCCTTTCTACTGGGAGTAGGCTAAATACTGGGAGGCTCAAGGGTGACCAGATTTTTCTAGCGGGAGACGGGCCTGGCGGCTGAAGCGGGCTGTGTTCATGAATCCGCTTCACTTATGCGGCCTGCCCGCTAAGCCATTTAGGCATTCTGAGCGGCGCGGACGGAGCGGACAGGTCGACGTCTGTGTCCGCCTGCATCCTGAGTTATGGAGGGCAATGGAGCTATGTTGTTTTCATAAGAATGATGGAGCCAGATTTAGGAACAGGATCTTGACTCGCTGTTTAGTGATTTGAGTTTTTTACGGTCTCCGATCCAGTGTATGAGAGTCAGGGGAATGCGATTGGAGTATGGTTTTGACTGGAAAATTTCAGCATGTAGAGTCTGCTGTCGTTTTGTAGCTAGCTCCGTGGATTTCCTTTTGATGCAGGACTGCCGATAAATCCTTCTTGTGGGCATTTGTGTTGACTAAGTGAGCTCTGTTTTGCTTGATAGGTCTGGCATTTCAGGCGTGTTGTTCTAGAGGCACTGGATGCTGATTTGCTTCAAGAAATTATTTTCGTAGACCGAATTGCCGAGTGTAATCACAAAAATTACCAAGTCTGGTGAGTTTCATGAACTTAAAATTACGTTTAGCCTTTCATAATTCAAACCCATTCCTCTTTTTTCTTTGTGGAAAAATCCCAACTAACCCTCCAGAGATGATTTTTTTGCCTCAGGCATCACAAGAGATGGCTTGCTGAGAAATTAGGACCAGAAGTTGCAACTAGCGAACATGAATTTACAAGGAAGATACTCGACAGCGATTCTAAAAATTACCATGCTTGGTCCCATAGGCAGGTATGCAATATCTCCTTTTGATGTTCAGTGCAAGTTTAGTGTCGATATATCCTTTAAGCTCACTACTTCACTCTTGGCTAATGTACTAAGCAATGCCGTGTACCATCAAGAGAATCTAGGTTATAATAATGTAATCGATTTTCTTTAATTGCTGCAGTGGGTTCTTCAAGCATTAGGTGGATGGGAGAATGAATTGCAGTACTGCAACCAGCTGCTTGAGGAAGATGTCTTCAATAACTCTGCTTGGAATCAGGTCATTTGCTCGTCCATCTTTGGATGCATTATTTGTGTGTATGATATGCAATTTCAGTTTAGATTCTTGCCTTCATTTTTTTGTTTGTTCACCATGGATCTATTTTTAAAACTGATTTCAGTTTTATATCTTAATTTCTCCAATTCCTTCCTCGGAAGTGCTTTCTGACTAATTTAGGTCAAAGATTCCGCATATACTGAAGTATGTCAAATGTTTTTGTTGCAACAGAGATACCTTGTGGTAACACAATCCCCAATTCTTGGGGGTCTTGCGGCAATGCGTGACTCGGAAGTAGATTACACAGTTGAGGCTATTATGGCGAACCCTCAGAACGAAAGCTCCTGGAGATACCTCAGGGGTCTATATAAGGGCGATAATAACTTGCTGGTGGCTGACCACCGCATTTCTGATGTTTGCCTCAAGGTCCTGAATAATGATTGGGCATGTGTGTTTGCTTTAGGCTTGTTGCTCGATCTTCTCCGCTTGGGTCTGCAGCCTTCGGATGAACTCAAGGGAACGATCGAAGCAATAAATAATCCTGATCCTGGAGCGGGACATGCTGATCTTGCAACAGCTGTCTGCTCGATCCTGCAGAAATGTGACCCCCTGCGGATAAACTATTGGTCATGGTACCAAACCACTCTTTCTTCTTAGACATCTCCGAAAATTCGGTCGGAGATAGTTTTTAGCAGCGTGATTTGAACTCAATCGAATGGGTTGAGAGTGTATGAGAAACCTTTCATGCGATCCTGGCATTGTGCAACATGTGTACCAATTTTACTCGATCAGTGACATTATGCAACAATGTCTTGTTTCAGTTGTGTGAATATGTTACTTCGAGTTACTTCTTTTGTAAACAGTTAAATCTGTTGTGGTCCATACATATGAAGAGTCATCGAAGTAACGCATAGTTTACCCGGTGTGTACTCTACGAATTCGTACTGCATTTTTCTCTGCGTATTTATTAATCTGAAGTATACGATCCTCACAAAACAATCATACATTGTCAGACCTGGAGTTTTGTTGCTAATCTTGCCATTTCTGTGCTGCTTCTTCCGAGTTGAACTCCCAGAAGTTCCTCGCAATCAGCATCCGTACACACACGCTGTCAGTCTAGCAGGGGGGTGGATGTTGATTACTCCCTGTCTCGAAATAGGTGTCGAAATTTGTCTAAATTTGAATGAATCTAAATACTAAATAGTATCTAGACAGCTCTAAATTTTACATCTATTTTGAGATGAGGAAGTATTTTTTTTTAGACAAAGGGGATGGATCTCGAGGGTGCTCCGCCATGGGACTTTTTGCTGACCCATATACCGTAGTGCAAGGGGAGTTCCAGAACTGGGTCTCCGCTCCTGAGTCCTGACCCGGCCACGGCCTAAAAGTATTCCTCACTGCGGCCTTTGTCCCTCCTGCACGGCCGCAGTCTCTCGCGACCACCGGAGCAGCCAGCCGCCACCGCCAGAGGTCGAAAGATCGACGCTACTTTCGCCGTCCCACTCCGCAGGACCGCAACTCCCTCCAGACCTCCCGTTCTTCCTAATGCAACAAGGTAAAACCGTCCGATTTGATCCGGATGAATCGGTCCGCCGAGAAATTTGAGTTGCGGTCCGGCCTCTCTAGCCGGCGCGCCCAGCGGACAACCAAACCTGTCAGCTCTGGCCTTTCCCGCATGAACACGCTGTTTCTGATGACTTCCCGTCTTTTTTTGACGATTTCCCGCCGTTTCTGGTTAGTTCTCACCGCGGACTATAAAGATCGATGCGGTGAACTCACCCCACGTCACAATATCCACCATGCATGGCCGCCAAATTACCACCACACGCACACGCAACCCTGGGGTCAGTAATAGAAAAATGGTCTTTGGTCCAGCACCCAAATACCATCAGTCCCGGTTTGGCTCGCAAATCGGGACCAATGCCAGGCACCGGTCCAGGTTCATGCCGCCTGTACATTGGTCCCGGTTCATCTCTAAGCAATGGTCCCGATTCGTGGCATGAACCGGGACCAATGCCCCCGCGATACACACGTGGCACTCTGCGGAGCATTGGTCCCGGTTCATGCCACGAACCGGGACCAAAAACCCTCCCCTGGCTATAAATAAGCTCAGTCAGCCACTTATTTTTTCTGGAATTTTGTGTGGGAGGTGGATGCTAGGTTTCTTCACACTGCACACAAGGTGTTCGACGAAATATCCGAGCCACACTTAAGTTCGCACAACACGGTATCCTCGGCCGAGGTTAGCAACCTTATCTTTTTTATTTGTAACTGATACAAAAATATTGCATGTGTCCATGTAGGGTGGTCATTTCACTATTCACGATGTTATTGTAATGGTCAATTATTATGACGCAGATCGATACGCGGATGCGATGGATGTACGGCGACCGACGCGATTCCGATGTTATTGCAGGCCTGCATAAATTTATCGATGTGGCTAAGGCAAACAAAGTGGATAATTTTATGCCTTGTCCCTACGTCGACTGTCGGAACGTGGCGGAGCACTCTGCCCCAAGAATCCTTCAAAGCCATCTACTTCAGAGAGGGTTCATGCCCGGATATTATTGTTGGGCCATGCGCGGAGAAAGAGGGGTTAGGTTGGAAGAAAATGAAGAAGAGGAAGATGATGACAGCTATCCTATGTCCCCTGAATAATATGGTGATACTGCAATGGAAGACAATGAAGAAGAGGGAGGCGGCAATGAAGAAGAACAACGGGCATCAGATGAGCCCGCTGATGGTCTTGGTCGGGTCATTTGTGATGCAAAGCAACAATGCGATACATAAAGGGAGAAGCTTAAGTTGGAGGCCATGCAAAAGGATCACAAAAAGTTGTTGTACCCAAATTGCAAAGATGGTAGCACAAATCTCGGTACCACACTTGAACTGCTGAAATGGAAGGCAGAGGCTGGTTTATCTGACTAGGGATTTGAGAAGTTACTGAAAATAATGAAGCCAAAGCTTCCAAAGGATAACGAGCTGCCCGAGACAATGTACGAAGCAAATAAGACTATCTGCCCTCTAGGATTAGATGTGGAGAAGATACATGCATGCATTAATAACTGCATCCTGTACCGCAGTGAGAAGTACGAGAATATGGATAAATGCCCGGTATGCACTGCATGTCGGTATAAGATCAGACAAGATGACCCTGGTGATGTTGAGGGCGATGACAAGCCCCCCAGGAAGAGGGTTCCTGCTAAGGTTATGTGGTATGCTCCTATAATACCATGGTTGAAACATCTGTTCAGAAACAAAGAGCATGCCAGGTTGTTGCGATGACATAAAGAACAGCGTAAGAAAGACGGGAAACTGAGACACCCCGCCGATGGGTCGCAGTGGAGAAACATCAAGAGAAAGTACTCAAACTTTGCAGGTGACATGAGGAACTTATTGTTTGATCTAAGTACAGACAACATGAATCCTTTTGGGGAGCAGAGCTGCAGTCACAGCACCTGGCCAGTGACTATGTATCTACAACCTTCCTCCTTGGTTGTGCATGAAGCGGAAGTTCATTATGATGCCAGTGCTCATCCAAGGACCGAAGCAACCCGACAACGACACTGATGTGTACCTAAGGCCATTAGTCGATGAACTTTTGCAGTTGTGGGCAGAACTAGGTGTAAGGTGTGGGATGAGCACAAACGGAGCCATTTGACCTACGAGCGTTGTTGTTCGTAACCATCAATGATTGGTCTGCTCTTAGTAACATTTCAGGATAGTCAAACAAGGGATACAATGCATGCACACACTGTTTAGATAAGACTAAAGGTACATATTTGGATAAATGTAAGAAAGTTGTGTACCTGGGGTGTCGTAAATTTCTTCCGACCAATCATCAAGTAAGAAAGAAAGGCAAGCATTTCAACGGTGAGGCAGAGTACCGGAAGAAGCCTAAGCTCCCTAAAGGTGCTGGTGTATTTGGTATGGTGAAGGACCTAGAAGTAATCTTTAGAAAGGGTCCTGGCGGTCAATCTGTTCCGAAATACTCCATTACCGGACACACGACCATGTGGAAGAAGAAATCTATATTTTGTGAGCTTGAGTATTGGAAAGACCTAGAGGTCCGTTCTTCAATCGACGTGATGCACGTGACGAAGAATCTTTGCGTGAACCTGCTAGGCTTCCTGGGCGTGTATGGGAAGACAAAAGATACACTAGAAGCACGGGAGGACCAGCAACGTATCAAAGACCGATACAACAAGCATACTGATAAAGGCCGTCAATACTTAAGCAGCTATGCTCTTACCAAAGCAGAGAAGGAAATATTTTTTGAATGCCTGAGCAGTATCAAGGTCCCGGCTGGCTTCTCGTAAAATATAAAGGGAATAATAAATATGGAGAGAAAAAAATTTCAGAACCTGAAGTCTCATGATTGCCACGTGATTATGACGCAGTTGCTTCCGGTTGCATTGAGGGGGCTTCTACCGGAAAATGTTCGAGTACCCATTGTGAAGCTATGTGCATTCCTCAATGCAATATCTCAGAAGGTAATTGATCGAGAAAGTCTGGAAAGGCTACATAAGGATGTGATCCAATGTCTTGTCAGTTTTAAGTTGGTGTTCCCCCCGTCCTTCTTCAATATTATGACGCATCTCTTAGTTCACCTAGTCAAAGAGATTTCCATTCTCGGTCCTGTATTTCTGCATAATATGTTCCCCTTCGAGAGTTCTTGGGAGTCTTAAAGAAATATGTTCATAACCGTGCTAGGCCAGAAGGAAGCATCTCCAATGGCTATGGAACAGAGGAGGTCATTGGATTCGGTGTAGACTTTCTTCCCGACCTTAAGCCGATTGGTGTTCCTGAATCACGGTATGAGGGGAGACTGAGTGGAAAAGGCATGCTAGGAAAGAAAGAAATGATATTTAGGGACGGGCATTCTTTGAATCAAGCACACTACACAGTTCTACAAAGTTCTACCTTCGTGGCTCCGTATATCGAGGAACACATAAATGTTGTACGCTCCAAGTTCCTAGGGAAGGATGACTACTGGATTAAAGAAAATCACATGGAGACTTTCGGCACTTGGTTGCAATTACATCTCATGAATGACACCACTATTGGAGATCAGCTCTACTTATTGGCCACGACACCATCTGCGACTGTATTGAATTTCCAAGGGTATGAGATAAATGGGAATACATTTTACACGATTGCCCAAGATAAAAAGAGCACCAACCAAAACAGTGGTGTCCGCTTTGATGCAACATGCGAGAATGGGAAAAATGACACATACTATGGTTACAAAGAGGAGATATGGGAACTTGACTATGGACCTACTTTTAAGGTCCCTTTGTTTCGGTGCAGTTGAGTCAACATGAATGGAGAAGGGGTAAAGGTCATGAAACCTCGAACATGATAGGTCATTTTGTGAATGATTTTTTATGATGTTTGCAATTTTTCAAGTTCAATATTTTTACTTGCAACTATGACACATAATATGACACCACGTGAAGGTTTCACATTGTTTGGATCATTTTTGAATTTCTTATGCCCATTTCAAACTATATTCAAAACAGTGGGCATGAAGCTTCTTAGCCCGGGGCTGAGCCTCGCTAAACTTGAAGTGAATATCTGCTGAAATAGCATGTTGTGAACCTATAAATGATTTTTTTTAAAAATTCACAAGCATTATATCATGTACTTGTAGTTCAAATCTAGGCAACCTCCTACCGATTCGGCAGGAATTTGTCTTTTTCATGAGGGATGGACGGAAAGGTTCCAGATACACCGGTTGGGAAATTATCCATCTAAGGTGGTCTAGTATTTTTGAAAAATGGGTTGGTACCAATGCCAAACTTTAATTTGGTGGTTGCTTCATAGAACACCCCGATTTCGGCACCTCAAAAATGGAAATTGGCAATTTCGTGCGTGGAAAAGGAAAACTTCCTCCTACAACATCGTAAGCCATCCCAAGATGCACATGTGTGCACAATATGGGCACATTATCACAAACTATGCCATGATTCTATCCATAACATTGGTGGTTTGACCTAAATGCCATGAAACCTTAAACATGATAGGTCATTTTGTGAAGGATTTTTTATGATGTTTGCAATTTTTCAAGTTCAATATTTTTTCTTGCAACTATGACACATAATATGACACCACGCGAAGGTTTCACATTGTTTAGATCATTTTTGAATTTCTTATGCCCGTTTGAAACTATATTCAAAACGGTGGGCATGAAGCTTCTTAGCCCGGGGCTGAGCCTCACTGAACTTGAAGTGGATATCTGATGAAATTGCATGTTGTGAATCTATAAATGATTTTAAAAAAAATTCACAAGCATTATATCATGTACTTGTAGTTCAAATCTAGGCAACCTCCTACCGATTCGGCAGGAATTTGTCTTTTTTATGAGGGATGGACGAAAAGGTTCCAGATACACCGGTTGGGAAATTGTCCATCTAAGGTGGTCTAGTATTTTTGAAAAGTAGGTTGGTACCAATGCCAAACTTTAATTTGGTGGTTGCTTCATAGAACACCCCTATTTCGGCACCTCAAAAGTGGAAACTGGCTATTTCGTGCGTGGAAAAGGAAAACTTCCTTCTGCAACATCGTAAGCCATCCCAAGATGCACATGTGTGCACAATATGGGCACATTATCACAAACTATGCCCTGATTCTATCCATAACATTGGTGGTTTGACCTAAATGCCATGAAACCTTAAACATGATAGGTCATTTTGTGAAGGATTTTTTATGATGTTTGCAATTTTTCAAGTTCAATATTTTTTCTTGCAACTATGACACATAATATGACACCACGCGAAGGTTTCACATTGTTTAGATCATTTTTGAATTTCTTATGCCCGTTTGAAACTATATTCAAAACGGTGGGCATGAAGCTTCTTAGCCCGGGGCTGAGCCTCACTGAACTTGAAGTGGATATCTGATGAAATTGCATGTTGTGAATCTATAAATGATTTTAAAAAAAATTCACAAGCATTATATCATGTACTTGTAGTTCAAATCTAGGCAACCTCCTACCGATTCGGCAGGAATTTGTCTTTTTTATGAGGGATGGACGAAAAGGTTCCAGATACACCGGTTGGGAAATTGTCCATCTAAGGTGGTCTAGTATTTTTGAAAAGTAGGTTGGTACCAATGCCAAACTTTAATTTGGTGGTTGCTTCATAGAACACCCCTATTTCGGCACCTCAAAAGTGGAAATTGGCTATTTCGTGCGTGGAAAAGGAAAACTTCCTTCTGCAACATCGTAAGCCATCCCAAGATGCACATGTGTGCACAATATGGGCACATTATCACAAACTATGCCCTGATTCTAGCCATAACATTGGTGGTTTGACCTAAATGCCATGAAACCTTAAACATGATAGGTCATTTTGTGAAGGATTTTTTTATGATGTTTGCAATTTTTCAAGTTCAATATTTTTCCTTGCAACTATGACACATAATATGACACCACGCGAAGGTTTCATATTGTTTGGATTATTTTTGAATTTCTTATGCCCGTTTGAAACTATATTCAAAACGGCGGGCATGAAGCTTCTTAGCCCGGGGCTGAGCCTCGCTGAACTTGAAGTGGATCTCTGATGAAATAGCATGTTTTGAATCTATAAATGATTTTAAAAAAAATTCACAAGCATCATATCATGTACTTGTAGTTCAAATCTAGGCAACCTCCTACGAATTCGGCATGGATTTGTCTTTTTCATGAGGGATGGACGGAAAGGTTCCAGATACACCGGTTGGGAAATTTTCCATCTGAGGTGGTCTACTATTTTTGAAAAAATGGGTTGGTACCAATGCCAAACTTTAATTTGGTGGTTGCTTCACAGAACACCCCGATTTCGGTACCTCAAAAATGGAAATTGACTATTTCCTGCGTCGAAAAGGAAAACTTCCTTCTACAACATCGTAAGCCATCCGAAGATGCACATGTGTGCACAATATGGGCACATTATCACAAACTATGCCCTGATTCTAGCCATAACATTGGTGGTTTGACCTAAATGCCATGAAACCTCCAACATGATTTATCATTTTGTGAAGGTTTTTTTGTGATGTTTGCAATTTGCCAAGTTTGCTATTTTTACTTGCAACTATATCATATAATATGACACCTTGCGAAGGTTTCATGTTGTTTGGATCATTTTTGAATTTGTTATGCCCGATTGAAACCATATTTAAAATGGCGGGGATGAAGATTCCTAGCCCGACTTCTTAGTTAATGAAATATGCAAAAAAATAGTTAATGAATTTTTAATTGAAAATGGCATAAATGTTAATAATTTAAATAGTTAGAATAATTCTTTTATAAATCATAAAAAGGTTTTGAACACCCCGTTTCCCGCCGTTTGTTTCTTAGTTAATTGCAAATGGTAAAATTGTTAATAGTTTGTATAGTTAGAATAATTATTTTTGAAAACAGAAAATGGTTTTGGATTATTTATTTAAATTGAAGCACTTTTCCTGTTGAAAGTTTTTCCAAATTCACAATAAATAATCATTTCAAGTTGAAAGAATTAATTAAAGAAGAAAACAAATTTGAAAATGGTGGAAAGACCAAAAGATTGGCCAAAATATGAAAAACGGGTCAAAGATCCCGGTTCGTCCCACGAACCGGGATCGATGACTCTGGGTGCGTGCGCTGCACATGGTGGCCCAGCAACGCTCCCCGCCCAGACCTTTGGTCGCGGTTCGTCCCACCAACAGGGCCCAAAGGCTCAACAGTCCCGGTTGGTACGATAAACCGGGACCAAAGGTCTGCACTACATAACAGCACGTGGCGGCCCAGCAACGCTCCCCGCCCAGACCTTTGGTCCCGGTTCATCGCACCAAGCGGGACCAAACGGTCCTGGTTGGTGCGATGAACCGGGACCAAAGGCTTGTACTAAATAACTATTGCCCCTCCTTCTTCTTCCCCATCCACTTGACTCGCAAAACGCCCAAGGAAAATCACGCGCGGAGCAGAACGACGCCGTCAGGCTACCGGATTTTCGAGCCGCCGCTGCCCTCTTCGCCATCGATCGTGCCGCCCGAGCCCGCGCCGCTCCGCCTCCAACGCCGTCGCCCCTGCACCTGCCCATGCCCACGCCGCCCCCCGCCCGCGGCGCTGTCACCCGCCCCGGTGCCCAAGGAGGAGGAGGCCCGCGTCGCCCGAGCCTGCGCCGCCCAAGCCCGCCTCCGACCGCGTCGCCCGAGCCTGCCGCCCCTGCCCCTGCCCGCTCAGCAGGCAGCTCCGCTCCTGCACGCCGGTGGCCACCGCCGGCCGGTAAGCCTCCCCCTCCCCCGGCCCTCCCCTCATGTCAAGCAAATGTTTTCTGTAATTGTTTTATTAACTAAAAATGCTGATAGGTGGGTCTAACATGTCAGGTTTTTATTCCTTTTGGAATTTTTTTCTGAAATTAATAAAAGTCAGACATGTGGGGCCAGATGGAAAATAATTTTAATAATTCAAAAAATGTTTATTTATTTAAAAATGATTTAAAATGGATTAAACTTGGGAAAAATCATAACTAATTCATTTTAAATCAGAAAAATGTGTATAATATATCAAAATGTTTAGAAAAATGATCTCTACCATTAAAAAAATTTAAGCAGTCATATTCATACAACTTTGAACCTTACTTTACGTAGAGGAACACCGACACCCCCTAAGTACCATGGGTTCGATGGTTTGTCCACCTAGGGCATTCCGAACCCATTTGAATTGATGTGGAACCTAGGGCTATTCTAATTCATGAAATCCATCATATCATCCATATTGTATGAGCATTGGACATGCCATGTGTTGATTGTTGCTTCTTCTTTCCGGTGTTGGTTCTTCGCGAATAGGAACCGAGACCGAATCTGAAGTCAACGCCACCGAAGAGCAGTACCGTTTCAATGACGGACAAGGCAAGCGTAGCCCCATAATTTTGAACCTTTGTTTACAATGTATTTCATTCCCGCTATATGCATACGATTCCAATGTGGTCTTTTGTTTAAGATAGAGTATCCTATCTGCTGCATGTTGTCCTTTGTATACCGATCCACCGCTCCTAGGATAACTAGGGTTGAGCTTATGAGCGTTGCTAGTGCCATATTTCAGTCAAGCTTAGCCAACAGAAGGTGGTTTCTACATTGATGTCAACGAGTAGTTGGGGTTCTCGGGCAGCAGCCTAGGATCTATGGAAGGGTTGTTTTGCTTATATTTTTGGCCTCTTAGGCCCTTTGCTAAGTTTGTTGTTTAGAACAACGTATTTGCTTCCATTGCTCGGTGTTTGATGGGTATTTGACCCCCTAGTTTGTAATACTTGTATGCAACTCTGTTTGTGTTGGAGGTCTCGAAATTTTAGGTTTTGACATATCGACATATCACGGCCCATGTCGCGAACCCCTCCCGATGCCGTGCCGCCTCCCAAAAAGAAGGAAAATTTTAGGTTTATTCTTATGTAGAACTATTGCATTTTAGAAAATAAGTGCATATCGTTTTGTATTATTTGCATTATAGTAACTTGCAAATCTTAATTTGTAGATACTATGAATCGAACACACCAAGATACTATGAATCCAGAACATCAGGAAAACATCCTCCACAGAATGATCTGTGAAAATGAATTTATCGATGTCGATGTCACCAAGAAGTTTCTGAACAAATCCGGTGAGGGAGATGAGTCTCTCAACCGAGAAGACCGATCCGGTGAGGTAGAAGGCGAAGCCTGGGATGGGGGAGAAGCCGACAAGGGAGAAGGCGATGACTCCAGCGGAACCTTAAATCTCACAAACTCCGGTGAGGTGTATATATGTATTTTTGTAATTAAAATGCCATGGTCTATATATACATGCATATATTAACACTCTTTCTTCTTTTAGCCCTCCAGATCGAGAACTTCTTCCGTAAGAACGAAACAAGGCCCAACAAAAAAGTTGGATGACACTGTGAGGTATAGGATCGAAGTGGTCGGTGTAGACGACGAACCGCAAGCTCCCGATGATGTCGCAAAAAAATTTGTCAAGCAATGCGGAGTTCTTGTGAGGGACTACATCCCGATCACCGTTCTAGAATGGAATCGGCCAAGCGGCGGTGGAGTACCGTATGTCGGTGACATCGCCTAAGATAAGCTTTTTGCCAAGCTCATGATTAATTTCCTCCTGCCGAGGCCAGATGTGAATCCAAATGAGGAGGAGAGAGCAAAAAAGGATCTTGTGCAAAGAGTCAAGAAGTTTGCTCTCATCAAGATGGCCGATGCATTCAAGAACTGGAAGAAGAAACTGTACAATAACTTTGTCAAGGTAGAGCAGACTCTATATTTCAATCAAGGCGGCTATGCTAAGTTCAGACACCGTTGGGCTGATTTTGTGAAGTACAAGACATCGGAGAAAGCTTTGGAAAGGTCTAGAATAAATACGGAGAATGCTGCTAAGAAAGTGTACCATCATAATATGGGGCATGCTGGCTACGCCGGTTGCATGCCTAAGTGGGATTGATGTTTACGCACTTCTATTCTTGTAGACAGTTATTGGGCCTCCAAGTGCAGAGCTCTGTAGAACAGCAGCAAGTTTCCCTTAAGTGTATTACCCAAGGTTTATCGAACTCAGGGAGGAAGTGGTCAAAGGTATCCCTCTCAAGCAACCCTGCAATCAAGATACAAGAAGTCTCTTGTCTCCCCAACACACCCAATACACTTGTCAGGTGTATAGGTGCACTAGTTCGGCAAATAGATAGTAAAATACAAGTGGTATAGATAATTATAAGTGGTAACGGTGCCAGAAAATAGCTTGATGGCGTGGAAGAGACTAAAGACAAACTGAAATAAAGATGGAAGCAAGCAAACATGTAACATATCTAGTTGCAAACGGTGTTTCAATGCTTAGAAACAAGGCCTAGGTATCATACTTTCACTAGTGAACACTCTGATATAAATATCTTATCTTCATGATACTACTCTGAACTACTCTCCGGTTGGACACTCTAATCCATGGTAGGGTTATAACAGCAGACCTCAAAGTAAGCCTTTCCCATCTAGATAACCCCACACTGTCACCTTGAGCACTAGATGGTTCCAACAAACACCACAATTTCATAGAGACATCCAACTCCAAATATAACTCATAACGAGTATTTGTAATCTGTAGCCTAAGTGCCACCATGGTGTGCATGCTGTCACTTTCACACACATGGGGAGAGCAGAGATCTATTAAAGCACTTGAGTAGCAAAGTATATCTACTTGATTACAAAGCTCATGATCACAATATGATCACACATAGAGAGAGATGAACACATAGCTACCGGTAGATCCCTTAGCCTCGAGGAAGAACTACTCCCTCATCATCATGGGAATCAACAATGGCGATGGAGATGGTGGTGGAGATCGATGGAGATGGCTCCGGGGGGACTTCCCCATCTCGGTAGGGTGCCGGAATAGAGACTTTCTGTCCCCCGAATCTCCCTTTCGGTGGCGGCGGCGCTGCAGAACTTTTCGTGGCTGAAGGCTGGACGATTTAGGGTTTATGCATTGGGAGAGATATATAGGCGAAAGAGGCAAGGTCGGTGGTCGGAAAGGGGGCCAACACCGTACCCTGGCGCGGCCAGGGGGACCCGCGCTTAGGGGTGGTGTGGCCACCCTGTGGCCCCTCTCCGTCTCGTCTTCTGGCTCCGTGAGTCTTCCGATAAAATATCAACTTCGGCTTTTGTCCCGTCCAATTCCGGGAATATTCATTTTCTGACTTTCCTGGAACCAAAAATAGCAGAAAACAGGCAGCTGGCACTGTGGCATATTGTTAATAGGTTAGTCCAAGAAAGTGTATGAAAAGTACTCCAAAGTTGGAACAAAACATAAGAAAGTACATAAAACCAAGCATGGAACATCAAAAATTATAGATATATTTGCAATGTATCAACAACCCCAAGCTTAACTCCTGCTCGTCCTCGAGTAGGTAAGTGATAAAAAGAAAGAATAATTTTTGAGGTGACATGCACCGTCATAAACTTGATCAAAGTATTTGCAAAACATTCAAAGCTGGGATCATAGTACTTCAATCATAACATGAAAGATATAGTTCTAACAATAAGACATAGCAACTATGTTGCAACATGAAAGGATACAAACAAAATATTCATGAATAACAGTACTTTGCAAGACGTTTGTTTGTTTCACATAAAGAAAACATAGCATAGTAGCATTCAGCTTGTCCCTCATGGAGTAGAAAAACATAAATGCATAGGACACCTTCAAAGTTCATAAGAGTGACTAGATACAAAAAGTTTAAAACAAGCAATATCAAGTTATGCATTAATCAACTAGTCTTGGTACAATGCACATAGAACTAAGAATGGCCACTATGCTCTCAAAGAAGGTGCATAAAGATAGAAGGTGGGGACTCAACATAAAAGTAAAAGAAAGGCCTTCATAGAAGGAAGTAGGGATTAAAGTCTCATAAAGAGCTTCCAAAAATTATGGTACTTGTTAGCTTTCAGCTCTCATTGCCCCTATCATAAGCATCTTTAAGGTGATTAAGGTTAAAGTGACACAACTAAGATGATATGCTTAACAAGTTATAAGCCAAAATCTCATGCCCCTTACTTACGAAGACCGAACCTCATGCTACTCAACTTTAGTCACGAGTAAGTGATACATTGCAAATGTATCTATAATTTTTGATGTTCCATGCTTCATTTTATCTACTTTCTTATGTTTAGTTCTAGCTTTGGAGTACTTTTCATATGATTTCTTGGACTAACCTATTAACAAGAGCCATAGTGCCAGCTGCCTGTTTTCTGCTGTTTTTGGTTCCAGGAAGTCGGAAAATGAATATTCTCGGAATTGGACGGGACAAAAGCCAAAGTCAGTTTTTCACCGAGGGACACATGGAGCCAGAATACGAGACAGAGAGGGGCTGGGGCCCGGCCACACGACCTGGCCGCGCGGCGAGGCTTGGCCCACGCCAGGGGTGGTCTGGCCGCCCCAGGCACCCCCTCGGCCTCCCCTTCCGACTATATATTGCCTCCGATACAGAAACCCTAAGTACCCGATCAAAATTCCACGAAAGAGTCTGTAGCGCCGTCGTCTCCATCCCTAGATCGGGAGGGATCTGAAGCTCTTCCCGGCACCCTGCTAGAGAGGGGATTTCACCCTGGAGGCCTTCTTCATCATCATGCAAGCCTCCGGTGTGATGCATGAGTAGTTCATCTCTGGATTACGAGTCCATGTAGTAGCTAGATGGCTGGTTCTCCTCCTTTGTGCTATCATATTTTAGATCTTGTGAGCTCCGTTCATGATCAAGATCATCTATTTGTAATTCTGCATGTTGTGTTTGTGGGGATCCGATGGATATTGAGATGCTATTTCAGATTGATTATTGATTCTATCATGTCTTTGTTATTTGTGATCTTGCATGGTTTCCGTTGTTAGTAGCTATCTTGGCCAAGTAGATGCTAGCAACTCCAAGAGTTAGTATTTATGCTCGATAGTGGGTTCATGCCTCTGGTAATCTGGGGAAGTGATAGAAATCTCTAAGGTACTAGATGTTCTGTTGCTACTAGGGAGAAAACAACAATCCTTTGTGCATAGAACAATCATATTTTTTACTTTACATGCAATTCATAATGCAATAATCTGTTGCTTGTAACTTAATACTGGAGGGGGTTCGGATGATAACCTGAAGGTGGATTATTAGTCATAGATGCAGTTGGATGACGGTCTATGTATAATGTTGTAATGCCCAATCGAATCTCAAAGGAGTCAAGATGATTAGTATATGCTTGTATGCTTTATCGATATTTGTCAATTGCCCCGCTGTAATTTGTTCACCCAACATGTTATCTATCTTAAGGAGAGCCACCTCTAGTGAACTGTGGACCCCGATCCTTTCTTTTACTTTCAATCTACAATCATCTGTTTACTGCTTTGTGTTTACTTTCTGCAAACTACTACTTTGTTCCATTCGATACGTTTAATCCTTTGTTTTCAGCAAAACCGGTGAGATTGACAACCTCATCGCAACTTGGGGACAGAGTTCTGTGGTTGTGTTGTGCAGGTCTCCACGTTGCTGTTGGCACCGGTAGTGCGCCCTTCCAAGGCTCAGCTAGCAACACCTTTGGGGTGTTTCCTTGCTCCTACTAGATTGATAACCTTGGTTTAATAACTGAGGGAAACTTATTGCTGTGCTCATCATACCTTCCTCTTGGGGTTCCCCAACGAGCTCGATATATTTTGGGCCATCAAGCAATTTTCTGGCGCCGTTGCCAGGGACTGAAGAAGAAGAAGCTCCCACGTCAACCACGCGCTAGCAAGGATTTTCTGGCGCCGTTGCCGGGGAGTCAAGGACATCTTCACAAGGGGAGTCCCTCATAACCAATCTCTTTACTTTGTTATTTTTGTTTTGCTTAGTTTACTTTTGCTTTGTTTGCTTGTTTCTTTATGAAAAACACAAAACAAATTAGTTTTACAAGGTTGCTTTCCTTATTTAAAACACACAAAAATGACTACTCTGGAAAACACTAAGTTGTGTGACTTCACTAGCACCAACAACAATGATTTTTTGAGCACACCTATTGCTCCACCTGTTCCTGAAGCTACTTTCTTTGAAATAAAACCTGCTTTACTCAATCTTGTTATGAGAGAACAATTTTCTGGTATTGGTAATGAAGATGCTGCTACCCATCTAAATAACTTTGTTGAACTTTGTGAGATACAAAAGCATAGGGATATAGATGGAGATATTATTAAGCTTAAATTGTTTCCTTTTTCTTTGAGAGGAAAAGCTAAAGAATGGTTGAATTCCTTGACTAGGAATAGTATTGATTCTTGGACTAAATGCAAGGATGCTTTCATTGGAAAATACTACCGGCCTGCTAAGATTATATATATGAGAAGTGAAATAATGAAATTTAAATAATCTTATAATGAACATGTTGCTCAAGCTTGGGAAAGAATGAAATCTTTGGTAAAGAATTGTCCCACTCATGGACTGACTGCTTGGATGATCATCCAAACCCTTTATGCATGATTGAACTATTCTTCAAGAAATCTATTGGATTCTGCTGCTGGAGGGACCTTTATGACCATTACTTTGGGTGCTGCAACAAAGATTTTGGATAATATGATGGTTAACTACTCTGAATGGCATACTGAGAGAGCTCCACAAGGTAAGAAGGTAAATTCTATTGAGGAAACCTCTTCCTTGAGTGATAAGATTGATGTTATTATGTCTATGCTTGTTAATGGGAAAGCCCATATTGATCCAAATAATGTTCCCTTAGCCTCTTTGGTTGCTCAAGAAGAGCAAGTTGATGTGAACTTCATAAGAAATAACAATTTTAGCAACAATGCCTACAAGAATAACTTTGGTAGTAACAATTATAAGACATATCCCCCCAACAATGGTAATGCTTATGGAAACTCCTACAACAATAATAATAGTGCTCCCTCTGAACTTGAAGTTACACTTAAAGATTTCATTAATAAACAGACTGCTTTCAATAAAACTATTGAGGAGAAACTCTCTAATGCTGAAAGAAATATATCATCTTTGGCTGAAGCTCAATCTTCTTTGAATAAAATGGCTGCTAAACCTGAAACTATTGATAATCCTTTTGCAGCTACTAATGCCATACAAGTTATAATTGATGAAAATGTTAGACTATTAGCTGAATTGCATGCTAAGTGGGAAAGAGAAGATGAACTTGCTAGAAACGTTTGTGTTTCTACTATCACTACCACTAATGTTGAAACTCGTAATAGTTCTGCTACTTTAGATGATAAATTTGATTTTGATCTTGATGGTTGCAATATTTCTGAAGTTATTAAGTTCCTACAAAAGCTTGCTAAAAGTCCTAATGCTAGTGCTATGAACATGGCCTTTACAAACCACATTACTGATGCTCTCATAAAGATTAAAGAAGAAAAGATGACACATAAAGCTGCTATTCCTATAAAACAAGAGGATGGTTGGGAACCCATCATTAATATGAAAGTGAATGATTTTGATTTTAAAGCTTTATGTGATCTTGATAGTAGTGTTTCTATTATGCCTAGAAAGATTTATGATATGCTTGATTTTCCACCACTTGAAGATTGTTATTTGAATGTCCCACTTGATGATAATGCTAAAAAGAAACTCATGGGGAGTCTTACTGTTGTTCTTATTATGGTTAACAATGCTTATGTCCCCATTGATTTCTATGTTTTGGATGTTGAATGCAATGCTTCTTGTCCTATTATTTTGGGAAGACCTTTTCTTAGAACTGTTGGTGCCATTATTGATATGAAAAAAGGCACCATTAAATATCAACTCCCACTGAAGAAAGGTATAGAACACTTCCCTAAGAAGAGAGAGAAGATTTCTTTTGTTTCTCCTATGAAAACAAAATTTTCTCTTAATGGTTCTTCCTTTGAGAACACTTGATTCTTTTTGTTGCTTCTTATGCCTAACTTAAAGGCGCTAAAGAAAAGTACTTATTGGAAGATAACCCAAAAGTTTTAGATGAGTCTTGGAAGTTATTACCTATTTAATAACCGCTCCTTATCCTTTTTATTTGCTTTTTGTGCCAAGAGTAACCTCTAATGAGAGAGAAGTAATGATTGGGAAAGTTGCTGTCCCGAAACATATATCTGTGCTTCATCGTAACAATTCGTGTAAAATCTCTGTACTTTCTTTTGAGGCATGAATTTTTTTCCTTCTTCCCCAGGTTGTTATCTAACTTTCGTTAGTTCAACATTTTTTGATTTGAGCAACAGAAGATCTTCGAAAAAATTCGTCTTTACCTGCTGGTCTGTTCTGACAGACTTCTGCCATTATTTGCATTTGCTTCTTGTTAGTTCCTTTTGAGTTCTTTTGGGGAATTGAGATTTTTGAGGGAAGTGCTACATTAGCTTGTGTTTTATTAGAAGTTTAATTGGTGTTAGAACTGAACCCGAAGAGTTATTATCTTGAGTGCACTAATGTTGCTAATAAAGATTGTGTGAAGTTTTGTATGAAGGAAAAATTTCAGGTGTATGGAAGGAATGAATAATGAGATGAAGGATGGACTAAAGCTCAAGATTGGCGATGTCACGCGTGTCACCCCAAGAAATATCCAAGAAGTACAAGCGTCAAAGCTTGGGGATGCCCAAGGCACCCCCTTCTTCATCAATAAAAATCCCAGGTTTCTTCCAAACACTTCATTTTTATTATTGCATGCACAGTTGTGTTGTTCTTGGAGCGTCTTATTTTTTGTTTTCGTTTTGGTTTTTCGTTTGCTTGGTTTTCTTAGTTTGCTGAATAAATTGGTTGGACCCCCTCTTTCATACATTGGTTTTCAAATAGTTTGGTTTGGATTGAAAAAGAGTAGGAAAGTTCATGCTTTAGTGGTAAAGAGAGCTTGTTTTTGACTATGGCCTATGCTTTGTCGTGCCATGCTTGTTGGGGGATACCCCCGGGTAGGGTAACACCGTGGTATAAGGGCCGAGTTAGCCGGGGTACGGCGCAGTCAAAGCAAGTGTTGATCGGGTCACCTCAAGGCAGGCCGAATCACGGTGTGACCCGGCCCATGGAGCATCTCCTTGACTATGATCCGGCCGGCATAAGATTTATGCCGACCCAGTCTATCTATTTTGTAGGTGGATTGGTAAGCCGGATTAGCTGTATGCTAGCTGGATTATCTTAGCTTCCAAGAGAAGGAATCCCCTGCTGGTCAAAAGGTGGCTTTATTAGCTATGGCATGAGCAAAGTAAAGTAAAGAAGAGGACCAGCGGGTCAGGGGCGACCAAGGTGACGCGGGCAAAGCCGGATGACGTAGCCCGTGTCTGGTGACGCCAAAAGACAAGGATGACGCTGCGGGTTATGTCCAAATCCCGGACGAGCCGTTAAAGAGAAATAAAGAAGCATATAGCTTTAGACAAGGAGCATATTCGGAGAATATGCTGCCACGTGTGCCCTAAGTTTGTAACCCAGGCTACCCTATATAAGGAGCACCGGGGCGTCCATAGGGAGGGATCAATCATTCTCTGTCTAAGGTAGAACTCTAGGGCTAGATAGTAGGGAGTAAGAGACATCGTCTCCTTCCTGCTAGGAGCCTCAAGAACACTTGTAAACACCATTGATAGAGAAATTATAAGAACTTCCGTGCGTGGAATCACCACGTTTTCCCTCCTTGGATTCCCCTAGCACTCATTGGCCCCATCTTTAGCCTATCTATGGCATCTGCCGTGCCACCACCACGACAGTTGGCGCCCACCGTGGGGCTCGCGGTGCTAGCAGGGGTGAAAATTCAGACGGGAAACTTCTCAAGCACCGGCGAGCGTATCGTCTCAGGCTTGGTTCAGCGCTTTGGAGCGCTGGACTACATCAGCGACAACGCATGAAGCTTTGGCAGGCACCCTCCACCGCGCAACGACGTCTTCGTAAAGCTTGGCGCACACAAGATCTACGTCGGTGTGGACGAGTCCTGCGTTCATCCGCGGCGCGTCGTCGAAGGAGGCGAGTCACCTCTCAGCACGACTCGTGGAATGCGTATCATTCTCCCCACTAGCAGCGTTGAGGTCCTGATGACCATGCTTGATGCAGAACCGAGTAAGGATCCGGCGCCAGAGCCGGAGGTAACGCCAAAGCAGACCAGGTTTAGGTTTCCTCCACTAGAAAGGCCAAAGAATGTGCTCCAGCAAGCGATAAATATCTTAGCAACGTCAATAGCACCTGCGGTAGATCCGGCTTAGGCACGAGTTGAGTTAGAGGAAACTAGGCGGAAAATGTTAGCTGGAGCAAAGAAAGTAGCAGAGCTGCATCAGTCATTGAACATCACCTTGAGAGAGTATGCTAAGGCTAACCGTATAGATGGAGTAAAAATCCGGGGCAGAAACCTGATCACTGAGATTGATAAGGAGTACGAGCCTAGGCCGGGTCAGACAGCTACGATAATTAGAGGAGGGTTGGATCGGTAGAGTACCCCGGCAAAGAACCTTAGAGTAGCAAACGCGGCCGCATCCAAATTAGAAGGCTTAACTGGAGAAGCCCGACAAAGGCATCACGAGAGGGTAAATCATTTGCGGAGAGTTGCTTGCCAGCAAAATGAAGAAATGAACAAGGCAAACCCGGCGCCACCCGAAGCATCGCAGGTGGTACATTCGGCCAGGAACAACCCGGCGAGATCCAGAGGAGCCGCATCATCTCCGGGTCACAACCCTAGGAGAGAAGAGGTTGTAAACTCCGGAAGAAGAGATAAACAAATGGTCCCTTATGATCCGGTAAGGCCGGAAAAGGCAAAGCGGTGCAAGCTGATGAGGATAGGCACAGTACTAGCCGAGGTGTCCCTGGACGAGCTAACCATGACCAAGGCAATGCCGGTCAGAGGAACGTTGTCAACGGTAATGCCGGTCAACATGATCCCGCGCGGGCAGCACGAAACGTACATCGGCAACATCAGCAACGTGTAGCTCGGCAAGAGGGAAGTGCAGGACAAGCAGCACGACAACAGGATTCTTGTCCGGATCAGGAAAGATATAATGATGGTTATTCGGCTATGGTCAATGACAGATACCCTAGACCGGATCACCACATCATTGGGTCTAGGCTGGGGAGCAGGAACTTGCAACCAGATGACGCAAGGCTGAAATTGGACATGATCTATAGGTCGTAGCAAATTGATATACAAGGTCCACCGGGTCCAGCATGCTTTGGGCCCTGGATCATGAATGAGCCACCGATACCGAACTTTCAGCTGGCCAGAGGAAACCGAACTTATGATGTTAGTACGAGGCCGGAGGATTGGTTGATTAACTACGAAACAGCAGTCAAGATCACAACGGGGAATTTAAGATGGGCAGTGAGATATGTGCCGCAAATGTTGGAAGGACCAGCGCGAGTTTGGCTGAACAACTTACCACCAGGAAGCGTTAAATGTTGGTTAGATTTTCAGGAGTTATTCGTGAGCAATTTCTCGAACACCTATAAGAGGCCAAACAAGCCAGAAACTCTAGCACTGTGTAGGCAAAGACCAAATGAGCCGGACCAAGATTTCCTAACCCGTTGGTGTAACGTGCATAACTCGTGCCAAGGTGTAATTGAATCACAAGCTATTGTGTGGTTCGCCCAAGGGTGTAGATATGGAAGTATGCTATGGCAGAGGTTGCGGCGAGATATGCCAACTAGTCTGGCTGAAACGATCCGGATTGTAGATTCATATGCCTTGGGAGATCCAACGCAACCCCGGCTGATGTCGAGCAAGGCAAACGAGGAGTATTACAACCGAGATATCTCCGAGTCATCACGAAGGAATGATTTACGAGGAAAAAGAAGGGAGCGTCCGGACTATAGATACAACTCGCAACAAATGGCAGTGGTAGACCAGGATCAGCCCAATGCTGAAGCAAGCCAACGCCAAAAAACTGGAGGGCAGAGCTGGCAACAGAAAAATGAAGGGAGAAAGCCTTGGACCCCGGAGCATAAAAAGCAATGGCAGGAACGTAAGGATATGCCGAGGTATACTTTCGAGTCTATGGTGGATCAACCTTGCAAATTTCATACACCAAGTCCAAACAGTCCGGCAAATCATACGTCTCGGCAATGTGAGTGGATGAGGAAGTTAGAACAGGGCAGTTCGGGGAATGCTCAGGCACCTCGGAACGAGGCACCTAGAAACGAGGCGCCACGGCCACCATTACTAACAGGGGGAAATGGACAACAACTGATGTTGCCACAGCCTCCACCGAGGTATGAAAGGGATATGGTACATCAAGTAGACAATAACCAGTGATAGGATCATGGTTGCCACGAAAATGAAAGGTGGAACGAGTACAGGGAACATCACCAATGTTACTGTGTGTTTACCACGGAAGAGAATGACCAGAAAAGCTTGCAGCACCGACATATGGAGGTGAACGCGGTATTGCCGGCTGTGCCGAGATATATGCCCTGGGCCGATCAAGAAATCACATGGAGTATCAAGGATCACCCAAAGATCATGCCAAGCTCGGGAACCTACGCTCTAGTCTTGGATCCGACGTTCATTGGGCCGAATCTCAATGTGCGATTTTCCAAGGTACTGATGGATAATGGTAGTAGTATCAACATTATGTACAAGGACACCATGCACAAGTTGGGAATAACAGAGAACATACTGCAAGCAATGAGAACCACTTTTCATGGTATTGTGCCAGGCATTTCCTGCGAACCAATTGGGAAGGTCCGGGTTGACGTATTGTTTGGCACAAGAGATAATTGTCGAACTGAGAATTTGGAGTTTGGAGTGGTGAATCCGGGGAGCGCTTATCACGCGTTACTTGGCAGGCCAGCGCTGAACAAGTTCATGGCAACTACCCACATCAACCACCTTAAGATGAAACTGCCTGGACCAAGGGGCGTGATAACCATGTTAGGGGACTTTCGGCGTTCGATCGAGTGCGCCTCGGCCGGATCTAACTTAGCCAAATCACTCGTGATAGCTCAGGAAAAAACAAAGATACTAGAAGTAGCGGCATTAGCTCAATCCGCGTAGCTGCATATGCCGGCACTGACTAACCTGCATGGAAGTGTGTCATTCCAAGCAACTAAAGACAAAAAGAAGGTGCCAATAGATGATCAGTTCCCTGAACGCACAGTCACAATTGGTGCCGGGTTAAGCAGCAAATAGGAAAGCGAGCTCATCAACTTCCTCCGTGAGAATCAGGATATCTTTGCTTGGTCTACTCAGGATATGCAAGGTGTACCGA
The DNA here is from genome assembly GCA_910589775.1 of Avena eriantha. Taxonomy (NCBI): domain Eukaryota; kingdom Viridiplantae; phylum Streptophyta; class Magnoliopsida; order Poales; family Poaceae; genus Avena; species Avena eriantha. The sequence goes on along the minus strand of OU342743.1, from coordinate 30,581,143 downwards.
GGGAGTTGGCTGAGCACTCATTAAACGCAAGGCCCGGGGCAAAGCTGGTAAAGCAGCGTCTCAGGTGTTTCGCAGAAGATAGAAGGAAAGTTATTGGAGATGAGATAGCAAGACTACTAGCGGACTGGTTTATCATGGAAGTACTCTATCCGGACTGGCTCTCTAATCCGGTGCTAGTAGAAAAGAAGAAAGTTGATCCGAATGTAGCTGTGGTATGGCGCATGTGTATTGATTACATGAACCTGAATAAGGCATGTCCCAAAGATCCATTTCCACTTCCTAGGATAGATCAAGTCATAGACTCAACGGCAGGATGTGAGCTACTATCATTCATTGATGCGTATTCTGGTTTCCACCAGATACCCTTGAATCCGGATGATCAAATAAAGACTGTGTTTATTACCCCGTATGGGGCTTATTGCTATCGCACTATGCTGTTTGGGTTACTTAATGCAGGAGCAACGTACCAGCGATGCATGCAAAAATGCTTGCATGACGAAATAGGTCGGAATGTGCAGGTTTATGTGGATGATGTGGTGATAAAAACCAAGGAAAGCAATACGCTCCTTGAGGATATCCGGCAAACATTCGCAAACTTGAGAAGATTCCGAATGAAACTAAACCCGGAGAAATGCACTTTTGGCGTGCCCGCTGGAAAGCTACTCGGCTTTCTAGTGTCTGGCCGAGGAATCGAGGCTAATCCAACAAAAATCCGGGCCATAGAAAGAATGAAATTACCAAAATGCCTTAATGATGTACAGAAGTTCACAGGTTGCCTGGCATCGTTAATTCGATTCGTATGTCGGTTGGAGAGAAGGCCCCGCCCCTTTATCAGCTAATGAAAAAAGCAGACAAATTCACATGGACGCCACAAGCGGACCTAGCATTTCAAGAATTAAAGAAAATGCTATCTACTACTCCAATCCTAGCGGCACCATTACCCAAGGAGCCAATGTTGCTCTACGTAGCCGCGACCAACCGAGTCTTAAGTGCACTAATCGTAGTGGAGTGTGAGGAAGAAGGAAAGTCGGTGCAAAGGCCGGTTTATTATCTGAGCGAGGTATTATCAGCCTCAAAACAGAACTACCCTCACTACCAAAAGATGGCATACGTCGTATGTATGTCGGCCAAGAAACTCAAGCATTATTTTGAGGAACACCCCATCAAGGTGATATGTGAGGCACCCATTTTGGAGATTATGACAAAGACGCAAGCGGCTAAATAGCAAAGTGGGAAATCGAGTTAGTTCCCTATGCGCCACAATTCGACAGAAGGGATGCAATCAAGTCACAAGCTGTGGCGGATTTCTTTGTGGATTGGACCGAGATGCAATACGAACCACCCCTACCGGACTCTAATTACTGGAGAATGCATTTCGACGGATCAAAACTCAAAGATGGGTTGGGCGCTGGAGTAGTGCTGACCTCGCCCAAGAAGGATCAGCTGAAGTATGTCCTCCAGATCCACTTCAGTGCCTCGAATAATGTGGCGGAGTATGAAGCATTAGTACATGGTCTCAAAGTAGCAAAAGAAGTGGGAATACGTCGGATATGATGCTTTGGAGACTCGGATTTGGTGGTACAACAAGTGTCTGGAAATTGGGATGCCCTGGATGCTAACATGGCGTTATATAGATTCCATGTTAAGAAAATAAGCGGGTTCTTCGAAGGATGTGAGTTCCATCACATACCTTGGATTGAAAATGAGGCAGCAGATACGCTGTCCAAGCTAGGCTCATCCCGGCAACCCATTCCGCTTAACGTGGCTTTGGAGCACTTGAGAAAACCATATATCACACTGTCACCCGAATCAGATTCAATTTATATCCCGTCACTTCCCGGATCAGGAGCTGCACCTATGGAGATAGAGTGGGAAAATACCTCTGCAAACCCGGGGACTGCCTCAGCAAACCTGGGGACTAATCAGCCTGATCCGACAGGAGTTATGTCGGTAGATGCGATGGAAATTGAGGAGGAGCCATTTCTAGTCCGGGATATACCATCTTGGGCCAAGCCAATATTTGATTTCTTGAAAGAAGGAATTCTACCGGATGATGAGTTAAGCTCAAGGCAGATTTAGTGAAGGGCAAAGGCCTATACAATTATTAATGCCGAACTATACAAGAGAAGTGTGACAATAGTACTACAACGGTGTGTTGATCCGAAGAAAGGACTTGACATACTCCCGGATATTCACCAAGGGGAGTGTGGCCACCATGCTTCCTCAAGGGCATTAGTGGCAAAAGCCTTCCCACACGGATTTTATTGGCCCAATGCGTTGGAACAAGCAGAGGACTTGGTGAGAAAATGCAATGGCTGTCAGAGATACGCCACAAAAACTCATTCACCAATGTCGGAGCTGAAAACTATCCCTATTACTTGGCCATTTGCTGTATGGTGCCTAGATATGGTAGGGCCATTTAAGTCGGCAAAAGGAGGAATGACCCATATCCTAGTTATAGTTGACAAGTTCACCAAGTGGATTGAAGTAAAACCAATTCAAAAATGTGATGGGGCAACAACAGTAAAATTCCTCAAGGATATAATCCTAACGTATGGCTATCCCCATAACATCATAACTGATAATGGAACAAATTTTGCCGAAGGAGCATTCACGAGGTTCTGCCGAGAAAAGAAGATCCGGTTAGATGTCGCCTCAGTCGCCCACCCCGCATTGAACGGGCAAATGGAAAGATCCAACGGACTGGTATTGTCCGGGATAAAACCCCGACTCATAGAGCCGCTGCAAAGATCAGTGGGGTGCTGGATAGAAAAACTACCAACAGTACTGTGGAGTTTAAGAACAACGCCAAATCGATCAACATGCTATACGCCATTCTTTCTGGTATATGGGGCAGAAGTTGTATTACTAGCTGACATAGAGCATGATTCGCCAAGAGTCACCCAATACATAGAAGCTGAAGTGCGCGAAGCCCGGCAGAATGATGTTGATCTGCTGGAAGAAGCGAGAGAACCGGCCTTGTCTAGATCCGCCATATATCAGCAAAATCTCTGACGCTATCATAGCCGGAAAGTAAACCCCCGAGTTTTCCGGGAAGGTGATTTGGTACTCCGGTTGATACAGCGCACTGCTGGCATGCATAAGTTATGCCCGCCATGGGAAGGACCTTTCATTGTAAGCAAAGCCTTGCACAATGACTCCTACTATCTCATTGATGCACAACCCCATGAAAAGAACAAGGCGGACAGGTCCGAAGAAGAATCCAAAAGACCATGGAACATAGCACTGCTTCATCCTTTCAACACCTAAGAGGTGAATGTATCCGAGCTAATCTTATGTCCGTATGTATGTCGGCAGCGGGTTTATCAATAAAAATTTCACCACCCTAGGCAGAGACTCAGGGACTGATATTTTAGTTATCTTTCATTTTCGTATTTTTGTGTCGGCTGGGTTAAGTCGCTTATATCTTAGTTGGATTAGTAATGTGTGAGCACCAAAAACCTAACTCTTCGACTTTGCTGCTATCCAACAAGAATTGGCTTCATGGCAAGTAAGAGAACAAGTTTGGAATGGCAAATCACATGAAAAATGACCGAGTTATCGAGCTCGAAGGAAGAAGTCCGGTGAGGTTCAAGAGGGCCGCTAAGGTAGCAGATTTTGTGGGCTCGCTTCTGGAGGAGGGAGACCCAGCTGCGGATAAAGGTAATCATAATATCCCCCCGGAGATGCTCCTTGAGAAGCTCCTTGATCCGGTGCTCCACTTGATTCGCTAGGGCCGTGGCTCGATTGGGAATGCTTTCCCAAAGCGAGGCATTTGGAGGGCCAAGTTTGAAAGGGAGCAGCCGGATCAAGTCCTCCTTGGTGGTGTTCTGGACATAAAAGAAAGTCCGGAACTAGCCCTTGCAGGACTCAAGCCCGGTCACCCGGGGGAACACGGATTGCTTGCGGGGAGAGATAGAGGCAACACCACATTGGATCAAGTGCTTGTCCTCCGGGGAAAGCTCCGGATCCGGAACCACGTTCCTCCACAGACCAAAGAACTTAATCCAAAGTTCTTTGGTTGGCCAGAGGCTGATGTATCCCTCAATGCCAGAGGCAAAGGAGGACAGAAAAGTAATAGCATTTACGGGGAGGTGATGCGGTTGCAGCTTGTATGTAGAAATGAAATCAAAGAAAAAATCGGATGTGGGAAGGCCGAAGCCATGCTGGAAATGCGAAAGAAAGACAACATATTCCCCATCTTTGGGGAAAGGAGAAACTTCACCAGCGGCGAGGTGGCAGGCGACGCCAGCGGGAATGTGGCGCGAGGCTCGGAGCCAAGCCAGGTCCTCCTCGCGGACGGTGGAGCCAAGCCAGGTCCTCCTCGCGGACGATGGAGCCATCCCAACAACCGCGCTCGCGGCCCTCCGCCCCTTCCTCATGCTGCGCCACCACTGATGCCTCCACCTCTGTCATGGTAAGATCGAAGCTTTCAACGGGGTAGTCAGAATAGAGGTAGCCGGAAGAAGGGAAACGGGAAGTGCAAGGCCCCGTGGTGGAAATTAGCACTGGGTACGGTGGCGCTGGCACGAAATGCTGCCGGAGCACGGCCGCGGCGGCACTGGAGCGGCAGAAAACTGGTAGGCGACAGAGAAGTTGCTGTGGGAGAGAAGGAGCTGTGAACCGCGGCAGAAATGGGGGAACTTCCCCTAAAATCGCCCACGCCTCCTACTTAACCGTGTTGCACGCGCGATGTGGGATCCTTTACAGGCAACGCGCCACACGCAACGAGCGTGTACGTGGCCTGAACAGCCAATCAGAGCAAAGCCACAAGAGGGGCCACAGGAGCAAGCGATCCCATGACATGACGCGTTGTTACAGTTAACGAGGCATTGCAGTGATGGGACGTTTACATCAGTTATGCCTGACACTGCGACAGTAACCGGCGCAGTAAATGCGCATGGCCCTTAAAATGAGGCAAATTATGATTACCCCCACATAAGATGTGGGGAAGCGTACGAGGGAAGGAAAGGTAACCCGGGTAAGTGAGCAAAAGACCCAGCCAATGAGAAATAACTCGGAAAGAGCCAAAGGGTTGCAAGATGAGAAACTCCGGGTCGTGATGTAACTCGGCCTAAGAGACAGAAAATCAGGATATGAGAACCTGCTGGGGCCTTAACAACTAGTAGTTGCTAAGACCGCACTAGCTTCGGGGACTAATGTTGGGGGGATACCCCTGGGTAGGGTAACACCGGGGTATAAGGGCCAAGTTAGCCAAGGTACAACACAGTCAAAGCAAGTGCTGACCGGGTCACCTCAAGGCAGGCCGAATCACGGTGTGACCCGGCCCATGGAGCATCTCCTTGACTATGGTCCGACCGGCATAAGATTTATGCCGGCCCAGTCTATCTGTTTTGCAGGTGGCTTGGTAAGCCAGATTAGCTGTATGCTAGCCGAATTATCTTAGCTTCCAAGAGAAGGAGTCCCCTACTGGTCAAAAGGTGGCTTTATTAGCTATGGCATGAGCAAAGTAAAGTAAAGAAGAGGACCAGCGAGTCAGGGGTGACCAAGGTGACGCGAGCAAAGCCGGATGATGTAGCCCGTGTCTAGTGACGCCAAAAGACAAGGATGACGCTGCGGGTTACGTCCAAAGCCTGGACGAGCCGTTAAAGAGAAATAAAGAGGCATCTAGCTTTAGACAAGGAGCATATTCGGAGAACATGCTGCCACGTGTGCCCTAAGTTTGTAACCCGGGCTACCCTATATAAGGAGCACTGGGGCCTCCATAGAGAGGGATCGATCATTCTCTGTCTAAGGTAGAACTCTAGGGCTGGATAGTAGGGAGTAAGAGACATCGTCTCCTTCCTTCTAGGAGCCTCAAGAACACTTGTAAACACCATTTATAGAGAAATTATAAGAACTTCCGTGCGTGGAATCACCACGTTCTCCCTCCCTAGATTCCCCTAGCACTCATTGGCCCCATCTTTAGCCTATCCATGGCATTTGCCGTGCCACCACCACGACAATGCTTGATATTGTTTTAGCTTTATGCTTAGTATTCTTTGCTGTAGCATGACTTGTTATAAACAATTGAGATTGCTTAATATGCCTTAGAATAATCATGCGTTGTTTTAGCATATTAAAGCATAGTATTGTGGTATTCTCCTTTGATGCTTTATTTGGGTTGACTTGGCACATGCTCACACCATGTTATGACTATCCCAAGTCACTATAGCCTTTATGATCCTTTAGTTTTCAACTTTTAATATCACTTTATGCTTTGATCAATGATGTTTTGTCGCTCTGCATGATTATGGCCATTATTGCTCTCTTAGTTTGTCGCTCCCAGTCTTTTGCTAGCCTCCACAACCAAGTATGAGTTCCACTCATGCATCCAACTCCTTAAACCAAATTATTCCAAAGAGTCCACCATATCTACCTACTAGCATATGCTATTCCAAGTATATTCTTGTTTTTGTCTACCTTCCAAATTAAACTTGTTATGTGAAAATTAGTGATTAAATCTCTCACGAACTTGATGGCACACTTTACTTTTCTTGCATTTAATAAACTTGAACCATTGGGCCCTACTTTGTTGCGTATATGCTTGCACTTTATAAGTTAAAATTAGCAGAACCATGTATCATGGGGAACGCTTTCAACATTGCGCGTGTACTTTGTACCCCGTTGATATTATGTTCTTTTGCTTATGGATCCTGCGCGACCGACGAGTGGTGTTGTATGTAGCGCGCCGAGTCCCCGAGCACGACGAGTGGCGAGGTCGGGTGACCGGCGAGTGCCGCTCTCTGGAGCGCACCGAGTCTCCAAGTGCGGCGAGTGGCGAGAAAGACACCAGACCATTTTGCTGAGAAGGAGAAAAAGGTACAACTGCAGTAAGGTGTATTTATGAAATATATTGAACATTTGTAAAGAGTGTCATTCATAGATGTTGAAATAAAATGCATGTTGTTAAATGGATCAATTAGCAGTATGAAAGGTTTATGCGTATCTTTTCATGAGTAGACAGACCTCCAGCATTAAACGCTTGTCGGGTAACAGGGACGTGATGCCAGACTATTGAACCCGAAGACAAGGTCGGCCTTTTGGTACCTAGCCTCACTACTTCGATGGACGCGAATAAACGGCAGACAAAGCTGAAACCTATCCCAAGTAAGATTTTGGTCCCTGAAAGGGTCATATGCGACTGCATGGCGGCTTCGGAGATTGAATGAAGTTGCATATATGTTTTGGACTCGTAGCATATATGAGTGTAAAGAAACTTAGCTGTTAGCATGACAAGTCTGCGACGCTAGTGCGCGATAGCGATCCCCCGAGTGTGGCGAGTCCGCGGGGGTGAGTCTACGAGTGGAGACTCGCGAGTCCCCGAGTATGGCATCTGGTTGAAAGGAGTGAACGCGGCGATGAGCAGTGGTAGCGAGTTTGTTAGGACCATTTGTCGGACGAAGTGGCGGTGGAGTCACTCAAATGGAATCGGAGTCGCAACGGAGTCTCTTGGATGGAGTCGACGTGGCCGACGAGTCGCTTACCAAAATAGTCAAGCCCCCCTTTGCCGTTTGCCGGTGTAAGATTGCCTAACCGCCGAGGCATACAAGCTGCCGAGCGGCACGCACATATTCTTCCAGATCAATTCCTCGCACAAGTTCAAGGTGAAATCAAGAATTAGCGTTGATAGATGATTCAACAATAATATAGATCAAGATTTTGATATAACGATGCTTTTGATCAGAAATAATTAGTACTAGTGCTAGATTGGGAGACTAGAACCATACCTGGCTTATTAAAAATAAATTGTACTAGATCGGTCATAGAAACAAACACGTACCATGATTCCATGAAAAAACGAATACCTTTTGATTCCAATTATTTTCACGTACACTCACCGCGGTGCTTCATAACCCCGCCATCTCACGACGAGTGCGCGCGTTGCCGCCTGAGCCGGCAGGTGTGATCTGATCGCGTGTGCCACGCGCATGGACACAGATCTTGCCGGATTGGTGAAGAAATTAATGTCACTGTTGATGAAGACTGAGCTGGCCGGAAGCGATCTTGTTGATGTTGACGATGAGCGATCCCGCCCGGATCATCACCTCCAAGCACCGCTTGCCCCACGGTGGGCGCCAACTGTCATGGAATTGGACACAACAGATGCTATAGGATAGCTTATGTAGAGGAAAGGGCAAGGCGACATAGGAGAATCCGGGAGCGAGATTGGCACACGATGTACCCAGGTTCACGTCCCCTCGATGGAGGATCGCTACGTCCTGCTGTC